>JAVGWX010000004.1:46554571-46964571 GCA_036924085.1 Ariolimax columbianus
AACTTGGTTGAGCCTGTGACATCATTTATAGTTTTACACTTGGCTCATTGAGGTCTGCATTTTTATTGGCTAATCAATACAGCAACTATTGATAGTGCATATGTGAAGAGCGCTACTTGTCCCTGTGTTTTCATCTGTTATTAGGACTTCTGCTGCAGTTTTCAAGGTCACAGCCTCTGCTCTGAAGCTATTTGAAAATGTTCATGTTGCCACTGACATCTTCTCTTGTTCACCATTTGAAATACTCAGAAAGATCTTCTTAGCTTTATTCTCTGTTACATTTGTTGCTGATCCATCTGTATATGCACGACTCCATGTGTTGCTTAGAAAATCTCTATTTGTATTCTATAGTCTGGTTGTTCTTTCCCTTAATTCCTGAAATGTTTTTTTAAATTTATGGGAGCATTGTTTTTTTCCTTTAATTATGGTGCATGTGTGTTCAGTTTGACTGTTGATATGGCATTTATGGAATCTATTCTGTACTTTATTTTTACAAATGCCACAAATTTGCTCTGCTTAAGTCTACCTCTTCAAAACCCATTTACTCTCTTTTGCGATTGGGTTTTCATAACTGATTTTCAATTTCCATAAATCTTCTTCTTCCACATTCATCCTAAAAAGGATGCTGTGCTATAGTTTAATGTGAAGGGTGTATGATAATGTGACATCTCAATACAGGTAATCTGTTTGGAAAAGATAATCCAACATGTTAAATGTAGTAATTCTCCTAATATCCATATTTTATTGAAGACATGCAGGTCATAGAGTAATGCACCAGAAAATATGCTCTAGACATAGCCATCAGGGAAGAGGTCTATGTAAACTTGATAACTTGGACAGAGGTTACACATATTTTACGCTCCAGCAAGAACAGTGCCACATGGAGTACAGTATTGCCACATCAAGTTGCTGGGTAAGGTAGAAATTTAAAATGTTTTGACAAATTTCAATACCCGTATAGAAAAGGCATCAGTACCTGAAGATTGGTTCTATAGCTATCTGCACCCAATCCCAAAATCTGACAAGGATTCCATGCTTCTCAGTAGCTATAGAATAATCACTCTACAGAATGTCTAGGACAAGTTGCTTAAGAAGATGGTTGTCAGAAAAATAATGTCCCATCTAGAATGTGGAATCAACCCATAGCTGATGAGCATGGTATCAGCTGCCCTGTTGAAGGGAACACTCCACATGTGATCTAGAACAACAGAACCGATGTGAACTGAAGGAAGGTTCTACACTCTCACCAGTGCTGTTCAACACCTACACAATAAAGGTAGTCAACATTTAACTGACAAGGCCAGGGCGAAACTAACATTTGCAGATGACATCCTGACTTACAAAACATAGCTCAAATAGGCATGAGATGGTCAGAGATATCCAGAAGACCTTGCAGACAATCTCACAGTGGTTTGCGGATTCCAGTACCCAGATCAATCTTGATTTCACATTTGAGGCAGTATGGGTTTCGGAGACATTGCATTTTCTTTTTGTTCATCTGCAGTCTGACACCTCAACCGACTTCATATCCGTTTGTTCAGGGAGTTTTGGGCCTCCTCGGTGGTGTGACTGATGACCCCAATGTCATCCACAAAGCATAGGTGAGTGAGCCTTTCCCATCTATATTATTACTCTATCGGCCCAACTCAGCTGTTGGAAGAAGTCCTCAAACGCTGCTGTGAAGAGCTTCAGAGAAATTGTGTCGTCCTGCCATACTCATATTGCTAGTGGAATTGTTATTGGATGGTGGTACAAAGTAATGCCCGTACTGCAACCTACATTTATTTCTTCAATCATCCTCGTGTAATTTTCGGCCACGTCCTGGTTTCTTAGGACATTTATCTCAATACTGTCAAAGATCAAGCTGGGAAATAAGCCGGTCAAAGATGTCAACGTCTACATATACTTAGGACAGGAAATAAATGCCACCCACACCCTAGACCGGGAGATTTCCAGACGAAGAGCTGCAGCCTGGTCTAGCTTCAATACCATAAATCCTTTACTCCTGCATCTGAAAGACACCATTGCAAGGGCACACCTTTTCAATTTCTCCGGTCATACCAGCCATGATCTACAGATGTGAAGTGTGGAATCTACGCAACGCGGATGCAGAGAAACTACACATTACCCAGTGAGCGATAGGCAGACGCCTCCTAGGGATCTCGATCAGAAATCGAATTCACAATGCTGAAATCAGACAACGCACTCTATTTTGAGACGTCGTGGAGGCTGCGTTGTCTAGCAAATACCACTGGGCTGGCTACATGGTGCACATGCCAGATAACAGATGGACACTCAGAGCGACATTTTAGTGGCCATATAATTTTATACAACCACGCGGCGGCTCACCCATACAATGACGAGACGGTCTGTTGAGAGACCTAGGTCTATATGGTATGACACAGCAAAGGATCGGACTGTATATAGGACATTGTTGACTACCTTGCATACAGCACACCTGTCAGTCTGAAATCGGGGATATTGTATTGATCAATCTTAACAATGCCTGCATGGTGTCGTGTTTTTGACCTTCTGGGTGTTGCCTTTGACGGAGGTGCCATTGACAGGTGTGACAGGTTGAAATATCTCAAAGCAACTTTTGATCGCAGCCTCTCAAATAGATGCCCCATGAACCATAGCATATAGAGATGCAAGACAGACATGGGAGCACTTTAAGACTAGGAAAACATCACGGTGGAAAAGAAAATACCAGATGTCGATAGAAAGGAGGAAGAATCAGACCATGCATTCAAAGAAAAAACCATAAAGCATATTGGAAACACCTATCCTTAACCCATGTGGACGCAAGTCTACACAGATGGATCATCAGAGCAAGCATTGAGGAAAGGAGGGGCAGGACACGTAATATTTCTACAGGATGAAACCGTTATAGAAAAAGCAAGTGCTGCCGGAGAGCCCTTGACAAATCTAAGAACAGAGCAACAGGCAATAATTGAAGCAGTCAAACTATTGGATGAAAATGGGTTAAAGGATAACAGAATAGTGTTTTTGTGTCACTGCATGGAAATTTTGCAGGCCACACAACGAGAACCACAAGATAGTATGGAAATGGAACTGATATGCCAGCTAAACAAACTCTCAGATCACAATTAAATCATCTTCCAGTGGATTACAGCTCACTGCGGCATACTGGGGAATGAATGGGCAGACAGACTGACCCAGAAGGGAAGACAAAGAGAACAATTCACCCACCCAGTGTCACTCCCAGAAGTCAAGTCACAGATCCCAAAAAAATTTAAACAACAGTGGATAGAGAGAACAAACAGCAAATACCCACAGGACCCAATCAATAGACTGAATAGGAAACAGTATACCACAATTTTTCGCCTCAGAACAGGTCATTGCAGACTAAATGCTCACATGCATAAAATGAAAGCAGTACAGACTGCACAATGCACATGTCAGAGAGGACCCCAGACTCCAGAACACATCCTGCAAACATGTCCCCTGCACCAAAGCTCCTGTGAAAAGATCTGGTCCTAGGAAAGAAACATACAAGATAAACTGTGGGAAACCATTGAGGACCTGTGACTGACGTGTCACTTCATGGAGACAGCCCATCTGGTGGCTTAAAACGTGCATACGAAACCGAACACAAAGAAGAAGAAGGTACAAGCAGGAACTTCTATCTATGACATCCAGATATAAATTCGCACAGGTCAATGCCTATATGCGAGTTACCATGGACAGGTGGCACCAACCGCACATTAACACCTCAGACATCAGAGGATTAAGAATAAAGAGAGAAGAGTCTTGGATGGCACAGGTAGAGAGAACAATTGAACAAGTGACAACAGCTGAGATGATAGTTAAGAGAATAATGGGTTTACACTGGTGACAGATCATAGTCATAATAACCCTAGGAATGGAATGCACAGAGTGGTGCAAAGAGAAGGCAGAGCTTGACACTGTGTCATAGTTTTCAGCAAATCTACTAAATATGTGCCTTTCGGTCGAACAACACCCGGTTTCAGCTATCTTTTTTTGGGTACCGGGTTTGCCTTCCCCCTGTGATCCCTATTCTATTAGCCAGACTACACTAGTGCAGTCTGTTTCCAGGTCTGTCACTTGGAGGCAGAATAGTGTCTTGACTTACTTTGGGGTGCTGGCATTGATGCAAGCAGCCAGCTTTGAGTCGCTGGATACTGTTAGCTCCTTTGCTGAGCTGCATCTTTGGCCCCACTCAATATAGTGACACCATCATATATATACCAATGGATCAGTGTTGTGCAGTGAGATATCTGGTTGGGGCTTCTCTACTAGAGTGAGAGGGCAGGTTGTTGCTGAGCAGAGCGAGAAGGGAGATGTATACGGTGACTGCAGCTTTGAGATGGCTTTCTGAGACCTCAACAGGGACAGTCAACATGTAAGACTTACTTTGGAAGGTACAGAAGAACTAGCTACAACATAAGTGGGTAGTAGCTGTAAAGACCTCAAACCTGCAGCAGCAGGTATAGGTCTACTGTCCTGATCATGCTAGGGTTCAGGGCAATAAAAGAAAGGACATTCTGGCTTCACAGACACCATTTTTTATAGGAGGGACATTTTAAAGTCTATCAATGACTACCTGCTAGGTGTTGGCACAGCAAGAAATGAATCAATTTACAGACTGCTTATCTTTGAAATTGAATGAGATATAAGCGGACTTGAGCGCATGAGAAGACGGAGTAGAAGTGTGTACAACCAACGAGTTGCAAGAACTATACTATCAGTATCCAGTCTTCTTGGACAACTTCAGCAAATGGGTTAAGCAATTGAGAATCTGCATGTGCAATGTTTTGGCTTGGCTTGGTTCGTTCTCAATCTTCCGCTACCAAACCCTGAAAAGGCTCAAGTAGCAGAATGTAGTCCAGAGAACAGAATGCGTTGTGTCGTAGTTTACAGCTTCACTGCGATATTTGCACCTTTCAGTCCAACACATCCGACAAGCATTTTTTGAGTACCGAGTTAGCAGTCCCTCTTCGATCCCTTCTCCTTAGCCAGTCTGCCCTACTGCAGCCTGTTATCCAAGATCACCACGAGGAGGTGTAGAAGGGTCTTGGCAGCTATGGTTCGCTGGCCCTGATGCTAGCAGTCAGCTATGGGTAGCTGACCACTGCAGCTCATGTGCTCGTGCATTGTTTTGATAATGGAATTTAAAATTATTTTTTTTTACAAAACATATTTTTGAAAAGTGAAGTTGAAATGTTATATTTGGAGGAGGGTGTGTTTGCAAGTACATTGGCCTTGACTAGGTCGCAAAATATTCTGGGCCCGAAACTGCCATGACCTCTTGCGTTTGTCTCTGTTATCTATGATTAAACAAGTAATTCCATTATAATATGACAATGGTTTCCCCTTACACCAGGCTTGTATACTATACAATATCATGAGTATGTTCCGATCATCACCACCAAAATTCTATCAAAAAGGCAGCAAGGAGGACAGAGGAGTCACCTCTCCTCTTTCTTGCCTATGAACACTATGATTAATCTTTCATTTCATGGGTTTTACTTGCCCACCTTCATCTCATAGCCACCAGACTTACTAACCTCTTGCTAATCACCTCATACCACCTCTACATCACCTACTTGGGTCACAGACACTGTCAATTGGAAAATATAGACAGAATGTTTATAAACATTTTTAATACGCAACTAATCACTTAGGTTTCAAATTCCCTGCTTATTAGATCATTTGCTAAAATCTTAGTTCTAAAACATTGACTGATGTATGTTTATTATTATTTACTGTTTTATTATGTCCACAAATGAAGCTCTAATACTAATAATACTTAATAACTTTAAACTAGTAGTTTCTTCTTCTTCGTACGCTGTCAGACGTCAACTTGAATTTGTTCGAAGAAAGCAGCTGTCATCCTGAGGCTGTCGACACTGCCATAGAGCTTGTCTAGTGTTGCAACTGATGATGGCCACATCTGCTTTCTCTGGTCCTCGTACGTCAGGCAATTTTGCAGCAGATGTTTAGCGGTCATTTTCCCTGTGCCACACGAGCATTCGTCAGTGCCACCTATCTTCAGTTTATTGAATATATGGTACCTCAGTCTGTTGTGGCCTGTGCGGGAGTCTGAAGACCACGACCTGCTCTCTTCTGTTCAGTTGGTAGTAGGCATCATTTTTTGTGTAGCCAGTATGTTCTGTTTCCCATTTGGCCATGTATCTGGCCCTAATAAACCTTTTGGACTCTTCGTAGGTCACATAGAGTCTATGAGTATGTGACAAAGAACGACGATATCATCAAAAATAACATCTACAGATCGTAAGGCAATAGCCATTTGAGGCTTTGTGTATATGTATAACGGTTTCAATTATTAGAGGACCGAAAAATGGATCTGTTTGGGAAGGGAAGGGTATCTGAGTACCGTTGAGTACGCACAGATGGACCACAGCTCAACTAACAATATTCGCAGAAAAAAAACCTGTTTCAAAATGGCTTCTCGATGCTCTGTCCTTCAGTCAACAACATGATTTATGTCAATTATAGTTACCACTAAATCTTCTTTGTTTATAGTTGGAACAAACTACTTATTATTACACGAAAATGTAAATAAACTCACATAAAAATCCTTCATTGCAATTACTGGAAGATTGCTGTTGACATGAAACGTAAACAACATTTAGTAGAAATAGACCATTGCCTATCACAGGCCAGAGAGTTCTTCCGCGACGACCTTCACATTGCGGAATATTACATTGGACCTAACAATAGGCTTTTATTATTTATATTATGATACGTGAAGAATTGTATTAAGTGAAGGCATTATTTGGGATTTATAGCAGAGGTATAACATATTATGCATTTTACTTCTAGGCTTTCAGTTGTATGCTAAGTTGCACATGTTTGTCTTTGAAGGGGAATCTGTTTAGACATATTTTGCATAACCGTCAACGTGGACGACTGATGAACTCTGACCTTTCATCAACCAATCAGCTTCGTTGCTGACAAAAACAGAAACAAAACTTACTTGACTGGATGTTTACTTGCAAACGTGGAGGGACTTTTATGCGAACTGTTTCATTCTATCTTCTGTTCAATAAGATTCTGAGATCCATTTAAACCAAACATGTCAGGAGCTGACGAAAAGTACATGAGCGAGTTGGATAAATACAACATCGAGCAGGATAAGTACGAGAATCATGCTCACAGTGGTAAAGGGAGGACCAAGAAGGAGGCGGAACAACACCACCACGAAGACCCTAGTGGGCACACACGGAAAAATGTTCAGAAGTTGATGAATAATGCGCACAAACAAGCTGAGAAAACATCCAGCAAAGAAGCAAAGTAATGTTTGCAGGTAAGCCGCGATAATTAGCACCTTAAAATTAAATTAACTAATTTACGCAAGTCAAAAACTTCATCGTTAGCGCGCCGTATAATCCCGTATTAATTTTGTTTACCCCACTGCCCCAGTCAGTAGTTAGTGAGACAATTGTGTGAAACCCATGACACGACAAATCTGTAGCATCTAAAATTTCAGAACACGTGTCGTATTTACAAGCACAACCTCCCCCCGTGGTTCCTTCATTTTTTTTTTTTAACCAGTCTAAACAAATGTAAGGGAGCCGCGTAGCGCAGTGGTTACTCAGCCTAGTTAGTATAGTATTATATATAGTATTGAGTAACTTAGTTAGCGCTCTGGCCAGTCTGGGCTGGCTTCGCATCTGAGTGGTCCTGAGTTCATTCCCCAGTTGAGGCGGTAATGTTTTTTTCAGACCGCAATGGCACCCGGGTCGACCCAGCCTTAAATGGGTACCGGTTCAGTCCGGGAAGTAAAAGCGGCGAGGGAGAGGAGATGGCTACCGCCCTCATATAGCCGAGCCTTTGAAATGTGAGATTGCTAAAGTAACACCTCACACCCCTACGGCAGTAATGCTATAATATAATAGGATACTTTACTTTAAACAAATGTGTTATCCTCTGGTGAAATAGACTAAGTAATGCCAAATAGTACTATTTTTAGTAGATAGTCAGTCATTCATTAATAATTAATTAGTTGTCAAATTAGTGTAATCAACGTGAATATGATTGGATTAGTGCGGCGATTAAAAGTAGAATTCGATGTTGGAATGAAAGAAAGCTCTAGACACAATATCTTCAATATGAGATACCTGGGATAAAAATTGTAATTCGTTTTCTGATGATTAAAAGATGATCAGTTCTGTTGACTTTCTTTGCCTGATCCGGCCTTCTTTCCTGTCACACTATGGCTCTAACCTTACACTTCTCGTAATGACGCCCCGTTTCCTCTAACCAACAGTGCTGAAATGCAAAAAAACTACCTGCTTCAAGAAGCCTGTTCGGAAAGGTGGACTTGGCACTTGCTAGAAAACAGACTGGAACCGACTGCGTGCTGTGTAACAATTTCAAATGTGTTACCTTCATAGAAATACTTCATTAACTAAATATATAGTGACAACAAACTAAAATTAAAGCAACCATGCATATGAACACATTTCCTCACAAAGAAAGATCCATGTTTCCAAAATAATTGAATGCTGCTAGGTTGACATAAAAATTCAGTGGCTTGTTTGGCAGTGCACAGAGTCCTATAGGATTGCTGACAAATTTAATTGAATTGGAAAAAATACAGAACTCAACCAGACACTGTCAGATTAGTAATGACACCCAAAGACTTCTAGCAAGCAAGAGAAGGATAAAAGATGGTAGCCTGTGCAATAGGATCAAGCTATGTGAGCTGAACAAGCAGATCAAATGCATGCTCAAAGTAGACTATGGGCAGCATAGATTGCAAAAACTGATCAAAGCAGCAGAGAAAAGATGAAACATAATCAAATTTTGAAAAGATCTTAATCAGTTTCATGAAATCTTGAAAAAATTAAGACACCACCATGGCGGATATAAAAGAAGAGTATAAATGTTACACCCCTTCACATTGAAGTAGTTGACAAAGAGCAAGTCATTTTGGAATGCGTGCTGGTACAGAGGCAAAAGGAATGAAAGAGGTGTTGCATGTGATCAAACAAAGAAAAATTAAAAAATGTTCCAGAACTGGATGAAATCACTGAAATTATTCAGGAAGGAAACACTAGCATGAAAGCTGGCTAAACTATTTAACAAATATATCAGCCTCAGGATGACGGAGTGTAGGTCAAATCCCATGCCAATTCTGATTTGCAAAAAAACGAGACATAGAAAAACTGATGAAATACCATTCAACCTGTTTATTTTTCATCCGTGTCCAAACTTTTCACAATAATGATTGTGAACAGACCAGAAAAGAAACTTGATGAAAATGAGCCACTAGAGCAGGGAGGTTTCAAGAGGGGCTATCCAACTACTGACCACCTTCACATTTTCAACCATTTAATAATCGAGAGAGCATATGAAGTACATGTGCCTCTTTGTCTTGTGTTTGGGCACTATAAAAAAAAAAGCATTCAAAGGCATTGAAATAACTGTTGAACTCAGGGTATTGAAGAAAGGTATTCTCACTGATAGAAGATATAATTGAGGGATGCTCAACTGAGATTACCCTATTTTACCAGCCAATCAAAGCACCATTCATCAGTGTTAAACATTCTCCCCAAAACTCTTCACAGTGGCCCTTAAGGAAGACTAGAAAACTAGATTGGGAAGAAAAGTTACCCACATAGACTGAGAAATGCTCATGAACTTTCCTGTTTGCTGATAACAGTCCCAGTGTCTTCATCTTCATTGTTCATCTTCAAACTCCTGCAACCAAGCCTTGAAAAGGGCTTTGCAAGTAGTAGAATGTTGTCCAAAGAACGAATTGCGCTGTCATAGTTTACAGCTTGACTGTGATATGTGTACCTTACAGTCCTACACATCCAATTTCAGCAGGCATTTTTTAGAACTGAGTTAGTCTTTCCTCTTCAATCCCTTCTCATTAGTCAGTCTGCTATGTTGCAGCTTGTTATCCGGGATCACCGAGCGGTGTAGAAGGTCCTTGACAGCTCTGGTTTGCTGGCCCTGATGCTAGCAGCCAGCTATGGTTTTCTGACCGGTTCAGCTCATGCATCAGCATCTTGATCTCAGTCCGTGTGAGAGAGGCTAAGCAATGCCTAAATGAGCTCAAAGAAAGCAATTAATAGAAAGAAAACCAAATACAGACTGAACACATTTTGCCCATCGGGTGGAACTGTGTTTAGAAAATTACTCCAAAGAAAACATAAATTTGTACATTTACTTTGACCAAGAAATTACACAAACTCCCAAAAATAAATCATGAGATTTCACGAAGGATTATATGGCTTCAATTGTATCAACCCATGCTTCAACAGATGAGAAACTACAAAGCAGGAACTCACATCTTCAACATCATGGTTATTCCAGCAATGGTACGTGACTGACGTAGGGATCCTACAAAACGCAGACACAGAGAAGCTTAGAGTTGCTCAATGGAGTGAATAACGTTGGCAGAAATTCTAGGGGATCAAATTCACAATATTGAGATAGAAGAATACCAGGATTATAGATTACAGGCAGAATTCTTAGAAAAACTTTTTTCTTTTATTGCTGCATTATCTATACAATTGACTATGTATTCAATGTGCAGTTGGAGAAATTACAACAAAAACAATAATTTTTATTTATAAGAGCTTAACATAGAAAAGCAATTTATAATTGTAATACTATTTTTCTTTTGTTTGCAGTCTTGTCACGGATGGCCTAATGACTTTGTCAAAACCACACCACACTCTTAGGATCGTGATTTCAAGAAGGATGGACTACTTCTCATCAGCAATATTCTTTTTTGAAGTATGCGATGAGGCTGGCAGAGATACTTTCTATGTCACTGCCTATTGTTGATTCATTTTATGCAAAACAATTATTGTGATTGTGTTTAGATACTGTATCTGATATGTATTAAAACATAACTGTTATTGTGATATTTTAATCTCTGTCTTGTCTGTTTATGCAAAAGATTATTCCTTTACTATTGTTGAAACTTCCAATAAAAGAGTGTAATGTAATAAGCTGTAGCAGCATACAGAGTACGAGAATCTTATTGGAATATAAAACATTCCACTACATTATTAGTAAAAGTGTGATTTGAGTCAAGTGAAGCTTTATTGTATACTTCTTTCTAAATGTGCAATTCTGGAAATGAATGACGTACTTGAAGAATTATTTGAATATATAGTATGTAGATGCTTGCATCAGGGTCACGAACCATAGTTGATCAAGACCCTATTTGGCCCTGGAAACATGATGCACTAGTGTATAGTCTGGCCAAGGAAATCAGAGGTTTCGTGTTAAAAGGTGTAGCTATGGCAGTCTCGCTGTAAATGTCACAACGTACTTTTCAGAACGATCGCCGAAGAAGATGTATGTAGAGTGTAAAACTTTAATAACCTAAAAAGAATGTATATCTGTGTTACTGGAACCTTGAAAGGGGAGCAGAATCGTACCAATGTGACCTGTCACTAATGTTGTAAGACTAAGGTAGGTTCGACTTCATTTTTGTTGAAGACCTATACTTCACGTGAAGCTGACAAGACAGACTGGTTATGTGCTGCAAAGCAAATTAATTAGCTAATAAGAGCTACAATTGTAAGAAAGGACACAGCATTGTGGGCTCTAGAGATGGACAGATAATACTCTGAGGAAAAAGTATATATACGAGCAACTGTCACTGCATCATTTATTCCCATTGCTGAGGGACGCCTAAAGGATTTATAGGGCTAAGGAATAAATACAGCTTGCCCCTACAGTCACCATGCACAATACAGATAAGGCTTACAATGACATCTACAGTATTCTTGACCTCAGAATGGGAGGGTGGGGGTGTGATTAATGAACAAACTTCTTAGAAGGTTATGCAGGACTGTACACTATATAGCCAACTAATGAAGACTCACTAATCAAATGACAAAACTAAATTCAAAGTTGTGAGGAGTTCCAGATAACAGTTGAGTTCATCACTAGAACTCGTCTAACGGTGTAAAAACCAAGTACAATTTAAGATAAAGAAACTGACGGACAAAGAAGAAAGTGAAGAGAATATGTAACAAATTTATATGATGCTGAATGTTACACCATTCAAGTTGACCAACCTTTGAATGAGTCCTAATTTGGAAGAGAATAATTTGACACTACACTCAGTCCCACAATGCACCAGGCATCACACTTTTCAAAGCGGCAGCAATTACTTTTTAAGGAGGTAAAAACAACAATTTAACTAATACATAACTTAAACGAAGATCATATATGTCAGGTGAAGTCATTCAGACACACATGAAGACATCCCTCCCGGTCAGCAGCCACTGCTTGTGCCCCCTCTAGTTGGAGATTGGTCCATTCTTTTATGTTATCATTCCACCTCTTTTTGTGACAACCTCTTCGTCGTCCGCCTTGCACCTTTCCGTGAATGATCTTATTTGCAAGACCGTGTGATCTCAATATGTGGCGGTACCAAGCGAGTTTTCTTCATTTGACCGTTGTCAAGAGGCATTCAAAAGGCATTATTGCTGTGGTAATTCTTTATCGCATTTCCTTATTTGTAACTAGGTCTTTGTGTGTGACGTTTAGAAGTCTTCGTAAACATCATCGCAAAGGCCTGTATCCTCCGCTGGTCAGCTGTAATTGTCCATGTCTCACAAGCATAGATGAATATTGATAGGACCAATTAACTCATTGATCTGATCTTCGCACAAATGGATATTCGTTTCTTGTCAGATTTGTCTACGTCGTGCAAGCACCTCTATTGTCTGTGCTATTCTGGCCAACACCTCACATCAGGATCCTTCATCACTGACAATCTAACCCAGATATTTAATGCGGTCGACCACTTTGAGTTCCTGACCATTAGCTTTTACCCCACTGTTGAAGCCCTCGGCGTTGCAATGGTGTGTTTGCGCTCGGCATCGCGACCCAGTCTTGACGTGGTCGGCTAGATCTTCGGAGGTGGCGAAAATATAAAATGAGTAGCCCGTCGATTAAGTGAACACACAAGTCAGCCTCATCTCCTAGTGGTGCACACTTGGAAACTATGACCGCGAGGCTGTACTAGTAGTAGTAGGCAAACGAGGCAATGGCTCGCCTGAGGAGACAGGTTCCTCCAGATCAGGTGCAGATGTTGGCCTACACCGGCTCCAGATGCGCTCTACCAAGAGACAACTGCTCAAGTTTCACTCAATGAGACGCAACCATACTGGCTCGGGATTAACAATGACCGCGCCTGCCGTCCCACACCAGGGCGAAGGTGATATGTGTGCTACTGGTAAAATCATAAGGCTGAGGAAGGACAAGCTCATAATAGGACCATGGAATGTCAGAACACTGAACCCATGTGGGAAAATCAACGATGTGAAGAACTACCGGTGGGATATGCGAGGCCAAATTGAAGAACTTTGGTGAGTTTACCACGCAGGAGGGCCACAAGCTCTATTTCAGTGACAGTGAGGACAAACACTTACATGGTTGGGGATACTGGTACATAAAGACACAGCCAGGTGTATATTGGCATGCTGTGTTATATCAAGCCGACTTATCATCTTACGGCTCAAGGCAGCACCGTTTAATATTTCCAAAATACAATACTATGAAGATTGTGAAATAGATGCATTCTACGATCAACTTCAGTCTGATAACCGGAACACCAAAAGACGAACATAGTAGTAGTGCAGGGATGTCGAAACTTAAAAAAAAATGTAGTAAATACTTTCCATGACTGTTACCTATACAGAAACAAGGAAACTAATGATCTAGGCTTCAGACTCATAGAATTTGCACGATGCAATAAGCTGTTAGTGGCAAACACGTTCGAGTATAACAAACCGTCTAGACGTTGGACATAGCATAGTCCAAACAATGAAATGCACAGCCAAATTGATTATATCCTGGTCAAGGGGAGGTTTAAACCTAGCATCAACACCGACAACACGAGAAGTTTTCCCGGAGAATATAGGAAGCCACCACGATCTTGTTATGATGATTATGCATCTACGATTGAGGAGAGTCTCAAAGACAGAAGTGACTAGACTAAAGTAAAACCTGGACAAACTAAAAGCTCCAAGAATCATCGAAGTGTTCCAATCGAGAATAGTAGATAGATTTATTTCACTGTTGTCTCTCTGAGAGGGACTGGATACAGTTAGTCAGAACAGCAATAAATGAGGCGGGTTAGATAGTATCAGGATGCCTAAAACCCACCCCATAATTGGTATAACACCATCCGAGATCCACAGCAGAAATCGAACGAGAAAACCAGGAGCACGACCAAAGACACCCTATATTTGGACATCAGGTATAGAGCACTAGACTGAAATCTAGACATAGCTTCCAATAAACGTCAAAGCCGATCCAGACAAGACCTGAAAGCCGCCGTACCGAGAGATAGCACGAATTGACGCAAGCCCCAGAGATAGAACTTCGGGAGGAACCTGCCCCCGGACATCATCTACCATACACAACATGACAGTCGCTGAACAGACTTCGATCTGGTGTATCAAAGTACAACAGGAATATGAAACAATAGCAATATACAGATGATGACACATGTGACTGTGGTGCCCCAACCTCCAGGAAACATCCAATAGGTACAAATGGCAAGGCAATCCATGTCGTTGAATACTGGATGCATGCTGTATGACGTGGTGCTTGAACACGGAAAAAAGGAAGAAAGGGAGAGACGAAATACAATGACCAAAACTTTCACTTCGCTTCAATGTAGTTCGTAGTTCTCTCTGGAAATACACTGTTTCATGGCAGTCAGGCTGACGAGGTGGGGGATCAACGTGATTTCCGTAGTAGTGAGCCATATATAGCTGAATCCAAACATAGCACACTTGCCACGATGGACCTCGGTTCACCTTCATTAGTATGCTTGGGGTGTGAGGAAAGCTCAATCACGGCTAAAGTCACTTCCAGTGTTCACACAAATGAAAACGTACTCATTGTGGGCATTCTTCTTCTTCGTTCGTTCTCAATCTCCCACTACCAAACCCTGAAAGGGTAAGTAGCAGAATGTAGTCCAGAGAAGGGAATGCGTTGTGTCGTAGTTTACAGCTTGGCTGCGATATTTGCACCTTTCGGTCCAACACTTCAGCAAGCATTTTGTATCCAGGATCACCGCGTGGAGGTGTAGAAGGGTCTTGGCAGCTTTGATTCGCTGGCCCTGACGCTAGCAGTCAACTATGGGTCGCTGACCACTGCAGCTCATGTGCTGCTCAGCACCTTGATCCCATTGTGGGCATTCAACAACAACAATCTTCTTTCTGTGTGTTGGTCTTGAAAAGAAAACGATGTGTCGTAGTTTACAGCGAGCCTGTGATATTTGCACTTTTCGACCAAACACATCCGATTTCAGCTGTTTTGTTTTTGGGATTTGCTTTTCCACCGTGATCCCTATTTTCTTAGTCAAACTACACTAGTACATAGTGTTTCCAGAGTCACTGCTTAGAGGCAGTATAGGGTTTTTGAAACCGTCTCAAGGGCCGCCGTGAAGAGTATTGGATAGATTATATCGCCTTGTCGGACGCAAAGTTGTATTGCCATTGTGATGGATTTGTGGAAGAGGGTAATATCAGTTGTGGGTCTGTTGATTATCACCTTTATCAGTTAAGCATATTTTTCTGCAATTCCTTGATTTTTCAGGGAATTCAGCACCGCAGTTATTTCAATGTTTTAGAAGGCTTTCTCATAACCCACGAACACAAGACATAAAGGCTTCTGCACTCCATTGGTTGATTGTGTGGAGGTTGTCGGTGGTTGAGAAACCTTTTCTGAAACATGTCTGCTGTCGTAGTTGGTTCTCGTAGCTGGGGAACGGCGTGGCTAGTGGTTAAGTGAAACGGCTCACAATCCGAAGGTGCTGGGTTCGTTCCTCAATCAAAGTACCGACCGTTACTCCGGAAAAGCAAACGCTTAGAAAATGCAGGAGGAAGCAGACCCTTAAATAAAATACATGTCGAAGTCTGATGCACTAGTCCGACAGGCGCAAAATAAAAACATAGTGCAACGCACATTGCCTTTGGAAATAAAGAAAAAAAATCTAATTGAAAAACAACAACAAAATACACTAGATTCTTTAATTTGTCAGTATTTTATTGTCCTCTTTCCTGTGTTGATTAAAATAGTTTTTGTCGTTTTCGATTGGTCAGGGATTTGACAATCATTGAGACAGATATTTAACAATGTAGCTTAATGTTGCTAGTGTGTCCCTACCAGAGTCTGGATTACTTCATTTGTGATTTCGTGTCGTCCTGGGCCTGTACATGGTTTTAGTTGGTTGACTGCATGTATGCTCTCATGTGGTTCAATCTTTGGTACCGGCTTAGATTCGGTAGTGTGCACGAGCTGCAGCGGGCAGCGACCCATAGCTGACTGCTAACATCAGGGCCATCAAACCAGAGCTGCCAAGACCCGTCTACACCTTCACGCCGTGATCCTTAATAACAGGTTGCAACAGGGCAGGCTGGCTAAGGAGAAGTGATCGAAGAAGGAAGGCTAACCCGGTACTCAAAAATGCCTGCTGAAGTCGGATGTGTCGGACCGATAGGTGCAAATATCGCAGCCAAGCTGTAAACTACGACAGATTGCATTCTGTTCTCCTGACAACATCCTGCTACTTGAAAATCCCTTTTCAGGACTTGGTACCGGGAGATTGAGATCGAACGAAGAAGAAGAAGAAGGCAAGTGAAGAAACTAGTATTCAAGAGAACCCAACAGAAAGAATGGATCACAACAGAGATATTACATCAAATAGCAGAAATAGGATCGAGATGCTGAGCAGCGCATGAGCTGCAGCAACTCATAGTTGACTACTAGCGTCAGGACCATCGAATCAAAGTTGCCAAGACCATTCTACACATCTACGCGGTGATCCTGGATAACAGGCTGCAACAGAGAAAATTGGACAAAGAGAAGGAATCGAAGAGGGAAGGTTAACCTGGTACTTAAAAATTCCTGCTGAAGTCGGATGTGTTGGGCCGAAAGGTGGAAATATCGCAGTTAAGATGTGAGCTACGACAAAACGCATTCAGTTCTCTTGACTACATTCTGCTACTTGCCCTTTTCAGGGCATGGTAGTGGGAGATTGAGAACGAACGAAGCCAAGCCAAAACAAATAGAAGAAATGAAAAAGAAGAAAGCTTTACTCAACAATTGCCGAACCCAAGCCACCAAAGTAGAAGCACAGATAAATTATACTATTCCAAAGACGTTTTAGGAAAAATAACAAATGTAATTTATTGACAAATTGACACAGGGAGCAGACGAGGTCGCATAGAAAGGAAATATGAGAGATCTCTACTCATTAACAAAGAAAATTGCAAATAGATATATACAGAAAGACAAACCAGTAGAACAAACGATGAGTTTAAAAAAAAAGTCTAAACAGACTTTCACCACCTGAAACACCAAACACTCTACCAGAAGTGGAGACCCTGAGCTTGGACAACCTACCAAAAAGATAAAAACGCAAAGGGCCATATCTGATCTCAAGGCAACTGGTACATTGCAATAATTACTCAAGAAGAAATGGAAAGAGGAGAGTAAGAAACAAAGTAAAGATCCCGTCACGCCATGCGACGCATAGAAAATATGGTGTTAGGTCCATATTATTTTGTAACCCACGGCACTTAGCGAATGATGCATCACTCCGGCCGCCTTTACTTCCCAGACTGAACCGGTACCCATTTAAGGCTGGGTCGACCCGGGAGCCATTGCGGTCTGAAAACGAAATACCGCCTCAATTGGGGAATGAACCCAGGACCACTCAGATGCGAAGCCAGCGCGTTAACCACTGCGCTACGCGGTTTCCGAAGAGGACTGAGTGTCCACATAATGAAAAGAAGGACATCTGATTAAACTGCCTGAGAAGGGAGACCTGACAGATTGCAGCAATTATAGGGGATTACATTGCTGTTGGTGCCAGGCAAGATATTCAACAGAATCATCTTGGACAGATTAAAAACTGAAGTAGACAAACAGCTCAGAGAGGAAAAGGTATGCTTTCGCCAGGGAAGATCATGCACATATTAATAAGCTACGCTACTTATCACAGTTGAACAAAGTATTGAATGGAAATTATACCTTTACGCAAATTTTTTAGACTATGAAAAAAACGTTTGACCACTGCCTACTGTAGATGCTCGAAGTATTTATAGCAACTGTTGAGACTATATGGGGCACCAGAGAAGTACACCAGCCCCATCCAGAATATGTACAAAGACACAGATAGTAAATTGGTACATGAAGGAGAACTGACTGCCAGCTTCGGGGTGCAAATAGGGACGGGGCAAGGGTGTCTGCACTGCCTGCATTTCCCGTTCTTTTTGGTTGTATATTGGATAATGAAGACATCAATCGAAGGAAAACGAACTATTGTCACGATTGGAGAATTTGGCCTACGCAGATGATCTGAAACTTTTGTCACACAGTCATAGTCAAGTGCAAGAGAAACTTGATAGGGTGAAAGAACAATCAGCCAAATTGAAACTGAACATATTCTTCTTTTGGCTTATCCTGTTATGCCTTTCAGTGTCAGGTTATGAAGAGATCTTTAGAACGAGCCCGACTGTGTGCCTCGTGCACTGTGGCATTCACCACAGATATTTCCGTAAGCACCTTTTTCGTGGATTGCCTCTGACCTTGAATCCGTTGTATCTAAATAACATTGCTTGTTGGGGTATGCTGTGTGGTGATAGACTTGTTAAGTGACCGAACTATTTTAGTTGCTGTCTTTTGATGTAGTCTAATACTGGTATTGTTCCCACCAGCCCCATGATGTCATCGTTTCTGATCATGTCTCTGCTTGTTACACCCAATATTTTTCTCAGGCATTTCATTTCTGCTGTTTATGAACACGAAGAAAACCAAACTCAATAAACTCAAAACTACCAGCAAGGAATTAATCGTGCTACAAGGAAAGTAGTTAGAAGAAGTGGATGCCTTTACCTATTTGTGCAGCACAATAGTCACATCAGGAGGTATAGATGCAGATGTAAGGATCAGCATTGGAAAGGCAAGAGGGGCATTCCTGACACTAAACAAGAAATGGAGATCCAGATAAATCAAGATTCACACCAAAGTTAGAATTTTCAACGCCAGTGTTAAGACAGTGCTAGTGTACGGAGTTAAGACACGGAGAACAACCAAGGACATACAACAAAGACTCCAGTCCTTCGTTAACAGATGCATACGACGGATAATGGGTGTAAAGGGACAGGACATGGTGAGGAATGAAGACGTATGGGAAGAAGCCAACAACATCCACTGGAACAACAAAATAAACGAAGAAAATGGGGTTGGATAGGACAATGAACAACAATAGCCTATGTTAAGATGACACTTGATTTTAACTGTGTTTGTATAATCTTCAGCTTGGTTGTTTCCTCCGAGTGGAGCCATTTTTATGGCGAAGTGGTTTATTTGTTTGCGCTGCACAAGAGTTTAGGCTAAGAGACTATTTCTAAAATGATCCACGCGCTTCTGACATAATGCAGAATATTTGTATACGGCAAAAGGCGCGAACCGTTTCCAGAAGAAAATTGTAACTTTATCGAACAACATAATTTGACGACCAGCTTACGTTTTACATTATACAAAGTCTTTTGGCTTTATACAAAAATAAAATAAAACTTAAATGAGATTTATAATGGTTAGCCCGATCTTCTGCTCGCTTGGTGGCCACGCTGTTGATAGCCGACCAGATTGCATTAACATGAATTGGCGAAACTATTTTCCTCCTATATGTAATTGACGAATAGTTTTTTCTCTACTAACGTTTTGACTCCCACCTCTTATGGTTAACAAAATAATGAAAATATTTGGAAAGTATAAATACTACTGTACAAGAATAGGAAAGTTGCAACTTTCCGCTGGAAAATTTAGCTGATAGAAACTTAGAACCTGGCCAACTTTAAATCGTCAGGAAAAAATGGCAGACGGCGTTGACATTGATCTTTACGATAATATTGAGGACGAGTTTAGTCAGGTAGGTAGTGTACGATGACTAAAATGTTAAGAATTAAGTTTATAAATAGAGCTCGAATTTGTTTCCATGCAATTCGTATGTCTACAGTTATAACTAACAGCTGGGGCCAAGTCCTAATTTGCTGGAGTGTGACCTGATTGTCCGTCGTGATCATGAGATCGAGTCGGCGAAGTTGCTAGACAGCCGACATTAATTATTACGAGTTCTTCATTGCGGGCATGCACACTTTGGCTAGTACAATTTGAAAAAAAATTTTAGTAACAATTTTGTATGCAGTCCTCACTTGTTTCAAACAACAAAGTTAGTTTTGTCAAGCAATGGTCGGACCCATGGTGGTGTTTTTACTGTTTACAAATTACATCGCTTCTACTTCTACTTGTCTAGTTTTACTTCTCACTTGTCTTCTGTCTTTGTGGCAAAATTGTAGATTTGTGATTTGAACAAAAAATTTTTGCTCAAATTTATTTGAATGGAAGATTTGTAAAATATATAATAATTATATTTCTGGACTCTACATAAGGCAAGAAGGTGAGCGACTAAGTAAGCATATTTCTGTTCTTAGTTTTGCCACCATTTTTACTATCATTAGTATTAGTATCATAATTAAAATTAGATAATTAATTAGTAGACTAGACATATCCAGTGCTTTGAATCAATAATTTATAATAATATTAATATAAACGCCTAGTCTAATGTTATTTGAAATTTTTGTAATAGAATAGATTCGTCATTCATAACTTCTAAGAAGTTTTGATCTTATTAACATTTTCTTTTGGTTGCATTTGCGAGTAACAAAAAATGGAAGCTTGGTTTGCAAACCTATATTACGAATGTCCCAGGTTAAGATCACGTCACACTCATTTTGACAGACTGAACATGTTTATTTCATGATATGAATCTTTCTCCCAGTAACCTAGCTACACTGAGTAACACTGCTACAGGGAAGCTAGTTACAGCGTTTTATCTGTTGTCGGCACTTTCAACAATCATTACAATGAAAGGGACTAAGCACATAATGACATATCAGGTTGTCCAGGTTAAAAAAAGGCAGTTCTATAAGCAATATTCCATTTTCAATATCTCGGGGTTACTATTTCTTCAACAACAAAATACAATGGAATACCTGCCAGACTCATCACTGAATTTGAGAAAAAAAGTTTTAGGCCTATCCATAATAATGACAAAATAATGACAGCTGTAAACCTGAAGTAAATTCTCCTGTCCCTTAAATGTTCCTGCTAGTCAGTTACTGTCTATGCATTCTTACTGTCAGTTTTATAACTGGAATGTATCCGAAATGAAAACGTGAAAAGTCCTGGCTACAATAGAAATAAATGTAAAATTTTTAAGATGAAGTAGACAACTTCCTGTGTCCAAGTACCACTGTTATATGGTATACATCCAGTATTCAACGACATGGATTGCCTTGTCATTTGCCTCCAGCATGTCGCACGTATTGCATGTTTCCTGGAGGTTGTGGCAGGTGCTCAGGATCCTGTATTTTGCCATGTGTCACCTGTATATCCCCATCGTTTCATATTCCTCTTGCACTGTGATACACCAGTTCGGAGTTTCATGTTGTGTATGGTAGATGATATCCGGGGGCAGGTTCCTCCCAAAGTTCCATCTCTGGGGCTTGCATCAATTTGTGCCATCTCTCGATATAGCCACATTCAGAGTTTGTCTGTATGGGCTGTGTTGGTTTTAGAAAGCTATATCTGGATTTGAGTCTTGTGCTCTGCACCTGATGTCCAAACATTGAGTGCTTTGGGTTGTGCTCCTGTTTTTCTCATTCAATTTCTGTTGTGACGCTTCTGAGAATCTTACACACCCTCATACTATCCAACTCCCCTCATTTATTGCAGTATCAACTAATTTTGCATGGGCAGAGTTTTTCCAGACTGGTGCAACGTATTCAGCTACGGAAAAATACAAGGCAATTGCAGATGTCCGAAGTTGCCAGTCAGTTTTCAGATGATATTATTTCTTGCATGTATCTTACGCTTTGTTTCCTGACAGTACGTCATGTAGGACAATGTGCTGTCTAACTTCATGCATAGATATTTGTGCAGTGCAAGTTTTCTTTTTGTCTCTGTTTCTGAAGTGGTAGGCACATACATGTGTTTTACTAGGATTTGGTTTAAGATTTCTGCAAGGATATTGCGAGAACGAGTTTGTTTTCAACCTCCTCAAACTCTTTTCCCTGGGCAACTGCTGTATTGTCAACATAGATGAATTTCCTTGTGTTTGTGTCCATGGGTTGGTAATTAGTATATATGTTATATAGCATGGGCGCTAGGACACTTCCTTGTGGCAGGCCGTTGCTCTGGTTTTGCCATCTCTTGTCTTTTTTCCCCAAAGTGACATAGAATCATCTTCTGCAGGAGGCATTTGATGATATTGGTCAGACGCCAGTCTTTTGTCATGGTGTACAGCTTTGCTAGTAGTCTCCTATGGTTTATGGTGTCATATGCTGCACTTAGGTCAATATAGACCACTCCTGTGACCTGTTTGCGTTCATACCCATCCTCTATTAATTGTGGTAGGTTAAGGATCTGACAGCTGCAAAATCTTCCAAGTCTAAAACCATCTTGTTCCTTGATCAGCTTCTTGTCTATCAAGGGGGAGATGCGATTCAGACACCGGACAGAGGTTCTTAGGTTCTGTTGATGTTTTTCCTGGTTTTATCAGTGCAACCACATCTCCAGATTTTAAGAATTTGCTTTTGTCAATGCATGTGTTCATGAACTTTAGCTATATATATGAGTCGATGTAGTGCAGTGGTTAGGGCACTGGCTTCCCAAATCAAAAACTCAGGGTTCGATATCCAGTTGGTGTGTGATATTACTGATCGCAAAACAGCTCTTGTGGTTGACACTGCCTAAACAATTGGGTACCAAAATAATCTAGGAATGTCATAACGTCACCCTGAGGTTGACCACATCACCCCTAGTGTGATGTTGGTCAAGAAAAATGTGGGCATAACACCATATTCCTAATACGCCACACTGGCACGTTAACAGGATCTTTATATATATATATATATATCTCCCGTAATGATCTTGTGTACTGTGCATGGTTTTGCACCTTATCCACCACCTCTTTTAGTGTTGTGTTAAGGCACCACACTGGTTTCGGTAATGCAGATACAGCCATCAAACCTCTTGCGCCTACTTCTGCAGTTTTCAATTTGGCTATGAACTCCCCTGCCTCAGTACTGTAACCAAGTCATTGTATTTGACTATTTTGTTGAAAAAGTTCTTCTTATCTAATCTAGATTAGAATGAAACAGTTAACTTGATTGCAATGATGGTGAATACAGCACTATATCTGATCATCTTTGAGATTTAGAAATATCATCAGAATAAGCCCCCATTTCATGGTCGATCCATTGCCATCTCCTTGTCATTAGCAGTGTCAAGGACAATTGGCAAGCCAGGGTTAGATGGTTTGAACGTGCTGATTTGCTTGCTTTGGTAAAGTAGGTATTTTTGCTATTTGCCTTCATCCTTGCCACGTCTACTGTGGCAGTCAGTTTATACAATACAGTGAGTGACAACATGTTTACAGCCCTTGTCATATTAACACCTTGCATGAGGAAAGGACATGTTCCAGAGCTGCTTCCCTTTTATAGGGACCTGAGAATTAAACTGAATTGTACAAAGGCTATATGCCATATCGCCCAACATTAAGGATATCAAACTTCATCCTATGTAGTACATTGGCCATGCTGGACTGCCTTTTAGATCTTTTACTATCCTCTGTTTCTGGCATTTTGTGGACTATCATATCCCTCCATACCTTTTTGGATGTTTTTCACCACCAATGAATGTCACCATAGCCAAATCCCAAACCTATATGTCTTGAGTGTAACCAATACCTTCTTCAGTATGTTTCACATTCAGTTCTGTGACTATCTGCCAGTAGTTAGTGCGGGTGCGATCTTGCAACATCTGGCTTTTTTCGCTTTGTATTCTACAACTAAATTGAAAAGGAATACAAGCTTAGATTTGTTGCAGTACAGTGCTGCACTAATGAGCAAATACGACTACAGTTCATCCAAAATTATGTTTCCAATGTCATCAGGAAGAAATGTTGGGCGTACATTAGGCATGTGCTGCGGATGAACAATAATAGACTCCCTTTAAGGCAATTATTTGGAAACCTAGTAGTAAAAGGAAGTGGGGTAGACCCAGAAAGACTTTATGCAGAACGATCACCAGGGAGGATGCAACCATGGGGTCTAGGAAATGTACAAGAACTATAGAGAGTGACAACGGACCAATTGAACTGGAGAGTTTTGAGTGCTGTCTTTGACAAACATAAAGAAGACCCATAACTGCAAAAAACAGAAAAATGCTATCTAAGCAACAGCTGGGCCCATGTTTATACAGATAGATCAGCAGGAAATGGAAGTGAAGAAATGAACCTACAAAATTAGTGGTAACAGGAAATTTTTCAAGTATCTTTAGCAAAGGCCTTGGAAATTACAGCAGAAGTTTTAAGACAGATGAAAACATTGAGCAACAACTGGTACTCTTCACGGACATGCTCTTAATTGTTTGCAGCACTGGGGAGCCCCAAAATACAGACCTAAAGGAACTAAGAGCTATAAACTATATCACCAGTTCAGGAGAGTTGTGATACAATGTATTCCATCTCTTTGGAACAACCATGACAATGATCCTAACAGACTGCCAAGGAAAGTTGGAAAACTATCTCTACCTGCTATGTATAACTTATGAAGAGGCCAAAAGATTTACCAGATTCAAGAAGTGAAAAGCAGAATACCTAAGTTAACAACCAAACAACACATATTACTAGGTGAACAGGTGGTAATCTTTAAACTCCACACAGGCCACAACAGATGGAGATATCATCTATGGAACATTAAAGAAAATACCAATGGATCTGTCTGCAGCACTAATAAAATGACAGCAGAGCAACTGCTACAAAAATCTTCAACATATAGCAAGCACATACGATCAGTACTATTCCTGGACATGCTCTATGGGGATATGTTACCTCATGCTGACCATTGCTTTCTTTAGATATGTTTTAAAGTTGTCTGAAAACATATGAAAAGAGAACAACTTCCAAATTAGTCTGCTATGATCTTTAGTACTGTCATTTGTCTTATTTGATGTGCTAGCATTGTATCAAATACTGAAGTGCTGTCCAGATCCAACATGCGGATGACCGCCGCTTTTTTTCGAAAAAATAATGGTTACTGTCTGACTGCGTACGATGAAGAAGAAGAAGATCATCTCTATGAATGCTCAGAGTTCAACGATATTAAGAAAATTCTTCTTACTCCAAGGTCACATAAATAGAACACTTTTTATATCACTAAACAGCAACTAACAAACACCAGATACTATGTCATGGCATTGTGTCAAAGAACGAGAGCCTGTTTCTGCTGGATATGTAGCAACAACACACACAAAAAAACGAGGTTAGGATATATATGTATACACAATGTCATTTCAGGATGCTGACTTTGCCGGAGGTGGAGACTTGTATGATGATGTCATCACAGCATCATCTTCCCGTTCCAGTTCAGAGGTATTGGCATATTTAGTTTTCAGAATTTATATGTAGTGTAGCATTGCTGTAAACTGTACATTTTACAATAGCTAAGGTCTTTTGGTCTTTAAAAATAATTAAAATATACAATAGATTTCAGATGCAGTTCTTGTCTGGTTAGTAGTGATTGATTTTTAATGAGTAGTATTACAAGACTTTGATGGGAAGCAGTGGAATAAGGTAACGAGGGAGTCTCATAGGTGAAATTGGGTACTGGGTTAGCCTTCCTTCTTTGATTTGTTCTCCTTAGCCAGTTTGCTCTATTGCAGCCTATCAGGATCACCTAGTGGAGAAGGGTCTTTCAGCTCTGGTTCGCTGAGCCTGACGCTAGCAGTCAGCTTTGAGTTGTCTGAGTTCAAAGATAAGGACTTGAGTACTTCGGTATGCTCTGAAACGGCATTGAACCTTACACATTTGTGACTCAGTCAGACATCTTAGTCTCTGATCCAGTATCCTAGAGTAGGCTTTGCCAGGGACACTAAAAAGAAATTTAAAAAGGAATATGTCTCTTGAGTTTTCACAGTCAGTTGCTACCCTTTTTTAAATATTGGTACAATGATGGATTTTTTTGAAAAATGATATTATTCTCTATCTCCCAATTTTTTGGTATATGCTTCAGAAATAACAGTTCACCTGCAGTCCCCATCTACTGCACCATTGTTAGACCATCATGTCCACCTGCTTTGCCAACCATCATTGACATCTCCTCTGTATTAGATCCAGTCATAATTGGAACTTGGTTGTCCTCTGCACAAAGGAGCTCTAAGAAAGTCTTTTCATATATCATCTCCTCTGGAATAATAATCAAAGCACCCTGTCATGTCTTTTACAAATTTAAGTGATAACTCTTTTTCCTTCCCTATATTTCTAAATGTGTCATGGGTGTGACATGTTTGTTTAGGCTCTGTAAGCCAGGTAAAATATATAGGAGCCAGGCATAGGGCTGGATGAAAAGGACATACTTCGATAGAGGAAATTGTAGGGGTAAATAAAACACTGGTCCTCAAATGTTAGCCATCACATCAATATTTCTTGATAACCTGACACCTGGAATTTGACGTGCTCTACTATAGTACTATAGGCTTTTCTAAAACAGCTTCTGGTTTTCTCTACAAAGTTCTCCCAGAGTTTTTGTTCTGATGTAGGCTTTTTTTTTATGGCTTCTATTTTGAGTGTTATATTCTTTGTGTTCATTCTTTTCTTCCAAGTATTGTTCCCATGTCTTTTTCTTTCCTTCTACTATAATTTTGACTGCTGTCTTCCGGTTCTTTATATCTTTAACTCTTTTCACCACTCTTCTGTTGCAGCTACCTTGAGGATTGTCAGAGATCTTCTAGATCCTCTGCACTTCCCACTACTGTCAATATAAGCCCTTGTTATCTAGTCCTAACTTCTGGCTGTCTTAGCCTGTATGCCTTTTTCTCTGTAGTGTTTGGTTTCGATTGTGGGCATTGTTTTGGTAGGAATACTATTTGGTTGTTCTCTTTATTGTCATTAAGAAGTCTTCCGATTTCTGGTTCTCTTCAGGCTCTGACATCTGTCATGTGCTTAAATGAATCCTTCCTCATGATGGCACAATCAGTTATGAATTCTTATTCTTTGCCAGCTAACATCGAGTCTTTGTTGTATGCGCATGTGAGAAAATTTTGTATTTGTAATTACCACTTTTTGCCCGCCGCAGAATCTTATAAATATACAGATACATGAATAATTATATGTGTACATTAAAATAATTATATGTATAAAATATTTTGTTCAATTTGAAAGATACATGTTTATCAATTTCAGCCAATTGATAGGTCAACAGGAGGCAAACAGTCTTCCAGATCAAACAGTACATCTCTGCCATCTTCCACATCATCATCTGCTCACATGGGAAAAAAACACATGCTTTATATAGGCAATCTCACATGGGTAATTGATCCCTATTTTATATTTTTCTGCTGTAATTTCTTTAGATAAAAAAAGATGGCTTGAATAATTCAAGGTAATCATGTCATAGAAATCTGACATCTGTAAAGATGAAGTATATTCTATCGCAGCCAAGCTGTAAACTAGATGCCACAACACATTCCGTTCTTCGGATAATATCCCACTACTTTTAAAGCCCTATTCAGGGCTTGGTAGCCGGAGATTGAGGTAGAACGCAGAAGTAGTATATTCTGTTGAGGGTAATTATGCACAATAATGTGTTTCTTCAAATGTGTAGATTGCAGATTATAATTCTATCACCAATATTTTTTCCATGCCATTATTTTAAATTGACCAGTGTAACCTCACTTTGTCATTCCTTATTGCTACATCCGTATGAAGTATTATAATGTATTCATAGTGAATGCAGGTTGATTTTAGTTTCCTGAAGCCTTATAATTAAAAATATATTAATGAGTTCTGTTTCTGTTCATACTATCAATCTAAAGATGAAGTTTAATCTCATTGCAGTGGACAACCGACCAAGATCTGACAGATGCTATGAATTCTATTGGGGTTTCAGATTTGCTTGAAATTAAATTCTATGAGAACAGAGCAAATGGGCAATCAAAAGGGTGAGCAAAGTTATTTTTTAATCATTGTAAACACACTGTCTACCACGGTCGCACGTTATGCGATCAGCCGATGGTTACTCTTCACTACTTTAATCGCATGCCCTGAGATTGTAACTTTGGATGCTTGCTGCCATTGTAAAATCGCAAGGTGTTTCATGGCGGTAGTTAAATCTGTTAGCCCATTCATTTCTCTACATTTGTTTTTGGGAAACAACTCTGTAGTGCTGAAGTAAATTTTTAATGAATTTTATATTAAACTCTTGTAAATGAAACTTTCATTTCCAAAATGGCGAACTATTCAGATTTTTGGGGTTGATATGGTGACAACATTTTGGATAATAATATGGGTATTTCGGGTGATTTTATTGATTTTTCATCAGAAAATGAAATGTATGATCAGTTTGTTGACAGTGTCTTTGATCTGCGAAAACATCATCGCAGCTGAAAAGCCGGCCTGTCGCTTCTACTTCTAAGTTAAGTAAGAAGACATGCGATATTCATTCCAAGTCCAAGACTATGCCTACAGTTACACTATCAGCTGCAAACATGAGTGTAGCATTTTAAAATAGCTCTTCTAATGAGAAGCATTGTTTCTGAGCCTGCAGACTATGAGCCTGGTCTTAGCAATAAGCTAGTGGATGTTTGCATGAGGCTCCTGCAACCACTTCTGAATTCAGAGTCACATACTGCATCAGAAATTGTTGGTGGAAAATGGTAAACAACCACTGAAGTTGCAGAATTTTATTTTACAGTTAGGCAAAGCTCACACCCAGGATTATTTCACCAAAAAAGATAACCAACACCTTGTACACCGAAAAAAAGTGCTAGAGTATTGAAGCGACCGACAGACAGACACTTTCTGTCCCCAATTCAACACCTTCACTCAAACCCCAAAAGACGGTGCACATTGTGTGCTGAAAATATAGATATAGATGTAATAATTCAGATAATAAAAAGGGTCACAAAGGAACCATGACAAGTTACTGGTGTCAGGAATGTCAGGTGCCTCTTTGTATAGAATGATGATGCTATGAGCTGTACCAAACCATGACAAGTTTTGGCTATAAAATTGGATAAATATGAGTAGTACACATTTTTATTTGTGTATTGCATTGATATTGACCTGCATACCATTTTCCAAATATAAAACAACACAATTGTATGTTTTATGCCATGACATTTAGTCTCTATTGTTGTCAGATAAAAAGATTTTTTGGTTGCGTTTTTGGCACCAATCTACAGCCACATGGTGATATAAAACAATATTGTTCTTAAAATTTGTTCTCCATTCAATTTTGTAAAAAAGCACAAAATGTTATGAATTTATGATAAATAGTTGTGAAGTTATGACACTTTTAGTACACCATAGAAATATGTAGTATCCAGGCGAAGTACAGGGGTTGTCGGGCATGGTAGTCAGTGGGCTAAACCTTACTTAACCTTTACCATACCAGATTAAAAAATTGCGTCTATTTCCTGCAGCGGCTGGATTTTTCAGCATTTCTGGTCCCGCTATGGGTGTTCATTTTGAGAAACTCAAATTTAAAAAAAAAGTTTTTGTTTTATGTTGTGTGTGTCTAGACACATATTAATAAAGAACTTGTTTGTATTATTGTGTGTATGTTAGTTTCTGAGATACAAGAAGATGGTGATAGTGGTGAAAAATAGCACAAACATATAGACTCAGCCACTAGAGGCAACTCTTGGTTTTGAAAAAAAAAAATGGTCGCAGAAAATGTACTAATACTACTATTGATGTTTACTGTAATGGTTATGGCTGTCACTTTGACTGTAAACGTAATTATTGTATCTACATAAACAAACTAAATAAACCTACTTTAAAAAAATCTATTGCACAAACTTTAACTCCCCCATTCTCAATAATGGGCGAATCTTCAAATCCAAGCGAAGAACATAAGAAATCCTTTCATAAGAAATTTGAAACAAATTTAAAAATCCTTGGAACGCTCTACAATTAAAAGAGCAAGTATATTCATCCGTTTTTCAATGGCACTAACCCGGTAGTTTATATATGATAAAGCAATTACCTAAGACTGGCGACGTTCAATGCCCCCAGACCGGAGATTACGCAGCTGGTATGGTAAAGGTCAACTCTTTACAGTCTGCCAGAAATTAGTAGATATGTCTTACAGTATAAAGCAAGAGTCGCAACTCCATATGTCCAATAACTTTTTTGGAAAATAAAATAAAATAAATGAATATTAAACAAATTAAGCCCGAAAAAGATGGGGTAACAAACAAAAAGATGGGGTAACAAACAAAATGCTGGTGGGGTTGGGCCAAACAGCAAAGTCCTGAACCAAAGCTGGAAAAGGGGAATTGTACCGTAGGCATGGAAAGACGCTGTACTCATACCAGTACCAAAGAAATAAAAAGATAATACAGATCCAAATGGATACAGGCCTATCAGTCTACTGAGCTGTGTAGGAAAACTGATGGAGCGTATGATAAACACCAGACTGATGTGGCATCTGGAAGAAAAACACATACTAATTCCACAGCAAGCAGGATTTAGACAGCACAGATCCACTGAGGACCAAATCACTCTCATAGCCCAGGAAATAGAGGATGCTTACCAGGAGAAAAAACACACAGTAGCAATCACTCTCATAGCCCAGGAAATAGAGGATGCTTACCAGGAGAAAAAACACACAGTAGCGGTTTGGGTGGATTTAGAGAAGGCCTTTGACAAGGTGTGGAAAAAGGGACTTAAAGTCAAGCTACGAAGAAGTGAAGTTTGTGGGAAAATGTACAGATGGATCAGCCACTACCTCGAAAACAGCCAGAGTTCAAGTACAAGGGCAGATGAGCAAAAAGGTGACACTTGAGCAGGGAGTACCCCAAGGGGGAGTACTGTCACCCACACTTTTCCTGGTGTATATAAACAACATCACAGAGAATATACCAAGAAGAGTCCACAGCTCCATGTTTGGTTTGCAGACGATCTGGCTATGTGGACCTCTGAAAAAAATCTCACCATAGCAAGCAATCGGATGCAGCAGGCCCTAACATCGTCGGAGGAGTGGGCAAACTCATGGCTGGTCAAAATAAACAAGGAAAAAACATGTCTCGATTTCAAACAAACCCCAGAACACCAAAATAAGTCTTTAACGGCAAATATCTGCGGCCAAACGACAACCCAAACTACCTGGGAGTCACATTTGACCGGCGCATGACATAGAAAAGTCAGATCGAGAGAATGAGAGCCAGACAAAGAATGGCAATCATGAGGAAACTTGCTCGCACAAGCTGGGGAGCAGACGAAAGTATACTAAAGAAACTGTACACTGGAAGAGTGAGACCAGTTCTCGAGTATGGCATTGCGGCATGGACAACAGCAGCAAAGGCAAACTTTGATAAAATTAGCAAACTTCAAAACCAAGCCATAATAGTTATAACAGGAGGCATGAAGTCAACGCTAATTGTAGAACTTGAAAAGATTACAAATCTGCAATCCATGATCGACAGAAGAGACTGCAGAGCCTAGCAGCAAGCAGAGAAACTCAGAAAACTGACAGACCATCCAATGCATCAGAGACTAAATAGATTTGGAAATGGGAAACTAAAGCGGACAAACTTTGCAGAAATAGCCAAAGCAAAGATGATCGAAGATCCTATGAACACATTAACAACACCAAAGCTCATCCTTACTGTATGCAAACCTACCTGGAAGCAGCATATAATTCTGGAGGTGGTAGAAAATATACCTATTCAATAAACTGAAGATAGGTGGCACTGACGAATGCACTTGTGGTACCGGGAAAATGACCGCTGAACGTCTGCTGCAAAACTGCCCAACAAACGAGGACCAGAGAAAGCACATGTGGCCATCACCAGTGGCAACACTAGACAAGCTCTATGGCAGTGTCGACAGCCTCAGGATGACAGCTGCTTTTTCTCGGAAAAAATACAGGTTGACTTTTGACAGCGTAAGAAGAAGAAGAAGAAACAAATTAAGCTAAAATTATGATTAATAGATCTAAAGACACATGATTAAATTATCTATGACATGAAGTATTCATAATAATATATAGGTTAGTATGAAGTGTTAAATGTAAATAATGAGGTGAAAATGTCACTTAATTTTGAATTTTTTACTTCTCGAGCATTTTTATTTTGCGTTACATAATCTATAGTATTAACGCATTACTTTTCGTCTGTGTACCTGTCAGACTAAGAATCTGACATGTAATCAAGATGTACGATCATTGGCCTGGTCAAATAATGTAATTTCCTGGCTCTTGAAGTTTAAATATTTACCAGACGCATAACACCGACCTAAAATAACTGCTCGACATGAAAATTATGTAATACTCTAGGTAATAAGTCTCTTTTCTTGTAGTTTTTTTTCTCCATAACTAAGTCAATTTACAGTTGGGTAGGCTGAAGTGTGTTTGCAGTTTTATTAAGCCTCGTCCATTTGCAGTAAGGAGGAGGGGCTCTAATCACTCTGATTGTATAGTGTCACTAGATGAAATAATTTCATTTCCTTTTAGGCAAATGGTGTGTATCATAAAATATATTTTTTTTAAAGTGTGTGTGCATCAGTTTCATGTTTAAACTGAGCGAATAATAATAATTAAAAAAAACAACTTTACTGAAGAATAGCTTCTCTTTCTAATTGTTGGTTTTTTTGTTGTTCTGATTAAAGATTTGCCTTGATAGTTGTGGGTTCAGAACAGTCTTCACGAACCATCTTTGATCGATTGCCTCGCAAAGAACTGCATGGGCAAGTCCCCCAGGTAAACCACTTCACAAAACAAGCATTAAATCAGTTTGAAGCTCAAGCTCGTAAAACTGGAGGTGGTGGTGGTTCAGGAGATGCTGAGCGCAGAGATGAAAGGGTTCCATCAGGCATTGATAACCAGCACAATGGGAGCTTAAGAAATGGTTAGTGTTTAAACTATTTAGCAGTGAATGTACATGTTAAAAAGTATTAACAGTGTCTTTGTTTTATACTCATCTATCTTCTTCTTCGTCGTTCGTTCTCAATCTCCCTCTACCAAACCCTGAAAGGGCTTAACCCTTAAAATCCGACACGCCAAATCATGTGTCGATTAGGCAGCCATGGAATTACATTAAGCCAAATAGCGTCTCGCACTCTTTGCAACGTATTAAATGTATTTAATATGGGTTTAATCCAAATCCAGCTAGTATAAACCCACAACAATGCCATTTCAGATTCCATTTCTAGAGCGTGAGTTAACATTATTATCAATTATAAATTAAAAAATAAAAATGTAAACAAAGCTATTTTGTCTACTTTTTTTTACTTGAAGAAATGGCGTCCTCCCTCCCCATTCTCATGGGACACGATTTTCGGCAGTACGTGTCTCACAGATAATTCAACCATGACTTGCAATAGACAGACATGTAGATAAAGAAATATTTAGCATGGACAGTTCTAATTCAGAAGGAAATATTCATAATAAATTGTCATCGGAAAGTGCGTCAGTGATATTTTTTTTCCATGAAATGGGCGTTGTCACTCGAAATGTACCAACGCCAAGTTTTAAATATTTTTATTTCCTATCCAACATTTTAAACTACTGCAACGTCATTTCCTGTTCCTGTCCTTTTAAGCATCTTACGGCGTGGTTTGGTAAGCTTTTGAGAATTAATTTGGCACATTTTGTTCAATAATCTAATGAAAGTAGCGATTTTTTTCAACTTTTTTTTTCATTTGAAGAAATGGCTTCCTCTACCAATTCTCGTGGCGCACGATTTTCTGCTGTTCAGGCCACTAAGATGATTCAAATCTGGGCTGAAGAAGATACAGATGACATGACTTGTGACACTGACAGTGAAAGTTCTCATTTGGAAGAAGAAGGGGATGTTAGAAATACATCATTGTATAGTGCCACCAGGGATAGTTCGAGTGAGCAAGAGGAGGAGTGTCTCATCCATAGTAGAGGAAAGGGTAATGGTCCTATGCCTAAGAGAGGACGAGGAGCAAGGTCAAGATCTGTACTTGATAGGAATCCTAGGCCTAGTACTAGTACCAGCAGTACAGTAGATCCATCTACAGTGTCACCTGTCCCAATGGCAACTACTAGGGCAGACGCTCAGGTTAGTGATGAAGGGCAATGGAGGGAGGTATTTGAGGGCAGCACAGACAATACCTTTCGGTTTATTCCACCTCAGCCAAGAATCCCTGGTGTCAATCCCGACATTATTCCAGAGAATGCATCACCCTTATTTTGCTTTAAAGCTTTATTTACTGATGCCATTATGGAAGACCTTGTCAGGTCAGTAAATGATTATGCGGCCCAACGGTGCCTGGCAATGAAAGAAACAACTGCAGTACGGTCAGTTTTTCTAACATGGTCACCAGTGACTGTGCCTGAGCTACATAAATTCTTTGTTGTCATTACTGTTATCGGCTATTTAAAGAAGCCTAAAATTAGTGACTACTGGGCACATGATGAGACTACAGAAACACCTTGGTTCAGGAAGGTATTCACGAGGGACAGGTTCCAAGCTTTGTACCATACAATGTTTCACGTAAGCAATCCTGATTCGCAGGGCAAAGCCAAAATTTAGCCATTTGTGCAGAGCTTGCTACTTCAATTTCAAAAATCCTATTACCCATTCAAGGAACTTTCTGTGGATGAAATGGTCATTGGATGGAAGGGAAGGTGGGCCCATAAGATGTTCAATGCATCAAAGCCAAAAAAATACCACGTCAAAACCTTTGGCCTCTGCGACAGCAACACTGCTTATGTTGTCAACATATTTATATATTTTGGCAGCAATACATCTTACAATCCAGATCTAGATCCAAGCAGTCAACAAGCCGTCAAAGTATTTGACAAGCTTTTAGAACCTTGTGGGAAAGGCCATCACATTTATGCTGACCGTTACTACACCATCTATCCGCTGCTGCAGTACCTTACCAGTAATGGCCATTACTACACTGGTACGGTCAACATAAACCGCAGAGACTTTCCACAAGCTTTCAAGACAACAAAATTGTCCTTTTTACAAATGAAATGGTTTCTCCATTTAGAAAGAACATTTCTCTGCGTGATGTTCAGAGACAAGAAGGCTAAAAAACGATGCTTGCTTGTCTCTAGTGAAGCCTCGGTGACCACCAAACGTTTAACAAGTCGTTCTGGTGTAGTGAAGGATAAACCATCAATGATTGATGACTACAACTACCGCATGAATGGGTGTGATAAGGTTGACCAGTGTGTCGCAACATATGGTACCTTCACTAGAAGAACAAGGAAATGGTGGAAGAAAATTTTCTTTTGGATTTTTGAAGTAGCTCAGCTGAATTCATTTATTTTGCATGCCCTGACCCGGTCTGCAAACACAAAAAAGCAGCCCTATCTACAATTTAAAAAGCAATTAGTTACTGAGCTTCGCCTTTTTGCAGCTACAGAGACGCCTAGCTTGCAGGTGGAACCTTACATCAGCAGCCATGCAAACAGACACAGTGGAAAAAGACACATTATCAAAAAGTCTACACTGTGTCGTCAATGTATTGTTTGCAGTACTCCAAATGCTAGAGTGAGGACAACATTTTTTTGTCAAGGATGCCCAGACCAGCCATTTCTTCATCCAAATCACTGTTTTGAACAGCATCATTTGAAATAAATGTAAATTAAAATCAGCTGTACATAGAACATTTTTTTTTCTTAGAGAATTTGTGCCATTTTATTTTTCAATTTACCAAACACTGCTGAATGGTCATAATAATGTTATTTCTGATCCAAGAGTGATGAAACTTCCCAATATTGGGTAAATATGGATATATTATCAAAAGAAAGAATTTTTGTGTGTCAACATTGTGAAGGATTCATTTGAATGAAATGGTAAGTGAAAAAATGTTTACAAATTATTTATTGTTTTTATTTTTGTTTACACATTACATAATTTTTTGCATGCAACTTCACTGTACAGACATCTTATTGCACTGTTTCTAAAAAGAGCAATCATTCCTGAACATTTTGATATATAAAACATGATCACACAATAACAGATATATGAATAATTTTGTCACAGCAGTTAGGTGTGTTCATTTTTGTTGAAAAATAGGCGTGTAAAATCGTGGTTTTTGGCTGCGTATACTAAGTGTTAAGTAGCAGAATGTAGTCCAGAGAACGGAATGCGTTATCGTAGTTTACAGCTTGGCTGCGATATTTGCACCTTTTGGTCCAACACATCCGACTTCAGCAAGCATTTTTTGAGTACCGGGTTAGCATTCCCTCTTTGATCCCTTCTCCTTAGCCAGTCTGCCTAGTGTAGCCTGTTATCCAGGATCACCGCGTGGAGGTGTAGAAGGGTCTTGGCAGCTATGGTTCGCTGGCCCTGACGCTAGCAGTCAGCTATGGGTCACTGACCACTGCAACTCATGCGCTGCTCAGCATCTTGATCCCATACTCATATATCTAAAAGTAGTTTCTCTCAGCTCTGTGGATTAATTCTCAACTTAAGAAGATTTCTCAACTCTAAGAAATGCTTCCCAACTGTCTGAGAAAGTTTCTCTTCTCAACTTTACAGAATTTCAATGAATCTTCTTAACTCTTAAACGCCATAAGAACGCTGTCAGTGTTCTTACTGGCGTCAGCTTGATGCCAGAAAAACACTCATATCTTTAACAGCACATTGAACAAAATTTGTTTAGTTTTTTCCAGTGTTTCTAAATTTTAATTGACATTACATGGTAAGCGAAGTAACAATTATATCTGCATTTCATTTGTAAAAGATTTGACGTGCATTGTGAGGAAAATCAAATTTGGAAAACATTTGTCATCTTTTAAGTCAGTTTATCACAAAAATGTGTAGCAAACCTAGCACTTCAAGATTATGTAATGATGTGTTTTTATCTGTAGAAAAGGCTAGGGAGTTGTGTACTCTAGATGAATTTAGTGACGAGCATTCACATTTTTCTGATGTTGAATTGGAATTAGACATAGAATAAAATATTATTTAACCTACGCAGCCTACTGATGCTGAAGATGAGGGTGCGTTGTCACGGCCAGGACCTACTGCTGCTAAAAGACAAAATCATTTGACTGCACCATCTACAGAAAAACGAAGATGCAAATTTTCTAAAGCAAATTCTAGAGATCATAATAGCGAATGGGTTTCAATATCCATAAATACCAAATTCCATCACCAGTAGACTGACTGAGATCCAAAACTGTTTAGATTGCTGCCAAAATGGGGTCGACCTAGTGAGTGAATGGAGACATGCATCTCAGTGACACATCAACTCCATTTGACTGCTACAAAAAAATATTTCCTTGTAGATATTATTCATATGTGGATTACTATTATTCTGAAATACATTAGACATATCTGCTTTATGATTCATTGGTTATTCATGGATTGGTGACATTTTTGTGTGTGAAAAATAGTTTTTATTACAAAAAATGACAATATAAACATTAACAATTACTTGTAATATTTTATGAAATTCTACAAGACTTTCATATTCTTACTGCATATTCATTAAAAAAAAATATGATATATAACATGTTTGTCTCCCTTGTGAAATAATTAGAACAAGTTTTATGAAGAGACTGCTTTTATAGAAAAAATAATTCTGGCAAAACCAGTTAATGTTAGTTAAATCATCTAACGTATGTTAAACTGATTTACTGATACATAATTTATGTTAAACGTTAACATTTTATGTCAAAACAGTCGTAATGAAGGAATAGTGATTCAGTTTGAATTAGAATTTCTGTATCTTTTGTCATTTCTAAGCATACTTCAAATGTGTTGTAATTCACTCTGGTTTTTCCCTGATTCAATAGATGCTTAACATTCCTATTTTATAAAAGAAAATTCCCAAACTTTTTTGTTGTATGGTAGCCTTTTGTAAAGTCATACATTAGTTCTTCATACTGTCTTTTCTTTATCCTTCTGTCTTCTGAAAGGTGTATACTATCTTTTTGAATTTGTTCCTGTGTTGATCACGTGCCTTTTCTCGTTGCATAGCATTTGATAGCACATTAGTTGTCAACAGCCTGTAGTTTTAAAGAATTTTTTGAACCCACAGATCTATATTATCTTCTGGTTTGTGATCATAAACAGTATAATCTATCAGTGAGTAATATATAAGCTATATGTTTCCTCTTTCTTCATTACAAATGCAATAACTATTACCTATATATGTTTTTATTGACAGTATAGATGGAACATAACAATTAAATTTTAGAGCCTTTCTAATATAGTATGAGAAACCGTGGCATTTTGTAGACTTAGTCTCATTCTGCTATTGTGTTCATTTTAAAGGTGAGTTCACAGTTTACACCAAGCAATGATAGATTTGCTGCCCAATTACGCAGGTTTGCTAATATGACTTACACTCTACAGAGAAGCGAGGACCACCTCCCCCAGCAGGGCCTCCAGGAGCCCCAAGTTTCCTCCCCCCTCGTTTGAATGGGCCCCCACCTCCTAGGCCTGGAGCTCCACCACCAGTAACAGGACCTTCTCCAAGAGGTGGAGCACCAATGAACTTTGCACGTAAGTATCTAAGAGCTTAATTGATTTTCAAGCTTACCTTCCAGTTATTATTTAGGATTTTTAGAGCTTTTGACTTCAGTAAATATTGTTGCATACATTTCAGTTTTGGAAATAAGTAGTTAAAAATTATTATTCTTCGTACGCAAGTAGTTAAAACAATTGGTGTTGGAGTTTCTATTCTGCCCTGAAAGCAGCTGATGACTACTGGGATCTTGGTATTCAATCAGGTAGACTAATGCCTGATGCCAGGTAGCCAAAAGATTATCCTTTTATTCTGCAAACCCATCTGGTTTGTCCTTAAGAAAGTGCTGTCCCATGTCTTCCTTGATTTAGTTTGCCTTTTAGACTCGCATTTGACTATTAGTAGTACGTTTGTGGGTGGTTTCCTTCTTTTGCGGCTTACTATGCCAAGTGAAGGTGCAGCTCTGGAGTGTCCTGCATTTCCCTGCTGACATTTACCTACTCAGCTCTATAGAACTGAACACAAACATTTGTTTGAGTTTCCGGTCTAGCGTCCTACAGGCTCCTTCCTTCTTTCACCCAGTTGCTGTATGATTCTATCTGCTTCCATCGCCTGATGTGGATTCCTATTGCTATAACTATGGCAGCCTCCAATGGTAGATCATATTTGGATGAGTATTGTGCACCATATATTTCATTGTGCTGTGTTTTTCCACTTACATAGAATCAAATACATATTTTGCATCCTGGTATAGAAAATAACAATGCAGTCATTGAAGCCAATATTGTCCCTTCGTGTTTTCAACTCTTGAGTGGGTTCGCACAATGTTTTTGTCATAACATCATTCAATATAAATTTTGGAAATGATTCGTGCATCGGAATCCTCCATTGTGTTCATTATCCAGTGTGATATTTAATTGATACATTACTTTTCTTCCTGCCCAACGTTCCACGTCATCCATTCAAGCTGGTTTTTTGTTTTCTACGTCATTGCCTATTGTAGGCCACTGAGGCCTAGTCAAATATGTCAGTATTACTAGCATTTTCTCTACAGAACACGTTCTCATGCAGCTATCATGAGGGGAATCTATGAAAATTATCCAGCATCCTCTTTAGTACACATCTCAAGGAGCTGCGAATTTCCAGGGAAACAACTGAGTGTGGAGGTAGACGGAGTGATATGCAGCCAGGTGTAACAAGTAAAACCATTGTTCCTGATCAATACTGGCCATCTGATCAGGAAAGAGCTTGCCAATGACAACCCCAGATCCCTAAAGCGCACGGTGACTTCGGGGGGGCTTGAACATCTTAATCATTTGCTGGTCTTTGTGACGAAACTACAAATCTGGAGTGTAAACTCGGCTACAGACTGGGTGGGGGGCAGCGCTGTGGTTGAGAGGCAAGGCACTCGCATCTCAAAGAGATGAACGGTAGGCGATAGAATTTCACAAGTTTTAAAGTGACCCCTGGTTTGTTTCATGGGAGGGGAGTCCAGAGTGCCTGCATCCTGAGTTGCCTCCAGTCATCTTAACTTATGTCTTGATACTGGTCCAAGGTAGCTCGGTACTAGAGAGAGGTCTGTGACCAGTGCAGTTTCTTCCTCACTATAATCCACATACAGCACAGTTTACATAAAGAGAAAACTGTCTGCTGATGTCACCATCATCGCTTACGATGGGCAACGAATGTATTATTAAGTATAGAACTGATTACACATAATTCTGACAGTTTTTTTAAAAAGATCAACAACTACCCTAATATATTTGGTTTTGTTATCCTTTTGCTGGTGTCCTCCATGGTTGATTTTTAGTGTTGGTGACTAAAGACATCTTGCCCTGGCAGTTAATGCACAGAGTATGTTTTATATTTAATCCTGATAGCTACAAGAGTTCTAATTCGTGTCCTCTGAGATGATGTTATAATCAATGTGGGTTAAATATAAGGCACATGAAATTCACATCTGAGTAGCAGAGGTGGTAGAGGGCTTCCCTCTTGCTGCATAGATAACAGGTTCTAGCCCTGTTATAGACGTTCTCCAGTCAACTCAACTCAGCAGTAAATGGGTACCTGGATTACTGTAATGAAAAGAAATACAGCGACGAAAGGGAACTGGTCACCCCATCTCTTAAAAACGTGATGTCATTTAACACATCTCTGACAGCAGTGTCTGCTATGGGACTACATTAACCTTTTAATTCATAACCACCTTTTAATTCATAACCACAGTATATCGTGTAACTCATCAGCATCATCTGGTTGGTCAATCCTAAAACTATTAGTAAGATTGTCTGAGCATGTCTCTCCATTTGACCCTATCCTCTGCAGTTCTCTTCATTTCAGCATAAGTTCTTACTTTAACATGTCTACGTGACTGACATGTAAAGATGAGTCTTGATCACACCCCCTTCCTTTTTTTTTCCTGCATCTTGCACTGTAGTATCTTCTGTAGAAGACTTTCATGTCACATATTGTGTTCCAGCCAACTCAATTTTGGTTTTTATATCATTTTCAATATTTGTCTTTGTGCGCCTACCTCAGTGAAGACATTGTCTTTGGATCTTCTTTCTGCCAAACTCACTAGTTTCATTCTACTGTAGTACCACATTGCAAACAAGTTTCAGCCCCATACATTGCAATTGAAATTGCATCAGTAGTGATTATTATTTTCCTCAGTTCTATCCTAATATTCTTTGAGGTTAGCAATTTCAGTTTTTCTCTGAAGACCTTTCTTGTCAATGCAACTCTGAACTTAATTTTTGTCTCATTGCTGACATATTCTGTGATGGTTTGCCCCAAATAGATAAACTGCTGTATTAAATAAAAAATATTTCTTTATTAATGATTACATTCATTTGCCTATGTTACTTGGTTATTATGATAGTCTTTGTCTTCAATGTGTTTATTTTCATGCCAAACTCTTTAGCTGTGCTGCAAATTTTTTTTCAAACAGCCTTTACAATGCTGCTATTGATCCTCCCACTATGACTTGATCATCGTCATATTTGATGGCATTAACTTTCATACCATTTACTTTGACAACTCTGAACAACTTTTTCCATTATCATCTCAGAATGTGTGCTATAGAGACTCAGTGAAAACAAGCAGCTCTGTTATATCCCCTGTATTATTGAATTATTGAGTCTGGATCTGTTAGTACTTTTTTGATTGAAATAATTGCCTCTTGATTTCCATACAGATTCTGGATTAACCTAGTGATTGGTTTCTCGATCCCTATTTGTTGCAACATCTGAAAAAGTTTGTTCCAGGGGACTCTATCAAAGGCCTTCTTGTAGTCAACTTTACTTAGTCGCTCCTCTTCTAAATAGTGGTTCGCTCACTGCTGTAGATAGGGAACTAAGACGCTAATCCAGTCAGACACAAGATACTGACCAGGGCGTCGCGTCAGGGTCAAGAACAATGTTCTGGCCAAGACCACTCTCTCTTTCATGTAGCGTTCCCTGGAAACAGGCTGTTTTCAAGGCAGTCTGTCTGGCGAGGTGTGGATCGATGGGGGTCCCCGTAGTAGTGAGCATCACACAGATGAAGCCAAGCATAGCACAACCGCTTGGAGGACCATGGTTCACCTTCATCGGGATGTGAGGAAAACTATTGCAGCCCGCCACTAAATGCCCTTTTCAGGGCGCACAAAAAGTAAACTTACTTGTTGTGGGCATAAAACAAAAACCTACTGTAGATTGTGGAAATTAATTAAACACCATCAAAAACAGTCAATTCTGTCTTTGCTCTCAGAAACCAGAATGCAAAGAGGGAATTAGAACTGATACAAGTATGATAAAGAAAATGGGCCAATCCAATCTATCTGAGTGAATAGCTGGATACAAAGCTCATGTACAAAAAGCATATAGACTGATTGATAAAGCATTCAGAAAACTAAAGTTCATTAAACTGCTGTCCAGCAATAGTTTGGGCAGCAGACAAAAGCACCTTCTTTGTCCACATCAAATTGGAGTGAAAAAACCATTCTACCAACCATCTCTCAGCAGATTCGTCCTGTGCTATTTTCTCCAGTTTCTTTCCAGCTTCTCCCTGTTTTCCTTGTAACGATATGCATGTCTCTTCTCAGTGTTCTTTGACCTTCCTTGGCCTCTTTTTCCTCTGTGTTCCACAGGCATATCCAGTGCCATCTTCTTCCAAAGGTTTCCTGTTCTCTCTCATAAGCTTGTTCTAACGTTGAACCACTGCAGGTCCAGAATAATTCCTGTGGATTTGTTGATAAAGCCTTTTAATCTCTTAATATTGACAAAGCACCTAACACAATCCGTATCTAGGGTATGTACTCTATGTATATAGAGCCGTCACACAGAAATAGAATAGACCCAATGAACAATCAAAGCTGTAAATACTGTAAATATCTATATGGAAAGGTAGAGCATCACCTGTTGTCCCACCAAGCACTGTAAGAGATAAGAAAGTGTATCTCTTCGTGATCACCTGGTTCCTCTTCCATGTTTGTCCTGAAAAGTACGATTTGACATTGTATCATAGCTTACAGAAAGACCGATATCTGCATCTTTTGATCTGACACATCCAATTTCATCTGGCTTATTTGGAAACCAGGTTTGCCTTCCTGCTTTGATCTCAATTCGCTAAACCAGACTACACTAGTGCAGCCTGTTTTCAGGGCCACCGCTTGGCGGCCGAATAGAGTCTTGGTCAGTTCTGGTTCACTGTGCTCCATCTTCAACCCCAAGCTTGGATCAGTGATTATGCTGGAATAAATTATGTATATGTGAATTTTTTGGTACTATCAATCATTGTCTTTCACTCTCCACTTCTGTTTTCATTCATCTCAGAACTAGTGAGAGCATGCACTGACTACTTGTCTACAGCTCCTCCAGGAGCCATACCAGCTGTAGCCGGACCCCCACCTGGAATGCCTCCAATGCCACCAAGACCTGGCCCAGGTGGTCCACCAGGTAACAGAGGTCCACCACCACGCATGGAGGTAAGCAGTTTATTGGAAGCTGTAGTAATTGTCTATACATGCTTATTAGCTTTACATTTTTTTGAAAGCCAATTGTCTATTATTGGATATATGTTGTAATGTTACTAATATTGCAGCCCAAATATGTTGTTCTGTGTTTTTTCTTCTTTTTTCGGTATATTATTTTTAGTCAAAAAAATATTTTTTAGGCGTTTGCCTTATTTCTCTATTTCCCAAGGCGGAGTGCGTTACACTGTGGTTTTTATTTTTCTTCTGTCGGCCCAGTGCATCCGGCTTTGGCGTGCATTTTATGTAAGGGTCTGCTTCCTCCTGCATTTTCTAAGGGCTTGCTTCCCTGAGATAACGGCCGATGCTATGATGGGAATCGAACCCAGTACCTTCAAGTTGTGAGTTGTGTCACTTAACCACTAGCCCACGCCGTCTCCGTTCAGTCTCATATAATTACATCTATTCTCATCATAAAATTGATGTTCTGTCTCTAACCTCTCTCATTGCACTACATCACTTGGGCTAGAGGTTGTTACTCTGCTCCTCTTGTTTTGGTGATAGGCTTAAAGAATAGATTACACTGTTTGTTCTCCCCAAATGGGCACGTCTGTGTATTGAGTTTTTTAAATTTGTGAACAGATTATATTTCAGTCCTTGGTGGCCTATTTGAATATTGTTGCTTGATCTCTTCATGGCAAGGAGTAATAATTTATTTGCTCCATAACTATTATCAGTTTGCAATAATATCAGAAGGGGTTTTCCAGGATTATTTGTTAAAAAGGAGAGAGAGAAAAAGTAAGAATTCAGATGTTTGAGCCAACTTACGTTCATATAAATTAGCCAGTTTTCTGTCAAGGGCAGCTTTATGTAGTAAATTCTGTTGGTAACCCCAAAAGTGAGAATGAATGAAGTAATTATTAAAAGATTTGCTGCAAAGAAAGCTTTAAAATATGAACAATTCACATGATACTGTTTAAATTGAGATTATGTAAACTTGTTAAAAAGTATTAAAAGAAGTAATTTTAAGTATCACAAGAATAATTAAAATATTTCATTACATTTTTTAGTTTTTTAACAAATTTTTAGTTTTTGAGGTGTAATGAAATATTCCATCTTATATTGCACCACATTCACAGTATTATATATTAAAGTTCCATAAAATACAGAACATCGATGCATGAATAAGTCCTGTTCTATTTCAGCCACCAAGAATGGGCATGCCTCCACCACATCTAAGAGGCCCACCACCTATAGACACAAGAGCTCCACCGCCAATGAGACATGAATGGGAGCGCCCACCAGGCCCTGGTAAGATATTTTCTAATTCACTTTTTTAAAATGTTAAAAAACTAATTTATGAAGTTAATGGCGATGATTGTGGTCTGTCAAGAGAATTAAACAGCTGATCGAATAAAATTAATTGACAATGCAGTGGAGATGCAAGGTTTTTTAATTGTACCATACAAAAAAAAATAGTCTAGGCTACTGAGATTTCGAACTCGTGTTCTCCTTGTCCATGAGACCAGTATCAGGACTGCTAGGTCACACACTCATCTTTTTCATTATCAACTAAAACATTTTATTTTCATGAACTCTTCACAAATCATTATTATTTAAATCTTTTTTGTGTGTTTGCACTTGGAGTTATTTTGTAGCCTGTGTGGAGAAGTTATGTTTTTCTTGTGTAATTGGAGTTTCACAAATGTTTACCTTATTTGAAACAAGGTAAAGGTAGACAGTAATTGACTCTTCATGCATTTGTTACAGACATGAAAAAAAAATCAGGAAAATGTTTGTGTGATTACTTTGTAGATGTAAGCTGTCACATTACATTGAGTGTTGACACATGACAGCATATTACTACATCATCATAATGCGGGAACACAAGAAGTCCCAATTTGTATGTGTTTTAGTTTGTCAAAAACAAGTGGTCGTTAGTGTGTGCTCAATTGTTTGTGCATGGAAATTATGTACAAAAGACCACTCTGTAACTGTTGTTACGATTCTTAATTGGTTGTGTATATTTGGCAGAGTGATAAAATAACAGGCATTCAGTATAAATACTAGATAGACCACTATGTAATAAAAGCCTGTCTTTATAATGAATATAGTTAACTTTTTTACACATCTGAAGCAGTGAAGAGCAACTACTGATGAATTGAATTAAGCTTGAATACCAGATTACTGTTATAGCTTAACTGTAACTGTTGCTTTGAAGACAGCATTGTTGTTGTTAGGGATCTAATAACACCCAGGTTAGGCTCTCTTCCTTGAGTACAATGTATGTGTGTGAGAGATTGTCTGTACATTTTTGTTAGTTTGGTTCTATTTATCTGGCTTCAAAGGAAAAGCATTTTCCTAATATCAAAGAGCATGAGGCACTTAATTAAAGAGACGGTTATCTACAGCTTTGTATGGATGTGTACACACCTGGCACTCTGGAGAGTGTTGTGGTTTGATTCTCTTCAGGTGATTGTTGTGATAATGCTGGGTTTTGTTCATAGCTGGAAGGCAGCTTTGAAAAATATATTTAAAAACAATGAACTATATTTGTGGAAAATTTCAGCTGGAATTAACTTAGGCATTTTTGGCATGATGACAAAATGTGTATCTCCTACAGATAGGAGACCACAGAGCAAGATAAATAAGAATTTTGAAAGATTGTCTAACCTCTGCTCGTTTTAGTTTTATTAGGGAAAAAGGGATAAACTTTTGTGTATGAACAACTGGTCTGTACCATTTCACTACTAATTATGTTTATGGCTAGAAAAATGATGTAAGTAAGTTCCATTTACACCCGAAAACTGAATCATGTAAGAACAAAGGAAGCAGTTGTTGATTTTGCTCAGGAGTAAACTTTCCTGTTGTCACACAATTTTACAGGCCTTCCTTTCTGAATATGTGTCAAATGAACCTTGTATACTTTCTTTGTTATTGCTACCTTAATGTGTTAGCTATATGCGTTACATCCATTCACTGACATTGTCTCTGTTACCTGTTTGAATGAAGGTTGTTGACCCCTGATTTAGATCATAGTGTTAAGCTTTGAGGATGTTATTTACTTGCATATTGCAAGTCTGCCGAGCTATTTTGAATAAAATCTAAGAAAATGTGGTATAACACAAAGTTCTCAGTATTATGCACACTATGCTTTCAGGCTGTTTTTCTTAAACTTTTTGAGCCAACACTTAACTGAACCCTAAACTTATAAGCAACAAAAATTGATGAATTACCTCAAGGAATCTTTCTCAACACTATAGTAAACAATTTCACACGCCAGGTAGCATATTATGGTCGCATGGGTGGATCAGGGTGTTCATTACTGGAAAAATTTAGATAGACTCTCTGTACCAAAACAAATATGCTGTAAAGGATACTATTGAGTTAGCAGCCATAGTATATATTTGTACAAAATGGCCACAGAAACAATCACTACAAGAGAACATAAATTGCTTTGGTGTATCTTTTTTTTCAAGGCAATGAACGACTGGTATCATTAAACATCCGTTCTTTGTTTCTTTCACATATGAGAAAACCATCTGTATAGCCACTTTAGACAAAATGGAATTTCGTGTAGTAGTTGTTTCTGGACATACACTTTTATTCCATATAATGCATCATATGTACAATGTGTTAGCTCAGTTCATATTGAGCAATTCACTATTATCTGTGATGACAGTGTGCCTTGCATCGAATCGCGTTCTGAGAATAACAAAATCAGGGTCGCGATTTTAATCGGGGACCATTTCTCCAGTCAACGCAGCTGTAAATGAGTACCTGACACATGAGTTAGGGACAGTAAAAAATAGCAAGGAAGGGCACTAGACACCCCACCTCTCGCAGGCTGCGGCTTAGTACAAGAGTCTTTAAAAACGGTAAATTCTGCTGAATTTCCACTTTACTTTACACACTATGTACAATGTATTTATTAAATTTTTAATGCCTTTAGTTACCTTACTAAATAATTGTATTTTATCTTTTGCTTGTTCCTCGCTCATAGTCCGACACTTATCAAATGACATTTTGTCTGCTGTAGTATGTGGTGATTTAACGGAAAAGCACAACATATCACATTTATTACTATTCCAAACTGATTTCCGTATGATCTCTGCATGTGCAATAAATGAGAATAATGTTATTACCAGACTGAAAACATGTTTTTATCATGATGCTAGCCACTCTAGTGTACAGGACTCTCCAACTCTAACTTGGCTTTACTTAGCAGTTCACGCAGTACACAAATCTGCAGAGTGTGAAGCAGCCTAATGCCTTGGCTTCATTTGTTCTCAATTTCCCCTACCAAACCCTGAAAAGGTCTTAGCTAGCAGAATGTAGTCCAGAAAACGAAATGCGTTGTCGTAGTTCACATCTCGCAATATTTGCACCTTTCGATCCAACACATCTGACTTCAGCCAGCATTTTTTGAGTACCGGGTTAGCCTTCCCTCTTTGATCCTTTGATGGCCTGACAGCTCATGCACTGCTCAGCATCTTGATCCCGAGCAGCCTTATGAGTTTGTAAGAAAGCTCTATAAACAATACCCACACAGCAATAAAAGTAAATAACATTTTCCGTGGGTTCAGAAGGAAAAAAAAGGTAACATTACTGAGCCCAGACCAAATGGTTGATATTATACGTTATTTTTTTGGTAACTGGTATTGCAAATATAAAAATAAGACAATTAATCTGAACTCTTGGCCACATGAGGCAAATTACTAGTGCACATTTACTAATAATTCATCAGGATTTTCTTGGGGTAACTTGAATTTCCTGTGAGAAAGATGTCATTAATTCTCCTTTTCATGTGTCAGGAGATACTTGTCATCTGGTGTTGGTATATTTCATATTGAAACCTGTATATGAGACATTGTAACAGATTGTGGTTCAATCATTAATGGTTACATTTATGTTAGCATTTTGTATCTCGAGAACAAATATTTGTCTGAAACAAATTTAAAAAAAACATTGTAACAATTATCATGAAGTCAACTGAAAGCTTTTCAAATTTAATATTTTTCATATACACAAGATAACATCTGTTTTGCAAGATAATCTTGGCTTCATTTGTTCCTCGAGTCTCTTGACATCAAAACATTTTAACTGTAACAGTAATTTGAAGAAAAAAAATGTCAAGGAGCAGGGTTGCCGTTTTGAATTGACCAGAGTTTATTTTTTGGCAATTGAAAGCACTAATTGGCATAATTGAATTGAAGAGGTTATATTATATACACAATTGACGTCATCAAGCTTCAGTGCTCAGTCTGTCTTTCAACAGATAATGGAAGTTATGGATGCTGATGGGGTGTATATCTGAAAAGGACATTGTCATAATTTACATTGAGACTGCGATATCTACACCTTTTGATCTGACACACCCAGTTTCAGCACAGCATTTTTAAGACGCAGTTTGACTCCCCTCTTCGATTCCTATTCTGTTAGTCAGTCTAAATGAGTGTGGCCTGTTTCCAGGGCTGACACTTGAATGCAGAATATAGTCTTGAGCCCGTTATGAGTCACTAGCTGCTGTTGACTCATTCACTGCTGTGTCTTTGGTCTCCAACCCACATTTGATTCCAAACTACTGTAGTCAATGTATTTCTGATTCATCTAATAGAGTGACATTGTCTAAAAGATTGCTGCTGATTTCTTATGTACCCATTATCCATATATGATGTTCTTACTACAGGTGTTTTCAAAATCAGCATTTCAGCTATTTCATTGCTATGAATCTCAGCATGCCAAAAAAGTCCCTGAAGGTTTAAGGCCGATCTCTGCTATCCACTTATGCCATAGTCATCACTTTTGTACTTTCTGAAGCAATGGCTGAAAGGCTGCCACAATAACTACCCTCATTTATGCTGTTCCGTTTTAATACTTAAAGTTTGTCATTGGCTTTGCCTTTTTTGTGGCAGAGGTCTAATGCTGATGTCTAAACATGCAGCATAGATTTGTCTGTACATACATCATCTTCTAGAGTATGATAACTTAGCTGTTTAAATTAAAGTTCTGCATAACTTTGCACCACTCTCTACATTTATTATCCAGGCTGACAACTCTTTGTTTGTTTATCATTCTCCTACCAGTATGTATCAATTTTTCTTTTGGTTAGAATCTTAGCTATGGTCACATACCATAGTCCTCTCTACCAGTGCATTCTGGTTTCTTTAAAGTTTACAGTGTTCCTCTATAGTGTATGGGCTATATCTTCAGTTGGTCTGGGTAATTGTGTGTCTGTGTTAACTTGCAATATGGCTAATGTAAGGAAATAATTGAAACAATAAAACTCTGTCTGTTTAGATTTAGAACAGTAATACATTAGGGAGTTTAGCTTGTAATAATCATACCAGGTTTAGGTAGACTATGCTCCTGGACTCAAAGAGCTTTAAAGAAGCAACAATCATTAATGCAGTAAAATAGAATGGTTGATATGTTTGACAATGACTTTACATTAGTTAGATTTATAGAAAATATTTCTAGCACATTTTTGTGCAAGTCATTTGTAGTTTGGTCTTCAAAATTAACATAGAGCTACAGGATGATCATTGTCAATTTTTGTGTATGTATTCTTCTTGATATATTCATGTTTTTACCACTGCTATGGAACATTTCAAGTGGGATTCACCACTGTGGTAAAGAGACTGCAGAGTATACATTTCTGTGGATGACATTTAAGTGCTCACAGATTTGTCTTGTCTTTATATTTGTCCATTTTTATTTAACTGTCTACAGCTTGAATACAGGACTAACCTGACTTAGTTGCACCTCTACTACCAAGAGTTGTAGAGGTCTTCTTTTATGCAAAGAATAGCAAAAGCAACATAGGTATGTCATAAGAAGCAGCTAAAGAGAGTTAGATATGGCGCCAGCTACCTCATCCTGTCGAAACTTCAAGCCACAAAAACCTTTTAAAAAGTCATCTAAAAATTAAAAAAACAACAGAGATAGGAGGTCCTCTGTCAAGATGATGACTTAATGCAGAGAAAGCTGCAAGTAATCTGCACCACTGACTTACCTGCTTCGTCTAATGCTCAAACATGAAGAAAACAGTGAAGATGTGGGCAGAGTGGTTGGCTCAGGATAGGAGGACTTGTATGTATTATGAAATCCTGTGCTCCACAAGGAGCTGAATGGTTCTCATGATATCATTCAAGACTACTACCTTACTTTCTTGATTGGTTTGTTCTAGGACCTGGTTCTCACAATGACAAAACTAAGTTTGGTTTTCCAGGGCGTTAACGCTGTGACACCTGGCTTACATGTGCTCCAGAAGCAGAGTAAACAGTGAACTAAGTAATCAACTCATAGTTGAACCAGATTTGTTATGTGTAAAAGTTCTGTCTCATTAATCTGGAAGCCATGATTGTTGTCTGTAGTTATTGAAGATTCATCCAAACTGAAGCAACCATGGTAGCCAAAGATGGGACTTGTCATCTGAGTGTTTTTGTATTATGTATTGATCTCGTTATTCACTTGGAAACAAGGTTACAACAGTCTGAAAAGTATGAATCTCACTGACAGCTATGATGGCTAAACATAAATCTGTTACATCTTATGTTATAGTATATTTATTTCATGAACAAAGGAGTAGAACATAAACCTGTCTAGAGCACCTTGGACATTTTGTACCAAAAGTACATTTTGCTGGGCCCAGTATCACACCTGATGATCAAGCTTACCAAGGAATTAAGTCTGGTTTATGTAAATTATAGGAGGAGGGAAATGCAACATATTTTACTGAAATTAAGGGCCAGGGAGAGATTTGTCATTGTATACATATTTGTTCTTATTTTCATGTTTGCAGGGAGGCCCCCTATGCAAGGAGGGCCCCCTATGCAAGGAGGGCCCCAAATGAACAAGGAATTTCTTCGCGGCCCAGCTCCAGGACCGCTAGGTTTGTTACTACTTATTAAAAATTTCTTTTTAAACCAAATAAAACACTGCTGGTGAAATTTAGGCCAGAATATTAATCTAATGTGCATATAGATATATAAATCAGTTTCTTCTGTTATACTTAACTTTGCCTGTACATTTGTATATTTCATATGAACAAACAAATGTTCTGAAACATTTGGAACCTTCAATAATTGAATGTTAAAGCTTCTAAAAAAACAACTAATTCTGGATCATTGTTAGTGTCATCTTTCATCCTTCATGAGATTGTATTTACAATTTGTGATAAGACACTGCAAATCTTGAATACTGGCAATGTATTATATTTTTCGGACCGTTGTTTTATTTTAAAAAACACCCCCCCCCCCCCACATCTTAGTTTCTGTGAGAGCTAGGATTTTCAATATACAGTGTCTTCCTTGAGCTCATTCTTCTTTCTGTTATTTCTAACGTTCCATATTCAAAACATTGTAGTTCAATTTGTCACTATTAAGGTCTGTCTAGATTTCTTTCTGTAAAGTCTTGCAATTGAGTGTGAAGACAAACAGGTGTTTGGCCCGTTGTGCCATTGTGGGGTGGAAGGGCTATCTCCATGCATGCCACCTTTTCTGGTTCACGTCTGTTTGTTGGATATTCACAACTAACCTGCAAATATAGAGACCATTTAGCTATCCACTACAGACAGACTGCTTACCTAAGTTGATCTAAATGCAGTGTTCATGATCTTCATAATCAGCTTCATGTTCAGCTACCACTTTGCATTAACAAGGGCTTTTGCTTATTTGTATATCATATAACAGTTCATTCTCCATTTTTATATAGAAATAATTGTATGTTCTGTAGCTGTGATTATTAACTGCTAAACTTAGTTTAATGAAACTAAACTGTCACTGTTGCTAAAGTCGATCAGCAGGATTTTATAGGGTTGAAGAATAAATGCAGCTTGCCCATGCAGTCACCATGTACTGCACAGACTAGGTTTTTATTTGACCTCAGATAGAACAAAACCGATGTCTTACCAAGGATTTGAATGCATGTCCTTGTGATAAAAGATCTGACATCCAAACCATTCAGCCATCTGCTCATCTCGATCATGATATTATGATAATATACATAAGAAATGAGAACATCAGTTAAGTTGTCCTATAAATTCTATTTGCTATTATTGAGGAAGAGTGTCAGACGGGCAAAACTGACCTGGTACGGTCTTATTTCTTCACATTCTAGTCCACCCATTTGTAAATTGGTACCTTGCTCATGGAACAAAGCAACGGGGGAGAAACCTGGCCACAAAAGATGAGAATTGGTTCAATGGAATCTTTAACACATCGTCCCCAACAGCCTTTTTCTGGAATGAGACTATCTTTTAGTACCAATTAACTGGGATCAAGACACTGAGCAGCGCAGGTGTCAGAAACCCATAGCTGACTGCTACCGTCAGGGCCAGAGAACCAGAGCTACCAAGACCCTTCTACACCTCCACGCTGTGACCCTGGATAACATGCTACAGTAGACTGTCTAAGGAGAAGGGATCGAAGAGGGAAGGCTAACCCGGTACTAAAATAATGCCTACTGAAGTTGGATGTGTTGGACCAAAAGGTACAAATATCACAGTCAAGCTGTAAACTACGACACAGCGCCTGCCATTCTCTGAACTACATCCTACTTGCAAAGCCCTTTTCAGAGCATGGTAGCGGGAGATTGAGAACGAACAAACAAAGATGATGAAGGACCATTTAACTTGCTTTCAGCATTGTCATTTGTAAATATATGTTTTGACTCTACTGCCTCAATGATTATCATGAAACTTAGTTGTCTCTGCCGTATCAAGTTTTCTTTACTCCCTTATTGATGCTAAGTACTTTTTATGCTTACATCACACAGTGCATGCTTTTTTTTTTTTTTGTAAGGTTATATATCATACTTTGCTCCCCAATGCTCAGTCTACCCAGGTGTAAATAATTAATATTAGGGGAAGGGAAAGTGGGAAAAATAGTGAACTGGTCTTCTTACCATCATATATATATATATTTCATAAGTATTCTTGTGCGTTCTTTTTACTCCCACAAACCTCATTATTTGCAGCCTCACTTGATTCCATCTGGTTTTTTTAGATGCTGGAATAGCTGATTAGTGTTTACACAAATCCTTATAAGCCAATTGTATGGAATACATACTGAGGGGGACGGCGTGGCCTAGTGGTTAAGTGGCACGGCTCACAACCAGAAGGTGCTGGGTTCGATCCCCATCACAGCACCGGCCGTTACCCCGGGGAAGCAAACCCTTAGAAAATGCAGGAGGAAGCAGACCCTTACATAAAATGCATGCTGAAGTCGGATGCACTGGGCCGACAGGCGCAAAATAAAAACCACAGTGTAACGCACACACGCCTTGGGGAATAGATAAATAAGGCGAACGCAAAAAAAAAAAAAAAAATACATACTGGCCTAATGTAGTATTTACCTTTCTTATTTCCTTGTTAAATGCAGGTGGCAGCAACAGTTCGTATTATCTCAAATAATCTATTGTTTACATTATTTTAAAGCTGTCTTTGAAACATAAGAGAAAAACATTTTTAAAAGGCTGTCATTTGCTATTCTTCCTTTTATGGTCCCTGGATAATGTTATCCACTCTCTTATTTTGTATACAATGTATGGGGTGTTTCTATAACTTTTTAAACATTCATTAGTGGTATGTGCAAAACCAGCCTTCTACCTTAGAGGTACTGGAACACACTATTAGTCACCTCTTACAACATACTTTCAGCATGGCAGGGATCCCATTTTCATCTTTGCCACACACAAACAGTCCTACAAGAAACCTCTTGGTTTACTTGCTTTATAATAGATATGAAAGTAAAAATAGTATGTGTTTTGTTCTTCTGTGTTCGTTCTCAATCTCCCACTACCAAGCCCTGAACAGGGCTTTGCAAGTAGCAGGATGTAGTTCAGAGAACGGAATGCGCTGTGTTGCTAGTTTACAGCTTGACTGCAATATTTACACCTTTTGGTCTGACACATCTGTCATAGGCAGAATAGTGTGTTTTAATAGATTGTACCTCAATCTGCCAGCCCATTTCCCTTACATGTTTTTGTGAAATTGATTTGCAAACTTAGTCATATCATGTACATTGAGATTGCAACATGCACTGACATGGCAATAGCATGTATCATAACCATCATTTCTTGTTCACTCCCATTGGTGCATAGGGTCAGTGCCGCTGCAGTTAGCCTCCTTCCAGAAAGCATGTATGAAAGCATTTATCTGTTTTGGTATTGGTGGTTTCTAAAGCACATTGTTTTACATGATGAGGTTTACCAAGCCTATGTACATTCCGACCCACCTTAATCACTTTTTATTACATAAATAGTGGGAGTAGGAACCGCCTGTATACACAAATAATGGTATGCTTTAAGGCTATCAAGAAAATTATATAAATACATGCTCAAGATTGCAGCCAAAAGCAATTTGAAAGCATTGTACTAGTTATATTTTTTTAGAAGTTTGAAGGATGTTAGTGTTACTACTCTTAACGACACTTTCTTCCAAGTTCTTCATTTGATGTACAGTTTTGGTTACCAAGTAGTTGTATTTAATGTAAGTCACTTGATCCTTCAGGTTTCTGGAGACTGATCCACATATTCAGAAACATTGGGCAGTTCAATAGAATAGACAGAAACAAATTAAACAATCTGGCAAAGTAGAACAATACCATGCGTGGTATATACAGATATTATTATTATTTATCCACAAATATATCTGCTGCACAAGTCTATAAAGCTGGGTGTCATGCCTTTAGAGTAAGAGGGAGACCAAGAAAAAGATGAATTGAAGGTATGAATGCAGAGACAGGACGGCCCTCATTGATGGTAGATGAAGGAAGATTGTGCTTGCCAACGTCTAATGACTAAGTGGACAGATGACGTGAGATGATGACTAAACCCTACCTATTATTAAATCTGTGGGAGCTTGAATATTCATATTGTTTATAAATCTTTAAGTTGTTTGGAGACAAAATATGCTTCGATTTCATGTCTAGATGGATGACATTTAGAATTAAATCACGGTATTAGAATCTTGTTTTGCTTCTTGTAGCTGTATTTATTGTTTCTGTCATTAGCTACCTATTTGGGTATTGATTATTGTTAGCATTGTAAAAGTGAATCATATAGGAATGAGCCAACTTAACTCAAAATCTTGTTGGTATATTGCTACAAGAAATTTGCTAATACCGTTATATTACAAGAACTGGAAATATGCATAATATTAAAAAGATAACGGTTGTTCCATAGCAGATATTGCCTTAGGGGATGAAATGTTAACAGCTTCATTGAACAAAGCATCCAGTTGTATAAGGCAGGTTTATATAGCTCGTTACCTTTCTCTCCTGCCTTCCTTAACTGAAGAATCAGATACTTATTTTAACAGCTTAATAAACAGGGACCTGTCATGATGGGGTCACCAGTGGCTCTTTTTTGTTTGAGAGAAAGACAACTTTGCTAGTTGTAAAAAACAAAAATATTGTGCATTTTACAGCTCATTGATATATTAGGACCACTTCCTCATTAAAAAGGGGCTAACAACTTTGTTAGTTGTAAAAAACAAAAATATTGTGCATTTCACAGCTCATTGATATATTAGGACCACTTCATCATTAAAAAGGAGCTAACAACTTTGTTAGTTGTACAAAACAAAAATATTGTGCATTTCACAGCTCATTGATATATTAGGACCACTTCCTCGTTAAAAAGAAGCTAACAACTTTGTTAGTTGTACAAAACAAAAATATTGTGCATTTCACAGCTCATTGATATATTAGGACCACTTCCTCGTTAAAAAGAAGCTAACAACTTTGTTAGTTGTACAAAACAAAAATATTGTGCATTTCACAGCTCATTGATGTACAGGTCCACTTCCCCGTTTAGAAAGGAGCATTGAACGCGTCCTGAAGATTATTTGCTATATCTGCTTTGTCATTCACAGCTTTGAGTTTCTCTATTGTTATTATGTTATTATTGTTTGACAAAATTCTGAAACTCCATTCTTGTCCTTGTTTTCTATAATTCAAGCACAACCACCTCCACCCGGCAGTAAGTTGTCCCATTTCTTCTATTTTTATTTTTCCTCTCAAATTTTGTAGAAAAGAAAATCACATACAAGTAGAAACATCTTTAGCATGGGTACACCACAGTTTTAACATTTCATACATTTATATATATTTACTTTTTGAACCTAATTGATTATATATCTTTAAACTGCTTAGTGAAGTTATAGAATTGATAAAGAAAGAATCGTGACTTTAAATAAAATTGTGAAATTTTAGTAAAAGACCATTTGTTCAAATGGATTACCATTATCCAAACAGTAACACAATGTTTCTGTCAACAAACTCACGTGAGATCGTTATGCCTGTAGTAGCCACACTGTTTTTATATTCCTCAGCAGAGTGGGAACAGACACAAAGTAATCAAATTCATCCAAAATTTTTAATGCCTCTATTTCTAACTGGAATATAGACCTTTTCCTTCCATTTGTTTTATATATGTGATTTTTTTTGGTCCAAAAATATTAATTTTCGCAATGTTGTGGTATTTGTTTTTCTGGGTCAATGATAATAGTCCTTGCTTTGGAGAATGAAGTGCCAAATCTTTCTACTCTAAATAACTGCTTGCTTTCATTTTCTGTTTTACTTTGTCATGTCTAGAAGGAATTTTGCAGATGTTTCTTTTCTTAGCTCTTATTTTTTAAAATCAAACACATGAACAGATTTCCAAGCAAAGTGAATATCAAAATGAATTTTTTCAATTAGTGATTATGTAGAATTTAAAATAAAATAATATTCCATTGAAGTGCATGCAAGGCAACTGCCTATGTTTGACCTTAGTTGTGAAATGTGACAAGTTTATATGGCTGTTTGGTCTGTATAGATCTTATTATCTTTCTACACTTTTATCTTGCATTTATTCTCTATGGTGATGGATTGATTGATAGGTTCTTTCTGCATTTTGTTTAAGACTAAATCTTACTGTAAATTTGTTTAAATCCTTTAGCTTCATGAGTATGTTAAGAAAATGTATTTTCAAGGGTAACAACGAGAATATTGCTCCCGATATATGTTTACATCCCATGCCCCCATGTTATTTTTAAAAAATGGGATCTTTAATCATAATAAAGTATTGTGCATAACATTTAATCCTTTGAACTCTGGCCATCCATTCTGTTAAACCCTATTACTCTGTGCCCCCGAGCAAAACAGACATGCGTCATACACATGTGAGGAAAGCTAGTTACGCTGACAAAACTATGGGCTCTATTTTAATTGCTCTCTCAGATTAACTGACCTTATCGTCTCCAATGTTCCTACTTATTATGCCAGTAGCTTGTGAAATATATTTGTTGAAGACAATCTTGAATCACATGTACTTGATAACATTACAGGAACTGATCCAGCTTTATTTTAACAAAAATCACCATCTAAATCTAATTTATCAGCTTTTGAATCCATGATAATAAGTTCAACAGTTTTGTTTTGTTGTTAGTCTGATGCAGTCTAAATAGATTATTAGCCATATAATTATGAGTGCAAGTCTTAAGACAAAAAAAACAAGAACATTAATATGAACATCATGCAGTGATACGTCCCAACTAACCACACAGAAGACGAGAACAAAACAACAATTTTATAACCAAGTAACAAAAGGTCCGTGACACAGAAAAAGAATGATTCATAATACTGATGCGGGACTTCAATGCTAAAGTTGGAATAGACAACCTGGGTTATGAACAGAATATATAATGACAAGAAGTAGGACAGATGAATGAAAATAGAGATATGCAGGCTGAGCTATGTGTGCTAAACAAAATTTTATTTTTGGAGGAAGCAAGTTTTCACACACTGTACACAAGGTCACATAATCAACAGACTTCATAGCAGAAAATCCGATTGGCCATATCAGTGTCAGTCAAATATTCAGAAGTACGCAACAAAATAGGAAGATTAAAGCTAAATGGGCCTTAAAATGAAGGTCCATTTGTGACACTTAAAGATCAGTAACTGGGAATCAACTATTTAAACGGCCACCTATATAATTTGGTGCCTCGGTTTCAAAAGATTAAAAAATGCATTATTTAACATTGTTAAAACTTGATTTTCTAAACTATATCACAGAGCAGTAGTTCCTTAATATGAGGCATGTTCAAATGAAACCGGACCTAACTGAACATACACACAATTATCATAGTTTCTTCAGCAGACCGTTGAAAACATGGCTGGTGTGATACGGAATCCATCCATAGTTGATCAGCGATCAGTGATTCAGTTTATAATAGCTGAAGGATGTCGACCAGTTGACATTCATCGCAGAATACAGGCAGTGAATGGTGACAAAAGTGTGTTGAAGACAATGGTGAAGAACTGGACAACAATGATTAAAGAAGGATGTGAGTTAATGAAAGGTCTTCCAAGACCAGGTTAGTGTTGCGTCAGACGATGCCATCGCCAAAATTGATGCAGACATTCGGGTGGACCGTCGCTGTTGCATCAGAAGATGCCATCGCCAAAATTGATGCAGACATTAGGGTGGACCGCCGCTGTTGCGTCAGAAGATGCCATCGCCAAAATTGATGCAGACATTCGGGTGGACTGTCACCGGAGCTTACGTAGCCACACTTTTGTGACCATGCACTGCCTGCATTCTGCGATGAATGTCAACTGCTCGTCATCTTTCAGCTGTTAGAAACCGAATCACTGCTTGGCGATAAACTCTGGATGGATTCCGTATCACACCCGCCATGTTTTCAACGGTTTGCTGGGGAAACTATGAAATTTTGCAAACTTGACGGTTGGTATGTTCTGTTTATATCAGAAGTGACATCATCATGCACCTCGTACATATGCTCACTTGATGCAGTTAGATCCGGTGTCATTTGAACATGCCTCATAGTTTGTCACATTGTCATGATGTACAACAAGGTGTGCCACCAATTTTTAGTATAACTGGAGCTCTTACAAAATACAATATTGGAAATTAAAACCGAATGGTTGGTATCAAATCTCATGTTTGATGATGTGTGTCACCATTAAAAAAAACACTTGTAGCCCACTGTCATAGATTGTTAAAATTAAACATTTGGTTGGGTTTGATTGTGTAATACAGACATTGATTGGATTGATTCCTTAAAGTTGATTTATACATAGCATCTGGGAACAAAGTTGTATTTAGCATTCTTGATTTAGTACTAAAAGAAATATTGTCTTAAATGTATACTTTATTGATTCAAAGAATTCACACAACCCATTGTCGTTTTCAACATAGTTACAATAACTGTAACTCTTTTAGCAGCTTTGCTCAGGACATGGTGAGGAACATTGATTTCTACAGTTGAAACCTCTAACTCAATGAATTTTAGTATATGTATTAGTCCTGTGATCAAAGATGTGAATAATTGTTAATTACCAGTTATTCAGTAGTATTTGCATTGCTGCAAGCCCATCCAAACTTCATCTCCAAAGATCTCTATCCTGGACCATTGAAGTCCACTAAGCTTCCCTCCCTACACACCATGGATGCTGTTGCAGGTTGATGTTAATTATAAATATTGAAGGAATAAAATATTTGCAGATTCAAGAAATATACTTGATATGGTTGGTATGACTCACAAAACTGCACAAAGTTAATTAAAATACTCACAACAAATTATTAGTAGTTTCTCAATTTGTAATAGGCATACATTAATGGATTGTGATTTTTTTTTTTATTGTCATACATTCATTAATAATGAATAAACTAATAACTAATGTGCTGTTTGGAAGCTACTTGCGCAGAGTTTTTGATGATGCTTCTTTGGTAGTGGGTTATAATGACTCTTCTTACATCACAAGACGACCAGGAGAAGGTGGGCCTGGGCCCCCCTTGCTGCAGTGCAATGCTTCACTGCTCAGTAAGTCATCACTGTGGGGATTACAGTGTTGATACCCACCTTGTTGACCAGACTGCTATGACACAGTCTGTTTCCAGTAGCATGAACAGAGACGTGAGGTGGAATCTTCATCAGTATGTTTCTCCTGACCCTGATATTACTCTTCCATCATACCTTTATCAGTATGTTTCACATGAGGCTGATTGATCTTCAAAGAGCTATAAAATCTAAAATATGTTAAAATGACACAAGGTTACTGTTGTATTCATCTTCTGCAGGAATCACATTGGGTAAATTCTCTATATCTATTATAGTTCTTTTACACTTATTTTGTTTACATGTTTTTCACTCTAATTACGCTGACATTCTAGCGTCAGGAGCACTCGTTAACAATGGTTAGAGGTGACATTTTGAAGTTGATCAACGACCGTCTTTTGAATGAAGGCACAGTAGATTTTAAAATCATGTACGGGTCCAGCAGAGAGGGATGTCTGAGAGTACAGAGCAGGCGTATACAACCGGCAAACTAAAGGAACCGTCAGTATTTACACTGTTCACAATTTGTTAAGAGGGACTGAGCACCTGTGGGTGTACCTGGAGGGCAATAACATCGATTCAAAACAGACCAAAAATCGCCTTTATGCTGAACCATATACTTCTGGGCATCTGATCAACAGAATGGTTATAGATATTGCTTCCGAGTGCAATGATATTAGGTTTGATCTCAGGTCTTGACATGATCCAGTTTGCCCAGTTACTGATATAGAAGACAAACAGTAAGGAAGGGAACAGATTGCCCCATCTAAACAAAAATAAATATTTAAGACTCCAGTCTTCTACAATGAAATCTGTAACAGATGGGTCTCATGGGACCACCTTTACTATTACACAAAAATTATATCTTTGCAATGATTGTTAGCTGGCTTTACAGTATCATGGAAACTAATGATTTTGCATCTTTAATGTATCTTTCTTGTTAACATTACAGTCTCATTTCCACCTGGTGGTCTTCCACCCCCACAGCCAGTAGCTCCACCTGGGCTGAGACCACCACATATGGCTGGGCCTGGTATGTATTATTGTTAAAATAAAACTGAATATCGTATTATCTTTACATTCATGTTTTGTGCCAATTGGCTTAGGCAGTAAGTAGTATTATGAAACCCTGATGTCTGTTAACTCTAGAATAATGTGTGTTTTTAGACTAATCTTATCTTTTCTTTGTCACTTCCTGTCACTATATCCATCACATTTGTCTTTTATTACACTGGGCTCTAACATTTATGTACCCAGAGAAACGATCAATATCTATAAAGTAGGTAGTTGTGTCCTAACAGTTGTACAACACAATATGGATCACTGAAACTGTCCCACGAGAACTGAAGGATGCTACCATCGTCCAGTTATTTAAGCGAAAGGGAAACCGTCAATCCTGTGATAACTACAGAGGAATCTTTCTCCTATCGACTGCTGGCACGAGTTCTCAACAGACTGATTGCTCACCTAGAACATGGTCTTCTTCCAGAGAGCCAGTGTGGCTTTAGATCATGTTGCGAAAATGTAGATATGATATTCGCGACTCGTCAACTTCAGGAGAAATTCCAAGAGCAGCAAAGTGGGCTGTACATGACTTTCATTAACCTAAGGCGTTCGATACCGTCAACAGAGATGGAAGGTCATTGGGAAATTCGACTGTCCAAGCAGATTCACCAAGATCGTCAAACAATTCCACGAAATTATGAAACCTCATGTGCTGAGTGATGGGGAAATATCAAATGCCTTTCCGGGGATGGCGTGGGCTAGTGGATAAGTGACACGGCTCACAATCCGAAGGTGCTGAGTTCGATACCCATCTCAGCACCGGCCGTTACGCTGTGGAAGCAAACCCTTAGAAAATGGTGGAGAAAGCAAACCCTTACATAAAATGTATGCTGAAGTCGGATGCATTGGGCCAACAGGCGCAAAATAAAAACCACAGTGCAAAGCACACCGCCTTGGGGGAATAGAAGAAATAAGGTGAACGCAAAAAGAAGAGAAAAAAAAAGCCTTTCCTGTGACAAATGGCATCAAGTAGGGCTGTGTACTAGCCCTAGCACTCTTCAACATAATGTTTGCTGCTATGGTCATCGTTAGCTATCAGGGTTGTAACCAAAACGAAGTGGAAATAAAATACAGGACTGACGGAAAACTCTTCACTCACAGGCGACTGCAAGCACACAGCAAGGTAAAGGACACAACCATCTCAAACTTGCTTTTAGCTGATGACTGTTTCCTTGCTGCCAGCACCAAAAGAGACATACAGACATGTGTGGACAAGTTCTCAACAGCCTGTGACATGTTTGGTTTTGCAATTAATACCCAACAAAGAGAGAGTACTGCAGAACCATGTATGAAGATAGCACAAAGCACTCAGCTACAATCCTACCAAAGGATGAGAAAGAACCTGAACCAACATTGGAGGAGGTATGCTCGACAATCAAAAGCCTAAAAAAGGGAAAGTCCCCAGGATGTGATGATATCCATACAGAGCTAATACAAGCAGGATTGGATGCAAGAGCTTGTCTATCACAAGCTGTGTAAACAGATATGGCACAGTGCAGAGTGGCCAGAAGCATGGAAGAAATCAATTTATATTCCCCTCCCCTAAAAAGGCAATCTGAAGCTGTGCACGAACTACCGAACTATCGCTCTGATCAGCCACGCTAGCAAGATACTCTTGCGAATCCTATTAAGAAGGATAGAGAAAAGGTTTGAATCTGAAATTCACGTAGTCCAGGCAGGTTTTAGGAAAGACAGAGGAACTAAGGGCCACATTAAATTTGAGGAATATCTATGAAAAATAGAGAGTTTAATATAGACCTGCACACATGTTTCATTGATTACACCAAGGCCTTCGATACGGTAAAACATCAAAATCTGTGGAGAATCATGAAGGAAATGGTGTTTCCTTTGCATATTATTCATCTCATTGAAACATTATACCAAGATCAACAATCCGCTGGGCAAACATCAGATAGGTTTGCAGTACAAAAGGGAGTAAGACAGGCATGTATCCTCTCACCTTATCTTTATGTATAATGAGAAATGTTTGAGAAAAGAACATTGAAAGTTTCGACCCTTTTACGATTGGTGGATACTACTACTACTTCTTCGTACGCTGTCAGACGTAAACCTGTATTTGTTCGAAGAAAGCAGCTGTCATCCTGAGGCTGTCGACACTGCCATAGAGCTTGTCTAGTGTTGCCACTGGTGATGGCCACATGTGCTTTCTCTGGTCCTCGTATGTCGGGCAGTTTTGCAGCAGATGTTCAGCGGTCATTTTCCCTGTACCACAGGTGCATTCGTCAGTGCCACCTATCTTCAGTTTATTGAATAGCTGGTACCTCAGTCTGTTGTGGCCTGTGCGGAGTCTGAAGACCACGGCCTGCTCTCTTCTGTTCAACTTTTAATAGGCATAATTTTTTGTGTAGCCAGTATGTTCTATTTCCCATTTGGCCATGTATCTGACCCTAATAAGCCTTTTGGACTCTTCGTAGGTCACACTAGAATCTGGTTGTGGTAGTCTTGCACCTTCTTTTTCCAGTCTGTCTGCCTCCTCGTTGCCTTGGATGTTACAGTGGGATGGAACCCACTGTACCACTACTCTTTTTGGTGCGGACTGCTGGCATAGTTGACAGAGTACTGCTCTTAAATCATTAAGTTCAGATTGGTGGGTACGAGATTCCAGAGTTTTGATACGCAGATGACACAGTGATACTATCAAGGAGTGCAGAAGGGCTGGAGCAGCTAATTTCAGCCTTAAATGGACACAGTAAAGATCAAAACCTGTTTATAAACATAAATAAAACAAAGATAATGACCACCAACAAAACACAATGTCAACATAAATTTACAGTGGGTGGTGAGGAAATAGTTAAGGTCACACATTTTGAATATCTGGGCTAAAAAATGGTCAAAAATGGCGACTGCTCGAAAGAAATCAGAAGACGACTAGCTATGGCAATGCAGAGACTGAACAGCCTGAAGAAATTATGGTAGAGCACCAACAAAATGATAAAAGTAAAAGTCTTGAGGGCCTGTGTTTTTCCTGTGGCAGCTTATGGCTGATTACCAAAACTTCCAGACAAAGAATCGATTCCTTCGAGTCAAAATGTTACAGAAAGATCCTCAGAAAAATGTAGACATTCGGAAAGAGTTGAGCATAGAGGAGAACTGGTTCATCAATTCCATTTTGGCTAGAAAATGCAAATACTTTGGTCACATCAAGAGACACAACGGTCTTGAGAGAACGGTGATGGAAGGTATGTTGCCAGGGAAAAGAGGAAGGGGTAGACCAAGAAGACGATGGCACCAAGATATCCAGGAATGACTGGCGGAGACTGGAGTTTTGGCAAGGGAATGAGTTTCTTTCAGACAGACTGTGATGTATCGACGTTCTATAAAGGACATGCTATATGATGACCCAAAAAACTGAAATCATGTTTCAGTCTGCCCCGATTGACGCATGTTGCGACCCAGATATCTGAGTCAAGAACGAGCGTCTTGAGTCAGTAGACAGCTTCACGTACCTTGGCAGCACTCTTTCCAGGGAAACTACTATTGACTGCGAGGTCAGTAACAGAATCTTCAAGGCCAGCACTGCCTTTGGAAGGCTGCGAAACTGTTTCTGGAATCAAATGGGTCTTAGACTTGATAGAAAACAGTCTACCGAGCCGTAGGGCTCCCCGCCCTTCTGTATTCCAGTGAGACGTTGACTGTGTACAGCAGGCATGCTAGGAAAATAAACCACTTCCATACAAGGTACCTCCGTAGATTGTTGCTAATATTGTTCAGAGACTTTCTCTCTCTAATCTCTTCTTCTTCTGCAATCTCCTGCTACGAAGATCTGCAAGCCGTTTGCCTCATGTTCAAACGTTCGGGGTTCGATTTTGAGCTGCGACGGTCGGTCCATGATGTAAATTTTTTCAGGAGATCCCTGGGTTTATCGCTGGAGCTATGGAGTTCGTGCTTTGTGCGATGCTCTGGACTGATGGGGTACCCATCTGCAGAGAGAGATCGAGCTAAAATGGGGAAAAAACCCGAGGCAATGAAGTCGAGCCCCCGCTTATTTTTTTTTTTTAAATTAAAAATTTTTTTTTTCTCTAAAGAACGGAATGCGATGTGACCCTAGTTTACAGCTTGATTGCGATATTTTCACCTTTTCGATCCGACATATTTGTCTTTGGCAGGTCTCTAATATATAAATCCTGGTATTCAATCAGGTACGTGTGTCTGATGCCAGGTAGCCAAAAGTTGAGTAAACTCATTTCACTCTTTTTCCCCGGTGTACAATTTTGGGTCTTCAGAAGACTTGGATGAGATTCTTGGAAAGAGCAAAATAAAAGAGGTTCTGGTACAACTCAAAGTGGAGAAGACACTTCTGAAGGAAATAAAAAGCAGATAAATAAAATATTTTGATCATGTCAAGCGACATGACAGTCTGCTGACAGTCTGCTTATGGTTATATATAGTGCAGGGCAAGAGAGCCAGAGGGTGGCAGATGGACAGACAACATCAAGATGTGGTCAGGACACAGTTTGACTGAGTCTACCAACCTGGCACGGGATTAAGACAGCTGGAGATCCATTACCATCAACCTCTGATACGGAGATGACCCACGATAACCATTTTGGACCCAGGGCCTCCTTCAGGCCATCACTCCACCTCACTGAGCATGACGATGAGAAAACTGGCAAAATATAAAGCACCTGGACCAGATAAAGTTAAAAATGAGATTAGTAAATTAGGACCAAAGACGAAAGAGGTACTTTTATGGTTTATCAACAGAACATGGGACGAAGGACAGTTGCCATCAATATGGCTATCAGCAACTATCAAACCCATACTGAAGAAAGGAAAACAACCAGGAACACATGGAACACATATACCTGTGTCGCTCACCTCACCTGTCTTGGTAAAGTGGTTGAAAGAATGGTAAACAATAGACTATATTGATGACTGGAAAGCAAAAACCTCTTTAATAAAATCCAGGCAGGATTCAGGCAGGGACACAGCATGTGATGGATGGATTCCAAGAAGGAAGAACCACATTAGCAGTGTTCATTGATTTAACACACACATATGACAGGGTCTGAAGGAAGGGCCTTTTGAGGAAAATGGGATTAGAAGGAAAGAGGATCAAATGGATACAGGACTTCCTGACCAGCAGAACCATAGATACCAACTTTTTGCAGGTACAACATCAAGTAAAAGAATGTTAAAAGGACTGTCACAGGGCTTTTCTCTAAGCTGCACTCTTTTCCTCAGTTATATAAATGACCTCACCAAACATCTAAACACGTCAAAGGCATTGTTTGCTGATGATCTCACCATTTGGACCACCCGTGCTGGTATTAGACCCTCGGAAGACAGGTTAGTTTTACCCTACTAATGACAGGGCGTTGCTACAGAAATCCTGCTCAATTCGAGAGGAGTCGTAGGTCTCAGACACTTGGTCCACGTGCCTGGCTGATAAGCCAATGGTGTGAGGCTACCATCTGAGGGATTACGGCCGAACGCCTCTAAGCCGGAATCCCGCCCTGAATCTCAGCACCACTGCGACGGGAGGCAATGATATAGTTGGGACCTGGCGCTCGCATTTCAGCACGACGCGATCGAGCCGCAGAAAAGGTTCCTGCCGATCAAAGCGGGCGGGGAGCTGCTCGATATTCAACCCATACGGCGTTGAGGTGTGAAACCACAAGTAAAAGACTTAGTTCTCGGTCGGGGTGTCGTAAGCAGTAGAGCAGCCACCTCACTGCGGACTGTTGAGACTCAGCCCTTGATCATGAGATATGTCCGCACACCAGGCGAACATCATCTCCGTGCGAGGAGGCAGACAGACTGGCAAAAAAAGGTGCAAGACTACCACAAACAGATACTAGTATGACGTACGAAGAGTCAAAACGGCTTATCAAAGCCAGATACATGACCAAATGGGAAACCGAACATACTGGTTACACCAAAAACGATGCCTATTACCAGTTGAACAGAAGAGAGCAGGTCGTTGTCTTCAGACTTCGCACTGGCCACAATAGACTGAGGCACCACCTATTCAACAAATTAAAGATAGGTGGTACCGTCGAATGCCCGTGCGGTACCGGTAAAATGACCGCTGAACATCTGCTGCAGAACTGCCCGACATACGAGGATCAGAGAGAGCAGATGTGGCCATCACCAAAAAAATAATGGTTACTGTCTGACTGCGTACGAAGAAGAAGAAGATCTCCGTGGCATGACCAGGCTTGTCCCCTGGTTAAATGCACTCCTGCCTCGCTTTTTACCTCTGTCTACTATCAGTCATCCCAATGGACACAGAAGAGATGCAGGCCAGCGGACATTGCACCTCTGCCCTATTGTGACAACCTCTCAGGTGGCGGGGAATGCTAGGCGTACCATCACTGCAGAGGAGCCGAGAAAATAAAGGGAGCACAGAGATACCCCACTTACATGCATATGCTACGTTTCTGGCAGGACGTGACGATCCTGGGACACAGACACACTGGACTGCCTCTCTTCCGGGATAGTACAAACTAGTACATACAGTCCATCATATCATATCATATAATCACCACACTCTATAGACACGAGTAGGGAAGACTTGATAGTCCTGCAAAACAACTTCCCTAAGAGAGACAACTCTGACCACAAACAACTGCTGCCTTGCAGATAGGCTGGGGACAGCCAAAGGCTAAGGAGGGCATCCCTACAGAAACGCCTGTTGAAATTGGATGCACTGGGCCACAGGCTTAACAAAACAGTGCAACGTATATCGCTGTAACCAGCATACGAAGAAGAAGACGGAGGACCACCCGGAAATATCCCATTTTGGCAAAAGCCAAGATGAACAGAGCCTTACTAACAATTTCAGTATACTGCGAACTGTGGAAACTAGAGATAAATACACAGAAAACCGTATACACCATCTTCTCCCACAGTCATAAAGAAGTAAAGAGATCCATTATCAAAATGAATGGGGAATTATTAGTAAAAGAGGATACCCCAGTTTATCTGGGAGTAACACTGGACAGACAGTTGAAATTTGGCAGCCACATCTGCAATGTTAGAGGCAAAGCAACCATGAAATTAAACGTAATCAAGAGACTTGCTTGTACAAATTGGGGAGCTGATAAACAAACCCTTTGGCAACTATACCTTGGTTATGTGCAACCGGTGATGGACTACAGACTTCCCATACAGACCACTGTAAGTACAAATAACACCTATTGATCGGTTGCAGAATCAAGCTCTCAGACCTACTTGTGGGAGGATGAGATCATTACCGACAGGGCGCGCGAGATAGAGGCCAACATACAACTGCTGGTACTTGTGCGTTAATTCACCAACAGATTATAAGTTAAATTTAGTAGAATGTAGCCACACGAAGCACCATACTTTTCAATTCGCGTGTCGTCAATTCGCGCTGTAAACCTATGTCCATGTCATTCTCAGATCTAACACCGTACAAGGAAGATGGATTTCTTGCAGTTGTCACACTTGACGTGCAAGAAAATAAATTGTGTGCAGTATTTGCAGGAAAAACTAATTATACACACGTCCGACTGTGTGCTAAAAAATCATGTTATGACTTTGTCTCTCACAGTTCGCCGAGATCGTTAGAGATGTCGCACATGTCAGCAGGACATTCCTGTTCGTTCTGGCACATGGTTACAGGGCACCTAACCCTAACCAAAACGGAACACACAGACACATGATAGATTCCTACATGTGTGAGTTTCTGTGGCGACATCGGAATAAAGTCTGTCAGTTAGACCCGTTCACCAATATTCTGCAGGACATCACAAAATTTTGGCCTCCTGTAGCTAGACACTTATAATTATTTTTGTACAGAAACCCGTGTGGTCACTGAATGGTATAAAATTTAAGAATGGGTGAATTAATGCACAAGAACCGAACTGCTAGATATCAGGAGAAAGGGGGCACTGACTGAAGCTGTATAGAGATATAAGAGACAAGAAAATGGCCATCCAAAAATCCATGGAAGCAAAAGAACAGACTGAAGCAATTGTCCCAACTGGATGTAGCAGAAGAGGAAAGCCACATTCACCATCTACCAAAGGAGAGAAACGGAAAATAGGTTTTTGAACCAACCCGCTGGGAAAATCTTTGCCTGCTAGTCATAAAAACACACCTGACAGAAAAGGCGGCCACCAAGGAGACTACACCTAATATCTTGGAGACAGTCACTAGCTACCCAAAATCGGCAGTCCTGGTCTATATGGATAGATCAGCATTAAAATCTACCTTTTTTGCAGGGTATGGTATCCATATGAAATACCCAGATGGGTCCATATACGAGTTTTGTGATTCATGCTGCGAAAACCGTTATATTGTAAAGTATGGGCTGAGGCTATAAAAACAGATTTTGCACCAATAGTTTGACTTAGGCAAATTGTTGCAGATTTTTAGTGACTCCAAATCGGATCTGAAGGTGCTGAAGAACACCTCATACAAAGAAAAGGCAATATTCTTGGTGGGGAGGGCGATCAACATCATCATCGCTGCCCACGGAATAAATGTCACCTTGCCATTGATCCCTGGACATAGTGGACAGCTTGGGGCCGAGATGGCCGACAGATTGGCAAAAACATGAGCCTCGAATGACGATTGTATCGACCCTACAGGAACCACACAGTAAAATGAATTATTAAGAATAATAAACGGGAAATCTGGATGAACAGGTGGGCGATGGAAACAACAGGTCACAGTGTATTTAGCAAAATGTCACAGCCAAATAGTAACGATGACATAAATAAACTACATAGAAGAGATCAAAGTCTCATCTTTCAGTTCCGAACAGGACATTCCAGTGTCAATAGCCACTTGAACTGCATCAATCCCCAGAACCTGCCCTTTTGCAGACATTGCTGTCATCCTGATGAAACAGTTCGCGACACCTATTCATTGAGTGCAAGGCGCTTGCGGACATGAGGAAAATATTTTTACAAGCACTGCTGATAATTGCCAACACACTCTACGGAGCAGTAAAAGGACTGAAGAAGACATGTATCTATATCAGAATGGCATTGGGCTGCCAAGAGCAGGCTTGCTCAGCAGCTATTGGATAACAACAACATCGGTATGGTAATTGGTCCGTAGAAATAGGTGATATCTGTTTTTGATTCGTTGTTTATCTCCTCTGTCAGCTGAGCATATTTTTCTGCAATTCCCTTGATTCCTCAGGACATTCAGCACCGCAGTTATTTCGATGCTATCAAAAACCTTCTCGTAATCCATGAACATAAAGGATAAGGGCATCTGTATGTCAGGCGTCCTCTCCATTAATTGGTTGATTGTGTGGAGATGATCATTGGTTGAGAATCCTTTCCTGAAACCTGCCTGCTCTCATAGTTGGTTCACATCCAGTAGCCTCACTAGTCTGTTGGTGGTCACTCTAGTGAGGAGTTTATAAATGGATGAGAGTAGACAGATTGGATGGTAATTTGCCAGGTTTTCCTTGTCCCCTATTTTTATGGATTAAAATGGTATTAGATGTTTTTCATTGGTCGGACATTTGGCATTCGTTTAGACAAATGTTGAACAAAGTAGCTAAATGTTGCGCTAGCCTGGATTACTTCATTTGCTATTGAGATTGTTTTTAGTATTTTGATTATATCTCTAAAGAACAAACATAGATGAAATACAAATAAAACACAACAGCACGCTGCTCTTGGTTTGTACACAATGTGAGCAAGGACGTCATTTTGTATAGAGCTGCTCACATGCATGCTGACACCTAGCGTCTGGTACCTATAGTAATCACAAAGCTGGATGTTGCTGCCATCTAGTGACACCTTTAGAAACTACCAATTGCTTTTTTCAGCTATTCCATATTAGTTTGTGAAACACTGACTTATCCTCATGTAGCCAATAAGTTTTTCAGGCATTGTCTATGTTGTCACCTCAGCATACGTTGGATCATCCAGAGTTCTGGATGCCTGGCTCTTTGCTTCCCATGAATGACATGGTTTTTGTTTTCTTAAGATTTATCTTAGCCTCATTATTACATCAAAGCAGCATTTCTCTTTCATAACTTCCATTGTGGTGCTATAACTAAACTGCTGAGAGATTTGATTCTTGTTTCAGTTTTCATATTTTAATATATTTCTTGAGTACTGATTCTTCAAACTTTATTTACAACCACTGCAATTTATATTATGCTTAAAATTGTATTTGAACCCTTTCCAGCCTGTACTAATTTTTCGGTCCACAGCAAGTTCTGCAACACTGCATGTTATAGTTTTTTTCCTTCAAAATAAAATAAATTAATATTTAACAAATTGAGATATAAATTACAATCTAAATATTAAACAATCTATGACACAAAATATTCCAAATAAAAATATATATTGGTATGAAGTGTTCTTTTGTCGTCTCACTTTCTACCAGGTTATAGTAATGTGTCGTATGTATTTGTCTTTCGTCTCTATCGTGGGCCGAGTGACATTTTGTTCCCATTTTACGGCAGGTCTCGTTTATGCTGTCTATCCACCTTTTCCTTGGTCTACCTCTCGCCCTCTTTCCTGATGTTCTCCTGTAGAAGGTTGCATGAACAATGTGGTCTGGTTGCATTCTCACAGTATAGCTAAATCAATTCATTCTCTGTTTCTCCATTTACTGTAGGCAGGGAATTGTTCCAACCTTCTCTAGAATATTTTTATTTGGGAATCTTCTGGTGATCTCTTGTTAGTGACTTATTGTGGGCACCCCATTTCACAGGTGGTTAACTTTCGTTCCTACGCTATATTTAATGCCAATGTCTGGTGCTAATAGCACAGGGTAGGGATGAAAATACTATTTATCATCTGCTTCTTTGCTTGGAGGGAAATCTTGTGTTGTCTTAGTAGTGGAGACAGCTGGTTAGTGACAGCATTTGCATTCTCATCTGTCTCTCTTTATTGAGACTGCCGTCCTCAGTAAAAACGATTCCCAAAATATCTTGTGCCTTCTTTATTTTGATTTATATGAATATCAAGTGTGGTGTACTTTCTACCTATATTCATTGTCTCTGTGTTGATATTCATGTCGATCAAACATTGGTCGCCTGCAAAGAACAATTTGTTGGTACTTTCCTGTTCTGTGTTTGCCTCCTGGGTGATTTTATTCATAAAAGTGGCAAAGAGGAGAAGCGAGAGAACACAACCCTATCTAACTCCTAATGAATCGTTGAATGTCATTATTGCGGAGGGGAAGATATAGTGATAATGTTTTATTCTACTCATGGCTTCCCCGTTAAACTCTCAATATTATTATCACAGTACAGTTCTTATGTGCCCCAAATTCTGAATCAGACGTGTATTGAATATTCATGTGTGATCCAGATGTGTACGTGATAATTGGTCTGATGATTTCCGGTGCGAAAAATGCAACAAGTTTGAAAATTCACCAGTTTTGGAAATAGCTCTACAGTAAACGTAAGATATGCATGCGCTAGTCAGTCATCTTTAGATCGGCTTAAATATTTACACGTCTGTAAAGCTAAATAAAGAAACAAGTGAAATATACCGGATGATACAGGATCAGATAGCTGATGTTTTTGAGCCACCTGCATCTACTGAACTGGAAAAGGTTAAATATCTATTAGGTTTTTTTGGCACATATAAAATTTAATCCACATTAATTTGTCTTTGACAGGCATGCCTCCGCCAAACATGGCCCCAGTGTCTGCAGCTCCACCTCCTGGTCATGTACTCCAACCAGGTCAACATCCTTTCTATCCGCCGCCACTAGTTGGACCTCCGCCATCTGTAAGCATATTACAACATATTTACAAACATATTGTTTCAGTATTCTGTATTTGTATCTTGTGCTTTTAGAAATATGATGAAAAGTGAAAGCATTTAATATTAAAAATATGCTAGAGGTAATCAGCCATGTTAATGAATGACCAGGACATTATAACATTGTGAGATGCCTGATAGGACAAACAAGGAATGGGGATAACCAGGAATTTACAGGAAACATTTGCTCACAATACATTTCAGTTTTATTTTATGGTATTTTGTCATATGTCCTTTTTTTTAAAAACTGCTAATTAAAAGACATTAATCATAGATGATTATTAGTCTTCTTTAGGTGTCTCATAACAAGATTGTTTATATATCACACCTCGCCAGACTTTCTGCTTTTATCAATATTTCATCTCTGAATATTATTCACCATCTAGGTATTCTATCATCTATGTTCTTTGCGCACCAATTACGGCGCATAAGGCAGAAACAAATGATCTCCAGTGAAACGAATGGTGTGACACCACTGTTTTCAAATCATGTATGGTGCTGAGGCCCATAGTTGAGCCCTCTTGGATGATTGTTCTTTTGAGTGTTTCCTTGGGCCTCCCTCTTTTCCCGAACGCCCTTTTGTGTCCATTCGAGTATTTGCAATAGAAGACGGTTGTAGTTCATTCTAAGGACATGTCCGATGTATGTCCAATGTTTTTCAGGATGATGGTCAACACGTATAGTTGATTTATCTCTGTTCTTATCGGGTCATTAGTTATGAACTAGTTCCAGCGTATATTCAACATTTTTCTTAAACATTTATTTTCAAAGATATTTAATTTGTTTTCCAGCGCTTTTGTTTAGCTTTCTAGGTATTGTGGAAGGGGACATATGGTGAAAAATAAAATGCCTTTTGTGTTATTCTCTTGTGTATAGTGTAGGGCAATATAATCACTAAATTGAGATGCAGACAAATCTGGCATGACAGAGACTACAGTCTGTAAAGAATATTTCACATGAGGATGAAAATATAATCCTTTCATATAGATGCCTTATAAATAATTAGTATAAACTAATTGTTGATTATTATGTTGTAGGCAGGTCATCCACCTTCAGATCCTTATGGGCGACCTCCTCCAGTTTCTGCATATCCTGAGATTCAGTACCCTAGGCCACCACCTGAGAGGTAAGAGATATTATTTATTAGAAAATCAGAGATGCTATTCTTGAAATATGTATAAATGTTTGAGTACTTCATTCACACATAGAGACAATACCATATCAGGCACTACCATCAGAAATACAGTGTTAACAACTTCATTGTATGAGGTCTCCACTTAGTGTGAGTTTCTCCTGCGTTGCCTTGCCCCACAACAGCAAATGAGGATCCCATGTAGGCTAGAATGGAGGAGCATGCTGTGACATTGGGCCGGACCAGTTCTTTAGCCATGGGAGATGAGCACCCTCACTATTATGTCACTCCGATAACTTGTATGTCAGACACCATATGTCACTCAGATAACTCATACGAGGCGTGTTCAAATGAAACTGGACCTAACTACACCAAATGAACATAAGTATCATGACATCACCTATGATTTAAACAGCACAACCAACCGTCAAGTTTACATAATTTCATTATCCTCTGACTCATACGTTGTTCAGCAGACCGTTGAAAACATGGCGGGTGTGATACGGAATCCGCCCAGAGTTGATCAGCGAGCAGTGATTCGGTTTCTAACAGCTGAAGGATGTTGACCAATTGACATTCATCGCAGAATGCAGACAGTGTATGGTGACAAAAGTGTGTCGAAGACAATAGTAAAGAATTGGACAACAATGCTTAAAGAAGAACGTGAGTTAACCAAAGATCTGAGACCAGGTAGGCACATAATGTTGTGTCAGAAGATACCATCGCCAAAATTATGCAGCAATTCTGATGGACCATCGCTGATCTTATGCTCACCACAGTTTTGCCACCATACACTGCCTGCATTCTGCGATGAATGTCAACTGGTCGACATTCTTCAGCTGTTAGAAACGGAATCACCGCTGTCCGAGTATCTGGGCAAACATCAGATTGGTTTGCAGTACAAAAGGAAGTAAGACAGGGATGTATCCTCTCACCTTTTCTATACAACATATATGTGGAATGTATAACGAGAAATGTTTGAGAAGATAACATTGAAAGTTTCGATCCATTTACGATTGGTGGGTATGGTATTCCAGAGTTACGATACGCAGATGACACAGTGATACTATCAAGAAGTTCAGAAGGGCTAGAGCAGCTAATTTTAGCCGTAAATGGACATAGTAAAGATCAAAACCTGTTTATAAACATAAATAAAACAAAGATAAAAAGATAATGACCACCAACAGAACACAATGCCAGCATAAATTTACAATGGGGGATGAGGAAATAGATCATGTAGCGCGTTTTAAATATCTGGGCTGCAGAATTGACAAAAATGGCGACCGCTCGAAAGAAATCAGAAGAAGACTAGCCATGGTAATGCAGAGACTAAACAGCCTGAAGAAATTATGGCAGAGCACCAACAAAACGATAAAAGTAAAAGTCTTGAGAGCCTGTGTTTTTCCTGTAGCAGCTTATAGCTGCGAATCATGGACGATTACCAAAACTTCCAGACAAGGAATCGAACCCTTCGAGTCAAAATGTTACAGAAAGATCCTCAGAATACCCTGGGCAGAGAAAAAGACAAATGTAGACATTCGACAAGAGTTTAGCATAGAGGAGAACTGGTTTATCAATTCCATTTTGGCTAGAAAATGCAATTACTTTGGTCACATCAAGAGACACAACGGTCTTGAGAGAACAGTGATGGAAGGTATGGTGCCAGGTAAAAGAGGCAGAGGTAGACCAAGAAGACAATGGTACCAAGGTATCCAGGAATGACTGACAGAGGCTGGAACTTTGACAAGGGAAAGAGCTTCTTTCAGACAGACTGTGATGGTAGCGACATTCTATATAGGACATGCTACATGATGATGATATTGTATTCACATTGACATGCATGGAAATTTGGTTTACTGCTGTTTCTATATTTCTTCATCTGATAAATTACTGAATATTGATAATCACATTAACAATGTTGGTCAGTTTGACCAACATTATGACGACCAGAATGTCTTCATTAGAGACAAATAGCAACACAAATGATAAAAAATAACTAATCTAAATGACAAAGAAGTAAATAAATCAGAGAATACAGTTCTTAGGCTGCTATGTTAATTTAACTCTTGTATTATCGTTGCCAGTGGAAATGGATGTTTATATTCTCCTTCCTTAATAGGTCATCTCGTTCAGAACTCAGAAAAACTCCTGTGAGGTTAGGTTGAATTTCTCTTGATTATTTTTTTGTTTTGGAGATTCATTTTCTGTAAACGGTTGTTAGCCGTTTCTTTTATTGCTGGTGGGCACTGTTCTATTGGTTTTGTCAAAATTTAAAAGCATTGAATTTATAAATTATATATATTTTTACTTTATTCAATTGAGTTAGTTTAATATTTTGGGCATTATTTACTTTAGTTTGAAACAATGTACTTATGCAATCCTGGTGCCACCTCCAACCTGGTAGGAAAGAATAGGACCATTGTAGCTTGTGCATGTCATAAGTAAACTATATATGGTTGTGCATCATGGGACTGGCAAATTTATGTGAAGCCATGTGTCATGTAGACTATCTACAAGAGCACACATAAGCTTTTAAGCTTTGACATATGCTTTCTGCAAGGTCAACTGGTGTGTTGAAACTATTAGTGTGGTGTAAAAGGATATCTCTCTCTCTCTCTCCCCCTCCACCCCTCTCTCTCACCCCCCCCCCCCCTCCTCTCTCTCTCTCTCTCTCTCTCTCTCTCTCTCTCTCTCTCTCTCTCTCTCTCGCAATATTACTACCTGTTTGATATGGTTTCTATATTTTATTTTTTCAGACTTCAATTGAAACTGAAATAGACTTGTTAATATTTCAAAACAATATAGTTACAGTAGCTTGGAAAACTTTTTACATGTTCAAATTCTGAGATAAAGGGAGTCCACTGTTGACAATTTGATACTGTAAAGTAACAGTAAATAGAAAATGAGATGGTTGGAACACTGAAGATAGTTTCCTTTAACAAAGTTACCTTTGACATTAATTCCTATACCTGAAATGAATATTGTAGAAGAATTATAACAAAATGAAAGATTGAGGGATTATAATATAATATTATAGATCATACAGGAAAGGTGAGGGAGCAAGTTAAGGTAGCAGTGAAAAAGGCAAATGCAATGTTAAGTATGATAAAAAGAAATTTTAAACAAAGGAGCAAGGAAGTGATTGTCAAACTGTATAAAGCATTAGTTAGACCTAGATTGGAGTATTGTGTATAGGTGTGGAGTCCTTATCATAGATGGGACATAAACATTCTGGAAAGAATACAAAAAAGAGCGACAAAGATGATAGTTGGATTCCAGAATTACAGTTATGAGGAACGACTCAGAAAAACTGGCCTACAGTGTCTCGAAGAGAGAAGAATTTGTGGTGACTTAATACAGGATTATAAGATGATCAGAGGAATGGATAATTTAGACTATAACAAGTTTTTTAAAATACAGCCACCCACAATAACACAAGGGCATAGCTACAAGCTGACTAAAGAGAGGTACAGATTAGATATTAGGAAATATTTTTTTAGTCAGAGAGTGGTGTCTGCTTGGAATGCATTGCCGGGGGAGGTATTGGAGGCGGGGACAGTTAATGCATTTAAGAATAAACTGGATGCACATAGCTTTTAGAGCAAGGTGATGTAAATGTAACTGGTTGTATACAGACTCTGCAGGGTCTTCTAAACCAGTATAAAGACGTTAAGTTAAGTTATCAGGGAAATAATGGTCGAGTGGTCATATTTAAAAGTAATGTAAACTTACCTTTGCACATAGGGGAGACAGATTTAATTTATTTGTTGATTTATTTACTTGTTTTTGTTTGTAAAATGTTTTTTGTGTGGCTGAGAAGGGCAAAACTAGTTTACTTGTATTTAGCTCTTTTATGACAAAGTCTGAAGTTTTTTAAAATATTTTTTTGTTACGTTTCTGAAGAGCACTTTTTCACGACTTATTACTTTTTTATTTATTTTAAGATTGAATCGTATGAATAGATAGTGAGAAAACAAATGTTCTTTTTTTTTAAAAAATGCATTAAAAATATTTGAATGTATAAGTTAAGTTGTGGTGCCTGTGTCCCATGTCCTTTATAGAGCTGCCTACTTCAAGGTCAGGCCCAACAAGACCCCCTCCTCACATCACATCCAATATATGCGCTAGAAAGCACACATGAGCCATCCGTACCAGAGCCAATCGATTTGATGGGCTCTGTCGCAAATGGTAAAGGGGTCTACTCTATTCTATTTCACTCTACACTCACTCTAATCAAATCCAAGTAATCTAAATATAAACACAATACAACAGATTCTTTATTCAAGTAACACTACCAACTATAAACTTTTAACAACTTGAATAAATTCTTTCTCTCACACGCTTGCTAAAACACTCCTAATGCTAAACCTAACCCTATCGATACTGCTATTTCCCAGTTCTTTCTCCTCTCCTAATCTGGCCTGCTGCGATCAAACTTTGTTACGTATTGCGGCTGATGGTAAAGTTCGTAAGTTCTAAACACAGGCATGACATCTTGTTCCTCTTTTCTGATGGTAGATGAAAGTTGTCTCGATATGATCAGGATAGACTGCGTCAAATATGATCCATGGGATCACTGGAAAATTGCCTCTAGCTGCGACTGACGACTTAGATTAACGTGATCAAGGTGATGTCGACGTGATCAATGGGACTGCGTCAATATGATGAATGGGATGACTGGAAGACTGCCTCTATAAGCTACTGACTTGTAATTATGACCAATACATAATATGAGGGTAGTTACCTTGCTTGCTGCGTGTCTATTTCAACCGCATATCTCCGCCACCTGCTCTCCACTGAGCGTCTCTTTCCATAGTCAGAGTCTAATATTCTGTACCCGAAGTGAAGTGATCTCTCTCTGTCTCTGAAGTGAAATGTTCTCTCTCTGTGGTTCTCAACTCAAATCTGACACAGCTGCATATCTCCGTCGCCTACCCTCCACTGAGCTTCTCCCTCCAAAGTCTAAAAGGTAATGTACCTTACGTCTCTCCACCAGGATTTTATATTTAATCTGCATCCCCAGATCGCGTGATTTCCAAAAATGTGCGCGTTTATTCTTCTTGCTTGCCACATACTATTCATGTAGTTTCCAGACGACACGGGTTTGTCGGCGGCAACAAGTCTACCCGACTAACACTGCTATTGTCTCACGTGGAATCATTGTGAGCAATGTATTTTCGGGCAGCGCGTTTTTGCTGAGCCTTCGTGATGGCTATACTATCTGCAATCTGAGCACCTTCGAAAATACTAGTGCATCACACGGTATGGTTTTGTGCAAGCATCTCCCAGGAGGTGCCAAAATATTGACGTTTGTCACCAACACTTTCAAGAAGTCGCGGTAGAGCTTCTGCCATCCCTGGTAAGTGTTTGTCTCTTGTGAGCTTACTGTATAACAGATGCTTGGGGATGCGCTCATATTAAGCATGCGAACAACATGCCCTGCCACTTGATCCTGAGCAGCCTACGCAGACAGCTCAAGTGGAAACGATTGAGCTGACTGTCATGTCTGCTATACACTCTCCATGTCTCGCAGGTATGCAGCAGAATGGATAACACTAAGCATGATATACGTTTATCTTGGTGGTGTCACTGATAATCCCATGTTGGCCACTCCTTTAAAAATATATTCAAGTTGATGCCTCAAAGCAATTGAAAAGGAAGCATCGGTTATTAGGATATTTTACTCAAAAATTGTTTTTATTAGTGATGTCATCTGAATATAACCATAGAATTTTGGTAAATTTTAGACACGAGCCACCACCACCTCAGCTGAGTGACCAGGAGTTTGAGGAGATTTTCCAGAGAAATAAGACTGTATCTAGCAGTGCTATCAATCGTGCAGTGCAGGATGCTAGTTCAGGTAATTTGTTTTTGAAAGCACATTTAACCATGTATATTTTCAGTTATAATCAACTAGAAACATATCACGATCATATATTGAGGTCAGTTTTGGCTTTAAAATATTTATAGTACTGTGCACAATCAAACGTTCTTTTGGTACCAAATGTGGCGTAACCAAATATTGTTAAAGATTTGCTCCAACTATTAAGCCAAAATCACTGCACTTGAAGCTGCCTTGTACCATCTAAGAATAGTTTTGGATGCCATTCCCTCAGTGGCCCAAAACATTGTAATTTTTAAAGACTTTGATGTCCATCCTCAAGCAATACCAGATGCTGGACATAAAGACCTAATATTGAACTTCCCATGTAGGCGTAATTTTAAAAAACATTGCAGACGAGAAGACGATGAAGAAGATTTAGACCTGGTCCTATCCAAATATCTCTAGACATTGACCACATTATCAACTCACATATCAAATAATTATGCACACTCAAACACACCTGACAGTGACAAGCAAAGAAGGGATCAAGACAAGAATAGTCACACACAGCAACTCTACAAAGTGCAAACAGCTTATAAGAGCAGTCAATGGAAAACTCAGGGAGGTAGGTCTACAGAAATATGGCAAGCTCCAATCCAAATAACAATATCAATCAGCTCACAAGGAAGGATCAGAGCACCATTTTTCAACTAAGAACACAACATATCCCAAACAGCTCCAGAACAGAATTCAACCACAACACACTCCAGAGTGCCAGCTGTGGTCACACCCATATTTTTTGTTTTTAGCGTTCGCCTTATTTTCCTAATCCCCAAGGCGGTGTTTGTTGCACTGTGTTTTTATTTTTGCGCCTGTCGGCCCAGTGCATCCGACTTCAGCGTGCATTTTATGTAAGGGTCTGCTTCCTCCTGCATTTTCTAAGGGTTTGCTTCCCTGGGGTAATGGCTGGTGCTGTGATGGGGATTGAACCCAGCACCTTCGGATTGTGAGCCGTGCCACTTAACCACTAGTCCACGCCGTCCCCTGTACACACCCATATGAAATCATTAATCATCTCTTTGAGTGCTCTGTGCTCAACGATCTTATGAAAGTGCTTCTCCAGATAAAACGAAGACTTTGTATAGCACTAAACAACTAAAACACATGCAGATATCATTACATGGCATTAAGCTGAAGGGTAAGAGCCCGGATGCTGCTGATTCGTAACAGGGTAGAAGAGTGTCTAAGTAAGTAATTATTAGTGTCTTTTCCCATGATACTTGATGGTGGTTGTCTTGTACAGACTAAAGAGAAGCAATCTGGCCCTGAGAGCGACCATGCTCGATAAGATAATCTGCGAGGGACCGGCGGAGGCCTGAAACAGTCTCTTGCTTGAACCTCACCAGACTAGAAGCATAGCATCAGTTGATCGAAGAAGATGGTATTTATAAATATTTTGTTTCCATCTTCACAGGAGACTTCCCAAGTGCTATAGAAACTTTGGTTACAGCAATCTCTCTTATCAAGCAGTCTAAAATTGCTTCAGATGATCGCTGCAAGATCCTTATTAGCTCTCTTCAGGACACACTCCATGGCATAGAGGAGAAATCCTATGGATCAAGGTATACTGTCACTTTATCTATCTTAATTTATTGCAGTTAGTGGGGTGTCTTTGTTTGTCGTTGTTGTCAAAGCTAGTTGTGATGAGTTCTTCACTCATGACAATTTTTCCTCTACATTTCAGTGGCTCTTGTATCTACAGGCATACTGGCTGTAGTGCATTGTTAGGTTTCTCAACAATCTCACCACTATGTGTGTCAAGTGACGTTCCATACCTTGCTGGATTTGAAGTGCGGTCTGGGTCAATATGTTGCAATGGACCCTGAAAAAACAGCTTACCACCTTCTTAACCACTTTCAGTCCGAGCGAAGATGCTGGAATTCCGCCCAAAAGTTTTATTGAAAATAAAATTGATTATTATTGAACAAATCTAAACATCATGAGACACACAATTAAACAATTTATGACATGAAGCACTTGTAATAAAGATGATATATTAGTATGAAGCATTAAATGACATTAATGCAGAGAATTTTTTTGCTACTTACCCTGTCGAGTGTTTCACCAATTCTCTTACACCTACCTTTTGTATAATGTGTTACGGTCAAAGTCTGAATCGTGTGTGTTCTTAATATCCATGAGTAATCCTGATGTGGGACCATTGGACTGATCAAATAATAAATCATTTTTATGTTTTTGAAGCCCAACTATCGTTACAATAAATTGTTAGACTTCAACCCTTTGTAGACGGAGCTTAATAATGATTTTACTGCCTAAAAGACGGAGCCATTTTTAGGAAATAAAGCGAGTACAAGAGTGATGTTTTTGAGAGAAAAAAAATGTAAAAAATATAACTGGGAATAAATATAGAAAAGTATATATATTCTTGGGGTCTACTGTTTACTCACTATTTTAACTGACATTTATATCACTGTCAGTAACATCTGACACAGAAACATCATTTAAATCTGAATTGTTCAACATCTCATTTTCAAATGAGGTCAATAACACCAACATACCAAAAAATTCAATATAATTCTCAAACTCACGTGAAAACTTTCAAGGAGCTGCATTTTAAATGCTAGAATGCGCAAGAAATGAAAGAGATCATTTGATTGGCTGATACTATGTTTAGTAAATAGCTGTCCATTGTTGGCGATGAGGACCGCCGACATCATCCTTGTCACAGATTCCCCTGTTGGGTGTGGGTGCGCATGTGGCTGAACAGGCCAATGCGGGCATGAAAACATCTGCTATATAGCGGGCACACGAGGTTTGTAGAAGGTGATGGTGTTCCTGCTGTTCGGCATTTCCAGGTCTCAGTTTTAACTGTCCTTCTCCAGTCAGATCAGTTTTACGCAAGACATTACCAAGTGTCGATGTCTGTCTGGCAACTTTTCAGTGAAACATTCTTTCTCAGGACCGATGGATCGGCCTGCTAGTCTTTTTCGCTAATGTAGATATCAGCCTGTGTCGTCCTCAAAGGGTTAAAATCTCATGTCACATGCTGTAATCGTCCTATCGAAAATAATCGTAGTTAAAACGTAGGTTGCGTACGTACAGAGGCAACCATTGTGTAGAGCCATAAAAAAAAATAATTTTCAGTTTTTCCAGTGTTTGGCAATATAAATTGTAAAGAGTTAGTTTCTTACCACAACCTAGCCGTTCTTGGTTCCTCTCTGCTTTTGGCTGTTTCCACCCGATTCTCCCTTTCCCTATTGCTGGTATTGTTGTACGTAAACCATGTCAAATGACTGTAGCATCTTCAACCTGCCTGTTGGCATTTATTCTTTATATCTGTATTTTTATGTTCACATGCTGAATAGTCACTTTCAAGCAATGGTATTTGTGTTCATAAATTTTGGTGCATGAGCAGATAGATAATCTCTATTCTTTGGTTAAATGAATGGGCCTCAGGTTAATCCAGACTATAGGAATAACATCTTTTTGAATAAAAGTAACGATATTGATATGGAAGTAGGCTCCCAGGAAATAAAACCGCAGCCACGTTGGAACTACAGACGAGCCGACTGGGATAGATTTGCAATGCTGACAGATGGACTGTGTGAAACTATCAACACACGAAATAGCAATATGAAACCTATGGTGGAAAGCCTAAGCAAAGCAATACTGTAAGCAGCCACCGAGACCATTCCAAGAGGGGCAAGGAAAAACTACAAGCCATATTGGAATCAAGAACTGCAGAAAGCTGAGGATAAAGTCTCAAATGCTAGGAACATGGCAGAGAGAGAGCAATCTATGGAAGCAAATATCGCAATCAAGGCCATCACTGCGAAATATAAAAGAACACTGAACCAAATAACATTACAGTTGGAAAAAACAAAACAGAAAGCCTCAATCTAGATAAAGAAGGGAACAAACTATGGAATTTAGTCAGAGCCATGAACAATGAAACACTGTCAAATAAACAAATTACAATCAAGAAAGGAGATGACATTCCTACCAGAAAAAAAGCAGCAAACGCCTTTATAGAACATTATGCCCGAGCAAACCACATCGATGTCCCTACAGACAGGCATACAGATATAAGTGAAGAACAAAAAAGCCACGACAACATCAAGATGGCACCAGAGGAGCACATGATGGCAAAACTAACTGAACGAAATGGATGAGGCCATGAGAACTTTAAAGAAAATTAAATCACCCGGAAAAGATGGAATAACAAATGAAATGCTGATGGGGTTGGGCCAAACAGCAAAGAGGAAGTTACTCTCAGTCCTTGCGTACGATGAAGAAGTCCTGAACAAAAGCTGGAAAAGGGGAATTGTACCGCAGGCATGGAAAGATGCTGTACTTATACCAGTACCAAAGAAAGAAAAAGATGGAACAGATCCAAATGGATACAGGCCTATCAGTCTACTGCGCTGTGTAGGAAAACTGATGGAGCGTATGATAAACACCAGACTGATGTGGCACCTGGAAGCAAAACACATACTAATTCCACAGCAACAGGTTTTAGACAGCACACATCCACTGAGGACCAGATCACTCTCATAGTCCAGGAAATAGAGGATGCTTACCAGGAGAAAAAGCATACAGTAGCGGTTTGGGTGGATTTAGAGAAGGCATTTGACAAGGTGTGGAAAGAGGGACTTAAAGTCAAGCTACGAAGAAGTGAAGTTTGTGGGAAAATGTACAGATGGATCAGCCACTACCTCGAAAACAGAACAGCCAGAGTCCAAGTACAAGGGCAGATGAGCAGAAAGGTGACACTGGAGCAGGGAGTGCTCCAAGCGGGAGTACTGTCACCACCCTTTTTTCTGGTGTATATAAACAACATCATAGAGAATATACCAAGAAGAGTCCACAGCTCCATGTTTGCAGACGATCTAGCTATGTGGACCTCCTAAAAAAATCTCACCGTAGCAAACAATCAGATGCAGCATGCCCTAACATCGTTGGAGGAGTGGGCGAAATCATGGCTAGTCAAAATAAATGATGAAAAAACAACATGTACGATATTCTCGCTTTCAAATAAACCACAGAACACCAAAATGTCTTAACGGCAAATGTACTGTGGCCAAATGACAACCTAAACTACTTGGGAGTCTCATTTGATCGGCGCATGACATGGAAAAGTCAGATTGAGAGGAAACGAATGAGAGCCAGACAAAGAATGGCAATCATGAGGAAACTTGATGGCACAAGCTGGGGAGCAGTCGAAAGAATACTAAAGAAACTGTACACTGGAAGAGTGAGACCAGTTCTCGAGAATGGCATTGCGACATGGACAATAGCAGCAAAGGCGAACTTTGATAAAATTAGCAAACTTCAAAACCAAGCCATGAGAGTTATAACAGGAGGCATGAAGTCAACGCCAATTGTAGAACTTGAAAAGATTACAAATCTGCAATCCATGACCGACAGAAGAGACTGCAGAGCCCAGCAGCAAGCAGAGAAACTCAGAAGACTGACAGACCATCCAATGCATCAGAGACTAAATAGAATTTGAAATGGGAAACTAAAGCGGAGAAACTTTGCAGAAATAGCCAAAGCAAAGATGAGCGAAGACCCTATGAACACCGTAACAACACCAAAGCCCATCCCTACTGTACGCAAACCCACATGGAAGCAGCATATCATTCCGTAGGTGGTAGAAAATATACCAGGTATTGGAAACAAGAACAGCCAGTCTGAAAAAGAAAGAAGAGACATAACCCTGAGGTACATAGCGGAAAACTACCCAATCATGGACTGGACCCATGCATACACTGACGGTTCTGTAACAAACACAACACAGAATGGAGGGGGAGGGGTATTCCTGAGCCTAACAAATGGTAGAAAAATAACACTGTCAGTGGCAACTGGAAAATACTCAAGTAATTTCAGAGCGGATGCAGAGGCACTGAAGGCTGCAGTAAAAGCAATGCTGACAGGCGAAAGCAACGAAAGCCAGATAGTCGTGCTTACAGATGCCCTGGTCGTAGTTACAGCACTAAAAAGCCAGAACAATACTGAACTTAATGATTTAAGAGCAGTACTCTGTCAACTATGCCAGTAGTCCGCACCAAAAAGAGTAGTGGTACAGTGGGTTCCATCCCACTGTAACATCCAAGGCAACGAGGAGGCAGACAGACTGGCAAAAGAAGGTGCAAGACTACCACAACCAGATTCTAGTGTCATCTACGAAGAGTCCAAACGGTTTATTAGGGCCAGATACATGGCCAAATGGGAAACAGAACATACTGGCTACACAAAAAATGATGCCTATTACCAGTTGAGCAGGTCGTGGTCTTCAGACTCCGCACAGGCCACAACAGACTGAGGTACCACATATTCAATAAACTGAAGATAAGTGGCACTGATGAATGCACCTGTGGTACAGGGAAAATGACCGCTGAACATCTGCTGCAAAATTGCCCGACATACGAGGACTAGAGAAAGCACATGTGGCCATCACCAGTGGCAACACTAGACAAGCTCTATGGCAGTGTCGACAGCCTCAGGATGACAGCTGCTTTCTTCGAACAAATACAAGTTGGCGTCTGACAGCGTACGAAGAAGAAGAAGAAGAATAAAAGTAACAAAATGGAAATGGGCACAGAATAAATGAATTTAATCTCATTTTGATGAGATGTTATAATTATGACAGTGATAATTTTTAATCAATGAAATTATATAGTAACCGAATGAAGATGTTTAGTAATCTCACTCAAATCACTCGCAAAGACAAAACATAAAATACTTTGTATAATTCTTGCAGACTGTTTTTGGAAGCCTAGAAATACTTATGGCAGCTTAATTCTAATATTTAAAGGTTAATTGTTTAAAAACATTTATATAAATACAGGTGTGATAGTTAATTTATAGTTTTTAATTCCCACTATAAAGATATAGCTATAATGCAAGTAAACACTAGCAAGACACAACTAATGAGGAATAACAGGAAAGGAATCAATGAAACATCACTCCTAATGGCAAAAAGCTTGAGACATTAAATAATTCAAATATCTGGGATCTGTAATTGTAGTGGAGGAAACAAAGCAGAGCTAAGAACAAGGAATGCACTGAAGCCACTATAGAAGGACAAGAATATATCGCTTAAAACTAAAATCACATCAATGCAAAAAAATGTATATTCTCGGCCTACCTACATGCCTATGAAACATAGACATTGAATGCTGAATTGGAGAGTAAGATCCATGCGATAGAGATGAGGCTTCAGATAGATCCTTCAAATAATGTACAAGAATCATGTCACAAATATTAACATACACAAGTACAGTTCAGCAGTTTATCAGACTGTATCGATTTATCCTGTCAGTTTTTACAAATGTGCAAACTACAATGATGTGGCTAAGTGATACAATCAAATGGACTTTCTTATATTATACTCATGCTGAGGTGACATCAGATGGTTCATAATGTAGTGAGATGGGAAGCCCCTGTGACCTCTTATGGGAAACATGTGACACATATCTGCAGAACAATGGCAGCTGGGATATTTACCTTAAATAAAAATAATAATTTGAGAATACATGCAATGTTTCTAAAGCAGAAATAGTGTTAAGAGGAAATTTTGATGTGTGCGGTTTGACATGTTTTAAATAATTTTCAGTATAGTCAACAATTATGTTATATTTGTCTTTGTTTCTGTTTCTTTATAATACCTTTGTGTTGTTTTTTTAATTCTAGGAGTAGTAGACGTTCAAGGTCCAGAGACCGGGAACGAGATCGAGAAAGACTAGAGAAAAGATCTCGTCACCGCTCACGCAGCAGGGAGAGAGATGGCCGTGACTATCGTGAACGTTCTAGGGACAGAGATAGGGAAAGGGATCGCCATTATGATGATCGCAGAGAGAGAGAACGTGAACGAGAACGTAGTGAAAGAAGTGACAGAGGTGCAGCAGCAGGAGGAGCAGCAGGAGAGCGCAGTGGTGAAAGAGACAGAAGTGACAGAGAAAGAACAGAACGAGAACGCACCGATAGGGAAAGAGCAGAGCGGGCAGAACGTGAACGCACTGACAGGGAAAGGGCAGAGAGAGCAGAGCGGGAACGCACTGACAGAGAAAGGGTTGAGCGTGAGCGAGGTGAAAGAGAAAGGGTAGAACGTGAACGCAATGACAGAGAGAGGGTAGAGCGGGAACGCAGTGAGCGAGAACGAACTGATAGGGAGCGGGATTACAGCAGTAGTCGCAGACACTAGACCACCACTCCAGACTTCTGACTTTCATCTCAAGGTAAGAATTAACATTTGTTTAGTGTCATCAAATCTCATTACACCATGCTCTACCTAGTTTCCAAACACTATTCTTGGCTTTGTTTTAACTGCACCTCTCTTTCAGGGACTTTTTGTAGCACATGAGACTACATTGTGAACAAAGGTGCTCATATGAAACTTCTTCAAGGTTCAGTAGCTACCTTACAAGAGTTTGGCATAAAAAGGCAAAATTACATACTCAGGTCTTGACTGAGTATTTGTGTTTGAAATGTTTTGGAGAGAAAATTATTCATTACATTTTTCTCAAGTATTGGACTCCAGGTGAGTTTATAATAACCTGATAGTCTATAAGATTTACATTTAAGAAACACCAAAACACTCCCTTAATAAAAAGTGATCACTATTATATTAACAAAAACAGTGTTTCATCTGGAATTTTCACCATTTATTTTGCAGAAGTTGAGGTGAAAAACGACTGCCACCCGTCTGCAGGTCTTTCTATCTTGTTCTGCATACAGTTTTAATTTACTCCAAAGCTTGGTACACCATTACAAGAGGCTCGCTGATATCTCCAATGGGCATATTATTTTTTTTAATACTACAGTAATAACAATAACATGACTATCAGACCATGTACAGCCAATCATGGACAAATTTAATAAAACTAGAAAAAAGATTATGTAGCCGATTGTGGACGTGAAGAATGTTAATTCAGAGGATGAAAGACTGCGAACATTCATATTTTATCATATGTTTTAAGTGCCAGAATTGTGTTATTTTATATACGGTTTGAGCCTTCATTTTTTAAATTTAAGACTTTAAATTTAATGAAAGTTAGAATACGTGCAGCAGTTTGTGTTGTTGTTGAGTGTCCACGATAAGTAACTTTACTCTTTTGGGCCCCTTGAAAAAGGCGTTAAGTGGCGTGTTGTAGTAGCTTTCCTCATATCCTGAGCGTGCTGATGAAGGTGGTCCTCTAGGCTGTTTTGCACTGCTTGGCTTCATCTGCTTGTCATTCACTACTACGAGGATCATGTCGATGCCCACCTCATTAGCCAGACCATGAAACAGCCTGTTTCCAGGGAAAACTGCATGGAAGTGAGGTTGGGTGTTGGTTTGCCTGAACCTGACTAATATTGTTTGATCAGCATGCTTTGCCTCACTGGAACGTTAATCTCTTCTACCCGCAGAAGTTTGTAAAATTGTATAATCTATTTTTCACATCAGTGATAGGAAATTTTAAAATCGCCACTTTCATGTTCACATCTTTTGTTGCAAGAAGAACATAGTCCACCATTTCAGTTCGCCTCCTTGAAGGAAGCCTGTGCCAAAGCATCTGTTTGCTCTTGAAGTGTTTATTTCTGTAACACTTGTTTTACATGATGAGATAGCCAGCCCCATTGTTTAACCTTCCTTAGTAATTTCTTATGACATGCATAATAGTATTACACAGTTGTTCTATCCTCCCAGTAAAGGGCACAGACTCACACCAAAAGAGCAGAAAGTTTTCATGGTAGCATTAGCTTTTACAAAAATTATAGTCTGACTATGAGATGGTTCTGCAGAGTACTTGCAAAAGGAAATTCCTTGCCAAATTGTGATAAATAGTAATAGTTAGTATAGCATTTAAATCACATTGGGAAGATTTTTTTAAAACTGACATGTCAACTATTCCAGATGAAACTAGATAAAAAATCATATACAAAAAAATAGTTGCATTTGTAAAACTTTCTGGCAGCGTGCAGAGTTCTGTGTTTATACTGATATTTATTACTGCTTTTCGATTGGGTTGAGGATCCATGAGCTGACACAGTGACTCATAGCTTGCTGCTCACATCTGGCCAAGACTCTATTCCACCTCCAAGTAGCGGCCCTGGAAACAGACTGCAACGATGCAGCCTGGTTTAGAGATTAGATATCGAAGAGGGAATGGAACCCCAGTCCCAAAAATGTTGAGCATAAATTGGATGTGTCAGACAGAAAGGCATAGATATCGTAGCTTAGATATAAATAACTAGACAATGTCACTTTCAGGACAAATGCTGAAGAAGACCTTTTTTCAATTAGCTTATTGTACCGTTATTTTTGCACCATTTGTTTATGTCCATTGCTTGAAAAAGACATTGGCTGAAATTTTTGTATTGATCTGTCATTTTTGTCATATAAAATTTTTATAGGTTTCACCAAGTGAACATAATCCTAAGTATAAAACTGGCATATATTTTTCAAAATGTAAGTGATTACAGTGGATTTAATTAAATTTGTAACCATCTGATGTAACAAAAATTTAGCTACCAATATTATAGCACTGTACAGTCCTGAGGAATTTTGCCAATTTGTGTCCTGTCCAAGTGCTAGAATTCTGTATGTCAAGTTTCATTCAGAGAAACTGGAAAATAATACTGGAGAAAACCAGAAACTGTTCTGCAGGACCTTAAAGAACATGAGGAAGGAAAAGGAATGCCCCCTGAAATTTGTTAAAGACAAACAAGGTGCGCTGTTGACTGTCCCAGAAGAGGTAATGAACAGATGGAAAGAATATTTCTCAGATCTCCTTGGAGTGGAGGGAAATCAAGCTCTGGAAGTAACAGTCCCAATTCAAGAAGAGGGAGCCATGGAGCAGAATGATAATATCACAATGGAAGAACTAAAGGCAGCATTGGAGAAAGTTAAGATTGGTAAAGCAGCAGGACATGATGCTATCACACCAGAAATGGTTAAATACATGGGAATGGCAGGAGAGATACTATTCATGAAGATTCTCAAGGCAGCTTGGCGCCACAAGAAGATACCAAGAGACTGGGAGGTTGCAATAATAATACCAATATTTAAAAAGGGTGACATTCGACAATGTGAAAATCACAGAGGTATTTGTCTTCTCTGTGTCCCCGGGAAAGTCTAGGATTCTAGAACGGCGATTAAAAGGTCTAGCAGAGCTAAATATGGATGAAACTCAATGTGGGTTTAGGGCAAACAGAAGTACTCAAGACCTTATCTTTACACTCAGACAGCTAAGCGAAAAGGCTCTTGAATATGATAAAGAAATGTATCTCTGCTTTTTGGATTTGGAGAAAGCATTTGATAAAGTCCCTTGGGACAAACTCTGGGAGTGCCTGACAAGGAAGAACATCCCAGGACCCCTGATCTCTGCCATACAGAGTTTCTATAAAACATGCAGAAATTATGAGTGGACAATTAAAAGTCAGGAGAGTTCAAGACCACTAGTGGAGTAAGACAGGGGGACATTCTATCACCGTACCTTCTCAAACTCCTCATGGAAGGAACGGACTAAAAAGTATGAAGTAGGGTACTGGAAGATGAGACCAAGTTACATATCGGAACTAGCATTTGCAGATGATGTGGCCCTGATCACGAAATCCGAAGCACATCTCCAGATCAACTTGCAGGTCTGGGAAGAAGAGTTGAAGAAGAGAGGAATGTACATCAGCAACTCAAAAACAAAAAACCACAGTGATCGTCAAAGATGAAAAGAGACTTCAGATAACCCTGGAAACACGAGCACTGGAGCAGGTCAGCAATTTTAAATATCTAGGAGTGGTAATAGACAGCAGGGGAGGAATCAAAGAGGAGTTAACTGCACAAAGGGCAGCAGCAGGTAGACTTTTCCATGCAATAAACAGAGGTTTCCTCAGTAAAAGAGAAATAAGCAGGAAAACAAAGATGGAAGTATTCTACTCAACCTATGTGCCTGTCCTGACATATGAATGTGAGTCATGAGCAATGACTACAGCCCAAGAAAGGCAATTACAAACTTCAGAAATGAGGTACCTAAGAAAGGCGGTTCAGGTGACGAAAAGGGACAATATCCGTAACCAGACAATACGTAGCAATCTTGAAGTTCAACCCCTGCAGACACTAGTGGAGCAGTCCCAACTACAGTTGTTTGGCCATGTCTGTAGAATGGAAGAAGATCGGATACTAAAGCGGTCATGGGAGATCAAAAGTAAAGGAAGCAGACCCCCAGGACGTCCCAAAGTACGTTGGGAAGACAACATACGACAATCCCTAAGTGATAGAGGGCTGGACTGGAAAGAGGCCAGGAAAAAGATGACGGATAGAGCAGTGTGGCGTTCTCTCTGGCAAACCTCTACACCTGATGGTAGAAGAGTAGTGACTAAGTAAGTAAGTAAGTTTAATTCAGAATAAAATAATTAAATATTTAGCAAATGAAGCTAAAACTGCGATCTAAACATCATAAGACGCATAAGTAAAAAGTCTGCGATATGAAATATTCAAAATGATCATATATTAGTTTGAAGTGTTAAATTGCATTGATGCAGAGGTAGAAATTTTGGAGAAACAAATGTGTGTACTTACCCTCCATGTTATGAGTTTCACTATGTGTATCCATTTAGTATGATGTGTTAAAGTCAAAATTGGGCGTGTGTTGAGTATCCAGGTTGCGTGATCATTGGTCTGATCAAATAATAAATTTCTTGGATATTCAAGACCAACATTCTTTGCGATTTATAATTCAGCTTTCAAAACAGAACATAATAAATGTCTACTTATTGGAAATAACCTTACAGTTAAACGGCATTGGAACATGCTTTGTGTAGAGTTGTCAAAAAAATGGAATTCCACAAACCACATCACAAAATGCAAATGCATGTTTCAGTTGTGTGTTTTGGTCATAGTTGATTATAATTTATATTGAACAGCACCTACGAACTGGAAAGATTAATATTGTAATTAATTTCCTCTTTTGCTGTCAACATTGGATTATCAGAAACCGCAATAGTTTGATTTAGTTGGCTGCTTTTGAAAACCTTAATGGCTGAATTCTTGGTTTAAAGTCAAAAGTGATGAGGCACCCGGCAAATAACAATTTCTTTTGAAGAATAAAACTTGTATAAATTAGTGTACGGCCGTATGCAGGACGTAATAAATAAAGCACAATATAACTGTTCAGTGACCCATACAAGTTGAACATGTATGTATTAACACAATTCTGGTGCTTGTGTAAAATAACATTGTCAGGAGGATAATGCAGGCTCGTAATTGATAGATTTTGGAATGTACAAGTAGGAATTCACAGAAGAAATGGAGGATTGTATGAACAGGAGTGTTGTGTGTTTGTATGTATGTGTGCCCATGAACAAATAAGTACATTTATGTTTGAATGTGAGCATGTGAAAGATATGTATGAGAAAGAGTCAAGACAGAAGATTGTTTTGTTGGAGTTTGCCTTCTTTCATTAAACAAATGTCTATCTTTTCTATCTTCTTTGTTAAGTTCCCAGTAAATTTTTCAGCGGAGAGTTATGTTTTCATGAACATTTTGTAACTTAATAAATTATAGAAGCTGTCAAATAATACTGTACCACATAATACTGTCACTAAAATAAATTGATCTGGTACTAAAGAGAATTATACCCAAAATTTTAAATAACGCAGAACTTTTAATATTGCTTGGCAGTGAGCTTTGCGTAACATTTTTTATCAGACAATATTGATGGTAATACTGAAACTATTATTTCTGATTTGTTAGTAAAAATAATTTGATTATTTAACTTTTTTTCAGAAAGAAATTTTATTTTGGCGTGTATCATATCCCTGAATGTGAGATTAGCAAGTCTACTTGAATTTATTTTTTATTGACTCGATTTTGCTTTGGGCATATTTTACAAGAATCTATCAAAGAATTAAATAATACTGTTGCCCTTAAACTTCCAATTTTGTTAACCCAAAGAAAGTATTTATCTTAAGCTGACCAATTTCGTTCTTGTTTTATAACTTGTGTAAAGGATATTTGTTCCACACTGCATTTTCATCTATAATTAAAGAAATTGATAAATTCGTCTTACACTCTAATACATAGTATCTGTACATGCTGCAAGAAATTGAAAGTCTGGTCTCAAATAACAGTCACAATTTTTTAATTTTAAATTGACCTCTGAACTGTCTAAACATTCCTATCACCGTAAATTTTTGCTGTTATTGTCAATATGGCTTTAGTTTATCAATGGAAGCTGTCTGCTAGAAGTGAAGTTGACTAAATGAAGTCAGTTTGAATGTGTCACAGTATAAGACTAAAAAAAAGACTTGTAGGAGTGTGAGCCTTAATTTATTACTTATTTTGAAGATGTGGAATGGATGTTTGCTTAAAGTTGATAATGATACATATGTGAAGGTGTGAAGGGGAATGCATGTTATAGGTACAAAATTAGAGAAGACTGGAAAGGAAGTTTGTCTCCTTTCCTTTCTCTATTTAGAAAACAGTTCTGTTCAGGTGCCTCACATCGAGGGTCGGCTTCAATGGATCTTCAATGTCCTTTGTCTCTTGCCTTGATGGTACAATCTGCCAGGGTACTCTGTCTATCTTTTGATGTTGTTTAGTGATGTTTACCTCTGACACATTTCTTCTCCACCTTTGTTCTTCAAGTATTAAAAAAAAAGGATATCTTTTCATGTGAACAAAATACTGAACTTGCCGACACCTCCAATTGTTTTTTCATTGTCCAAGCTTCTACACAATACAGTAAAGACGACTATACATAACGCTGTTCACTTTGATTTTTAATTTGTGATTGACTTATTTGGATGAATATTTGTTGGTGAAAACAGATTTGGCCATTCTGATTCTCTTTCTGATTTTCATTTCCCATCTTCCATTTCCCATAATTATATTCCAAAGATAGGACAAGCTCTTGATCTGTTCCAGTATTTGACCGTACATTTTTATCTGTAGAGTCGATTTCAAGTCTACTTTGCTAATTATGGTAGTTTTGCTTTAAAGAACTTACTTAACCCTCCTTTTCAACCTTGACCTCCCATTTAATAAAAATCCCATTTTCTCTATTATGCGAAAAATACAGCACAAGTCAGACACATAAGCAAAGCTAGTTGCTCTGACAATCTCAAATTGCCTGACCTGATCATCTCCAATGTTCCTGCTCATTATGCCAATAGTATGTAGAAAATATTTCTGAAAGACCATCCTGTATCAAATTTACAATTTACTTGATACATTGCTTGGGTGGGATATACCCCCGAACAGCAGTCTTACCTGCTGAGGGACAAGGAATAAATCTAGCCTGATTATATTCCGATTCACACATTTCATCATTTAAATGATCAACAGATTACACTTGCTATTTTCATAACAAGGCAAAAGCCGCCGTCCATCATAGACGAAGATGGCATAATTAATTTTAAAATTTTGCTAGCGCTATTTTTAGTAAGGATTAACTGCGCTATTTTTTATCCTCTCTCTCATCTCGAGCCGTGACACGTCAAGGACAAAATGACTAGAGGGTGACTACGAGCTGCAAGGGACTCCGCATCAAGTACCAGTGAAAAAGACGGCGGAGTCCGTAGTTGAACCCACACCACCTGATCACGAGGCACACGGCTTAACCACTTCGCCACGAAATCCTCATTTTCATAACAATCACCATCTAAATATAATTTAGTAGCCTCCAAATCTTTGAGAGTTAGTTCCAACAGCTTTTTCTGCTGTTTTTAGCGTATTAGAATGGATTTTCAAACTGCCTATTCGTCATGAAAACAATAACTTAAGCAAAATATTTTCAATATAGGTACTGCCATTTTAAGGTAACTCAGGAAATGTGTGTATTTCTGATGTCAATATATTTTGGCCAAATTCCAAGCGGTCTAGCCCAATATAAGCCTTAAAATAAATATACATGTGCCAAACTGAAAAATTTGTGGTGCAGGGAATGTGCTATTTACACACACAGACACACACACCGATATATTATGGGCTCTGGTTCAAAGGGTTAAGGAACATAGGATCACCAATACACGTCTCCGGCAGGAAGTCTGTCCAAAGCATTTAATGTACTCTTGCAGTTGTTGTTTTTGTAGCATTTTGCTTTACATGGTGAGGTTTTTTGGCTCCACTACAACTGCTTTTATGACATGCATTGTAGGTCACAGATGTTCTATTTCTTCTCCAATATTGTACACTGGGATCCATCATGAAAAATACCCCTTCTCCACGCACAATCCCTGAAGCTACATGAATGCATCACCAGGTTCAAATCAGGTCATGCTCAGTTTGGCAGACCAGGCATATCTGGGTTTTCTCATGGCATGACCACATCTTCCAGTTGATTCAACTGTAACTGGACACCTGATCAAGTCAGGGGAAGCTGTGCAGGAGCTACGGAACATATGCTCTTCATCAGCACTTTCAGCAATGAAAGGGACTGAGCACATATTGGGGCACCCAGGTGCAATCAAATCTGTTCTATGAAACATTCTTCATTTTTTGCTAGCTCAAGGATTTCAAGTTACAAAACACAAGAGGGTTATGTGAGGCATAAACACATACAATTAATGTAAGAAAACTTGGAACATAATTTTGAATTGAAATGCTTGGGGAAACTATTTGTAGCCAAAAAAAAACATCTGTTGACTCATGATGAGTTCTTCTCTCTTGGCAAGTATTGTCTAGCATTGGGCTCTTTGGATATACCGGGGCATACTAGCTGTATTGCATTACTAAACTCATCACTATGGGAATGATCCTCCGCCTCATTGGCCAGGCTGCTGTAACAATCTGTTTGCAGATGCAGTGTGTTGACATGAGATTTGGTTTTGGTCAGTATATAAAAAGACTGAGAGATGTAACAGATTCTGTGTAAACATGCAGTGTAGCATATTGGGAAGGTGGTGTTCAGGCCCATATTGACTTGACCAATGACACACTAGGAGCGATGAGGTGATGTGGTCAGCAGAGGTGTATTGGAGGGAAAATATGCATATTGTAGAGTATATTGACCGTAAGTTGGAATCATCCTTGTGCCATGCAGACTAGCATAGATGGCCATGGATCTTGACAACGTTCTGTCTCGAGTATTTATAAGTTCTACTGTTGATGATGTTCCGTGCCATGATTTTAAACCGTTCACTTGTCCCATTTCCCAGAAATTTTGTTTGACTGTTGTTACAACATATTCCAACTCTGCTCTTCTCCAAACATACTCAATAATGATGATTGCTTGTGTCTGTTGAATGTTATATAAGTTGCCTTTATACATGGGTCTTGCACGATACTTTCTCATACATCCTTGTTAGTGGAATTCTTGACATTATCCTTTAAATTGACATCTCTTGTACTTTCAGAGATCTTCTTGTGCATTGATTTATTGTCTATGATTCACTTCCATATGACGGGACTGGTACTTTATAACACATTAACTACTATGAGCTTACAGTGCCAGAGAAGTTTTCATTCTTTAACTGTTAAACGATTATCTTAAAAATGATATATGATTCATTAAAAAACATTCTTCTTAATTTCCTCACTATAGGGCGAGGAAAACAAATATTAATTATGTTGCATCATGTCTAAGTACTGAGTGGTGCCCATGATAAAAAGAATAGCAATACTGTCACTTTCTAAACATATGATACCTTCCAAGCATGTCATAAAAGGTGAATAAAGAGGGTTGTGCTTGAGACTGGCAACCTCATCATGTAAAATAATTTGGCATGATAACCAGTCACTATGAAAGCAAATATACAGGCTTCCTGTAAAAGAACTTGTGACAGTTTAAACCTATGTGTCATATTGGAGCAAAAAGTTGAATGATTGTAAACACTTGGAAACAGGCTTTTTGTAAAAGGGGCCAGCTGTAGTGGCGGTCTATGCTTCATCAGAGCAGAAAGGTGAATGGTGATTATGCTGTATAAGAACTCTTGCACTTCCATTTACAAATATTGTTACACAAAATGACTCATCATTTCCTGGAAAACAATTTGTTTGTTCTGTTCATTAGCCAATATTCTTGACATTTCCTCTATGGATCTAAATATATTTTCACTATTCACATAGAATGGGCAGGGGATAGGACATATTCTGGCCAAATTCCCCTTTTGAGTATGGCTATCAATTCACATAGTTGCTGTTTCTTGCCGATACATGTTTTGTATTATTCTCTGATCTTTGCTGTTAGTGGGCAAGTTTTCTAACAATTGGATTAATTTTGCTTTATTTGATCAAGTGCCTTATTGTAGTCTAGTAAGCTATTAGTCGCTACTTTTCTACCCTGGATTGCAGTGGTTTGTCAGAAAGAGCACCATACTATTCTATTTACTGTCTTGTCCTTTTGACCTGATTCCAGTCTAGTCCCTGGTCTCTGATAAACTGTCTTATAATGTGGTCCCAGCAGACTTTGAGTCGTCCTGGTCCTTGGCCCTTTACTTTCCATGACTGCCGTGGTAGTCAATCGTCTTTCATTCTGAATACATGGCCAAGCCATCAAAGTTGCAATTGCTCCACCTAAGTCAGCAAGAGCTGGACTTCAAGATCACATTCATGTTGTCTGATTGTTGACTTTTTCTCTTTTTGTTATTTGGACCACCTTTTTTGGATACCTCATTTCAGAGACTTGGGAGTCTAGGAAGCACAAGTGTAAGTCTGTTTTCGATTCTATAACTCTCTTCGTTAATATTCTCATGATATACATGCCATTGCTTTGTCTTACACAACCTGCACTGTTTGCCACCAATAAGGTTTAATTCTGGGTTTTGTGATAATTTGTAGTGATATCTTCGAGGGCTGAAGATGCAGCAGTGAATGAGCTGACAGCATCTAGTGACTCATAGCTAGCTGCTTACATGAGGGTCAGTGACACATTACTGATCAAGACCTTATTCCACCTCCAAATGACGGTCCTGAAAACAATGCAGGCTGGCTAAGAGTTTAGAGATCAAAGAGGGAAGGTAATTCTAGTCCCAAAAATGTCTTGCTGGAATCTAATGTGTCGGGACCAAAAGCCCAGCTGTAAACGGTGACAACTTCACAAACATCCTTTTCAAGATGAGCAAAGAAGAAGAGGTGGTATTTTCAGCATGCGTCCCATAAACCTGTTGGTGATGGCGTGGTGGGCTTATTCAATAGCTCATGACTTTCTTGGCAAGGGTACGAATTTGCATTTTAGGAGATCATTTCAGTATTTATCTACAATTGTATATTTAATTTAACATGTCTACTAACTGTGATATAGTTGACTGCAGATGTCTTGCAGCATCTCTCAGGTAATTGTCATCACTGCCAGCATGCAGTTTATGCATGCGAACAACAAATATATTTTTATACCTATTCAGAGGATATTAAAGAAATGTACAGTTTATTTTTTTAAATTGTTTCACTTCATGTATTTTTATATTGCAACTAATATACAATTTTACAGGTTGCTGGCAGCTTGTTCGTGTACCTAGTCACCATTGTATACTTCTATTTCCTGTTTTTTCATGTCTATTTGCCTTATAAATGTATCTGTTTTTGTTGTATCTACCTTTTACAATTCATTGCGATCCGCATGTCTTTCATGCTGTTATTCATTTTGAATCATGTATACAGATTCTGAAGAAATGCAGAGGCCGAGGTATTGCTTTCTACTTGTTCATCGTCATAAAATGTATGTGATTATATTTGTATTTTTATCCATCTAGACTAAAATGCTTGAATGCATTTATTTATTTATAGCAGATAAGATGTATATATTGTACAATATGTTTGTGGCCTATTAACTTATACACTTGTTTGTATGATTCTATTTTCATCGTTGCAAATCTACAGGATCCAGAGCTGCAGACATTAATGTTGTATGAGCTTATGAGATAATATGAGCACAATGCATTTATCTGATTTCATTTGTTTATTATAGTTTTCTGTTTTCATGTCTTGTCTATGTTAGAATGTGTGTTTAATCTCTATGAGCAACTTAATAAGGGGGTATATGTGTCAAATATCACCTGAATAGAACGACTGTGACCTCATTAGCATGTCATAAGAGGCTCGCTACAAGAGGGTTGTGAATTGGCTTAGCAAATTCATCATAAAATTAATTGCTATAGAAACCACCATTTTGAAAATACACAAATAGGCATTTTAATACATATGTCTTGTACAGTCACCCGCTGCAGTGGTGGCCCAATTCTTCATAAATAGTGGAAAGGAGATGTTTAAATTTGGCAGCGAGACAAGCTCTCTCAAATTTATATTGACATTGGTATCAGATTTTTTTTCCCAATTCATTCTCCATCTTTTCCAGATCATTAGCAAGCCTTCAGAGATTATTTTTTCAGTATGTTGTGGACCTAGTATATTCTACAAAAATATATTTTATGTAAAATGTTAATTGCTAGTAAAAATAACATTTACAAAATAGAGTATGTTAAGTAGAATCTTGATAATATTGCACACAGGTTGTTACTAAAAAGTGATGACAAATATGTTGATAGACTGTGTTTGTACCAAAGTCTAGTTAAGTGGTATTAGACTGCATTTTGTACTTCCTACAGCATTTGTGTATTTATCAGTTCCATTTTAGACAGGGACTCTTCTGTTGGGAATCTTCATAATTTCATTCTTTGGTGTCTTTCATATGTTGATAACAATTGTCTTTAGCAAACTATTTTTGTGAGTTGTTGTACTTGTGTGGGCAAATTTGTTTGTGTATATATTCTCATATGTTGAGAGATGTATGTCGACACATTTATTTAGGAATATTTTAATGTGGGTGTTCATTCATTCAACAGCATCCTAATTGATACAGATCAATAAATGTTGTATGTGTACTAAGCCCACAGTATTGCTGCATTATATCCAGCTAAAAACATTCGTGTAATTTTCCTAGACTTGAAAATACAAAATAGAAGCACTAGCTTTAGAAAGTCAAATTGCATTATGTAAATCTTCTCCACAATAATGGCTTTATTTCGGGTGCTTCTACTGTATTAATGTTTGGATTGCTTTTGCCTTTTTTTAATTGAAGAAAAATCTCATGGAGGCACCTGACTATTTCCATTTTCATTGCCTTTTGCAGAAGATTAGTCGAAGGCGTTCATTCTCAATCTCCCGCTACTAAGCAGGGAACTGGGCTTTGCAAGTAGCAGGATGTAGTCCGGAGAATGGATTGTGTTGTGTCGCTAGTTTACAGCTTGATTGCGATATTTGCACCTATCTGTCCGACACCCGTCTTTGGCAGTGGGCACACTGTAAACAAGCAGACGGGAGACAAGTGAATAACTCCATTGCAATATCACTACTACATTTATAGATCATCACAACATATATAGAAATATGAATGACTTTGCGAAAGTCTGATATATGTGAACTCAAGATGTTAGTTATAGCCTCATAGACCGTTTTCAATTCATCTCAGATCTCTTTGTATTTGATTGTGCTGACCACTTGAAAAGTAAAGCAGAAATAGTCAAACTTGCTTATAGATGTGACAAAATAATTTAGATTTTAAAAATCCATTGTTTGTTAGTGTTTCTTTCCTGTGTTTCACCTGTTCTAAAAATGTAAGCAAAGAGAATAGTAACACTGCAATCTGCCAGGTGTCGTAAGAGCTGACTGAAGGGCTACCCCATCCTGTAGAAGCTATGCCACAAGAAAAAAATAAAAGTTCTCCCCGCCCTATGGAACGACAGAGCCAAGTAATGTTTCTGAGTTCAGTAATTTAAAGCTATTTATTACAGTTGAGAGCAATTACAGATCATTACATTTTGTCATATTTGTTAATACAACACTAGCTTTGGGTATCCGTATACTTACTTGCAGCCTCACAGATTGTTCCACTATGAACCTGCCACAAATAGTCTTTATATTATACATGTGCGACAAATGGCAGGCTTGAAATGTTTTCTTGCTGTACCATGAGATTATTTGGCTTGTTGTGAAACACTTTCCCTTTCAGCATGCCCCATAGAAAGAATTCAGGTCGGGGTAAGGTCAAGCAACATTGGTGGTCAAAGTTCCTTAGAAATGACATTATCTTCCAAAGCAGGAAGCAATTTCAGCCATGCTGACATTTGAGGCAGGGCATATGATTCCATCCTACTGAAAATAGCTAATGCATAGTTACTCATTGTCCAAGTGGTTCACAATATGTCAATGTCAAATTATATTGAATTGGTTAATTGGTTTAAAAGTTATAATGGGAAACCATGGACCTGCATCGAGGGGCCACCCTGTAGTACGCAGTAGCTGTTTCATATTTGCAAGTACCATTGACTTTAGATTTTTGCCTGTCCTCACATTTTTGTATGGTTTGGTTGACATGGTATCTATAAGAAGGCTGGAAATCAAATGTTATCTGAGATATTTCAATCTCTCGCATTAGGTTATGCCAGGTAGGTTGATCTTCACTATAAAGTTGTTGAGAAGCAAAGATTTCTTTAACAAATCTGCTTCAAACCACACGTTCTAAGTTGTTTCTTTAGCTGACTATGGAGTCTTTGCATTTTTATGTAAAACAATAATCTCTGTGACATCCAGTCATCTTCTTATTTATTCTGTGACTGTCCATGACAAAATTAGATCTATGCAAATGATGAACTTAATTTTCAGGACTATAATTTTTTTGCGTTGGAGACTTTCCAATTTATGGAAAGTTGTTTTTCCAGGGATTATGCTTTTCTTGATTTCTGTGTGCCATTTGTTATCCAATGTTATGCTTAACTTTTTAAATCTATTGACCTATTCAAAAAGTGATCTAACTACTATGGTCCTACATTCTAAATAATTATTCATCTTAAAGATGGCCATTACTGAAATACATTTTGAGGAGGTATTATAATTTCGGGAAAGATGACTTGACTTGGTCGCTTCTATGCAAGTGTAAAGATGACTTGACTTGGTTGCTTCTATGCTAGTGTAAAGATGGCTTAACTTGGTTGCTTCTATGCTAGGTGTAAAAATGCCTTGACTTGCTCGCTTCTATGCAAGTGTAAAGATGTCTTGACTTGGTCGCTTCTATGCAAGTGTAAAGATGCCTTGACTTGGTTACTTCTATGCAAGTGTAAAGATGCCTTGACTTTGTTACTTCTATGCAAGTGTAAAGATGTCTTGACTTGGGCGCTTCTATGCAAGTATAAAAATGAAATAACTTGGTTACTAGTGTAAAGATGACTTAACTTGTTTGCTTCTATACCATGTGTACAGATATTCTTTTCTTTACCTATGGTTTATAGTTTTGACAGGATCGGGTACCAATATGCCTGGCAGGTTACAGTGGTACCAATCACTGCTCCCCTTTTGGTATCAGCTAACACAGCACAGTGTAAAGCTAGTATTAGTATTGTTCTTTCTTGATTTATTGTTTTTTATTTCCTTTTTTGTTTTTCCTGTCCTGTCTTTCCTAATATAGTACTATTTTAATTTAAACTTTTAAAACTAAATGTAAAGTGTTAGCAGGGTTGTAGATGTGTACTCGTGTATTTAGACTAACTTTAAGGTGTGTAAATAATGGCCTGTTTTCTTTTCATTTGCTCTATTTAGCAGAACATCAGTCAAGCTTTCTGATTCGTCCTTTTTTCATTTTAGTACTCTCTCTCTATCTCTCTCTCTCTCTCTCACTGCCTCTTTAACTCTCTCTTTCTTTTGTCGCTGTGACTTTAATTCATGTTAGTTTTGCTTTTTTATAACTCAAGGTTGTGTTGCTGTTAAGGAAATTATATTTATTTTCAGACCTCATAAATTGTCAATTTATAACACAGTTTAACATACAGCAATCTATAATCATTACATTCTAGGTATTGTCCAAAATTAAGTCTCCTGATAAAATTTTCTGTCATATTAGAGATACTTTTTGATGGTATCATCAAAGTGCATTAACTAAGATGTCACTAGAGTGAGGAGACCCCAAAGAACACATTAAAAGAGCATTGGAAAATGTAGCCATTTCAACATTTGAGCAAAACTAAGGCCGGCTGCCCAGAATAGGAATTGTTGGCTGGTGGCCATTCAAGGATCAGCTGTTAGAAAGCTATGTTCCTTCAGAATTCAAACATAGAGATGTACTAATAAGTAAGTAAGAGGCGCCGTCTTGGTTTTTCCTGCGTTTGTCATGAAAAGGACATTTTGTGACTTTGTGGCATAGTTTACAGTGAGACTGCGATATCTGCGAAGTTTGGCCTGACACATCTGGTTTAAGTGTGACATGTTTGGTACAGAGTTTGTCTTCTCTCCTCGATACCTATTCTCTCATCCAGCCATCATGGGTGTAGCCTGTTTCCGGGGCCACCACTTAGAGACGGAATAGGGTCTTGGTCAACTGTCAACTCTGATTTGCTGACCCTGACACAAGCAGTAAGTTACGAGTCACTGGCTGCTGTCAGCTCTTCACTTCTGTGCCTATGATGCCCCTCTTGGTTCATAGTTCTTTTAAAATAAGCACAACTTGAAATCAGTTTGAGATTGACAGTAGTCATTGCAAAAATAGAGACCTTCTATAAGTGATCACATGCAAAAGAGAAGCACTTAGAGGATGGAGCTGATATGTACAACTAATGAGCTACTGGAACCATCAGTACCCACACCCTTTATCATTTGATGAAGATGATTGAACACCTACGATGTGATGTTGGTTCTGCCTAACATAATATAATAGTTTGTGGTGGGTGGGCACAGTTCTAAGGATCTTCATTTGTTAAATATGAGTGTTTGCCTTCTACTTTGAAGTGGGGGCATATCTTGATTATAATAATCTATAAATATCAGACTATCTGAAATTATTCATAATCATCCTACAGAATAGGTTGTTTTTTGCGAATTAATCAGTTCACGACTCTTGTTACTTGTAAGTGCTTGCTAAACCATGTGTCAGAATGTGCATATCTCCACAGGTGTTGTGTATTTAGAACATATTAGTTACAGGTCACCAAAGAGGAAATGGCGTTGAGACAAAGTTGTCCTTCTTTGTCATATTGAAAATGTAAAATTATTCTACGGTTATAATGTCACATTTTACAGTTGGATTGTGGTATCTGTACTTTTGGGCACAGCACATTCACTTTAAATAAGTATTTCTACTCTGGATTAACTTTCCCTCAACTTGGCCTGGCCCAACCTACCTGCATAGTCAGGGCTGGTTTGAAGTCAGTTTTACTTTTCTAGATGAAAGGCTTGGTCTTCATCTATCCAAAGCATTCTGGTTTTAGAGCGCCAGAAAATTACAATTCAGCCCCTCTCTTGGAAGTAGGAACAGTCCCATCTTTAGGAGATCAAGAGCTGGCCTTTTGTTCTGATGTGTGCTTCCCATGAGAGCATGTGTTTAAAACCGAGTATACCCTTGATTCCCAGTTACGATAACAATTAACGGCCAATGAAACAATGAAGATATGTACAACTCCTTGTAGTCATCTCATGACAGATTTCTTCCTTCTCTGGCTTGTTAGCAATTCCTACCTATTGTTCACATTTTATTGTCGCTTGTCTTTGACTTTCATGAATGTAGGGTGAAGTTGTCTCTAAAATCTCAACTATGTGTGTTCATATCACATAAATGATTTATTTATTGCATCTTTCAGAATCCCAGTTTTAAAATAACTTCTTACCATTTTACAGATTAGTGTTTCACCTGTCATCGTTAAGATTTTATTTGATCATTTTTACAAAATATAACAAAATTGCTTTATTCCGTAACCTTTATAAGGTAAAAATAAAACCTATTTTCTTTCGTTCTCTTTCATCAGATCCACCTAATTTATATATGCATATATTATCATAGTAATTCAATTGCAGCAAAGTGTTGTTTTTATGTAATTTGTACAATTTAATTATATGGTAAAAGAAGTGCATAACTGACAATTTTTTAATTCAACATGTAGAAGCAGCCACCAGAGGCAAAAAAATACTCGACCTAGTTTTTACTACAGAGGAAAATATGATTGAAAACGTTACCGTTGGGGAACTGTTTGGCTCAAGTGACCATCAAATCATCCGTTGGGATCTTATTGCAGGGAAAGAAGTAAACATAAACAGGCGAACATACGACTACTCTAAGGCAGATGTTAAGAGGATGAAAGAGGCAGCAAACCACATAATCTGGAAAGATATTGTCGTAGGAACAGATGTTGAACAGGAGTGGGAGAGTTTTAAAACAGTTCTAGAAACGCTAAAAGAGGAATGTGTTCCATGTAGGGAGGTAAACTACAAGCGTAAAAAGTGGATAACTAGATTTGTAGTGAAATGTAGAAGAGCGAAAAATAAAGCATGGAAAAAATATATAGAGGCAGGTAAATCAAAAGAAACATATGTAAAATATTTGGACAAGCAGAACATATCTCAGAAAGCGAATAAAACAGCAAAAAAGACTTTGAAAAAAAACTTGCTCAGAGGATCAAGACTGACAGTAAAAGCTTCTTCTCTTATGTTAGAAATAAACAAAGAACGAAAGACAAAGTAGGCCCTCTCATAGACAGTACAGGGAAAATAATAAGTGAGAATAGGGAGGTAGCTAATCTGCTCAATCAGTACTTTGGCACAGTCTACACAAAAGAGGACTGCTCCAAGATCCCAGAGCCTATAGATATTTTTCAAAGAGACATGGATACAGCGGGATTAAGATCAATCTGTATTACAGAGGAAATGGTTTTTAAAAAATTGGAGGGGTTGAAAGTGAATAAATGTCCAGGTCAAGATGGTATTCATCCAAAATTGCTGTATGAAATTAGAGACCAACTAGCAAAACCATTGGCTATATTATGTTCAATCTCTCTTATCCTGAGTTATCTTGGATCAGTGGTAAGACTATTGGTCGGGATGCAGGCACTCTGGTCTTACCTCCTGCGAGACCAGGGGTCGCTTTAAAGTTGTGGGATTTGATCGCCTACTGTTTCCGTTCATCACTGAGAAACAGGTGCCTTAACGTCTTGACTACAGCGGGCACACACACACCCCCCCCCCCCCCCCAATATATATATATATATACACACACACACCCACACTGATATAAACAAGATAATTCATATTTAGTACTGAGTGAGAGCAAAGGAAGTATTAACCAAAAAAAACACTAACAGTTTTGCAACAAGGAGCAGAAATGACAACAAAGCACATTCTGTCAGCAAATACCTTTTGCTTACTTTGTAAGAACAAGCCAACAATTATGCGATTTATTTATAGTTTATTTGTATATCCTTTTCCCCATTTCCTTCATCTGTATCCTTAATTCTTCTGTTCTGTTGTCTTCCTCGGTCCTTCTCCATTCCTATTCTACTACTGACTCCATGCCAATCTTTGATGAGTTATTGTACAGTTAGGCTTTGTAAGTATGTGTAAAGCGATCTCCAATAATTATATTTTCTTAATATTTTAGAGATAATTGCTTTTTTCCTGCCTTGCAATTTTTTTTCTCTATGTTTAAGAAACATCTGCATTCTCCTTTTCCTGTAGTCTTGAGCATACTGCTCTTCACATCATAGTGGAGGGGAACTGAAGAGTCTGGTCAGGCACAACATGCTGTCAGGGTCAGGCACAATACACTGACCAAGACCACAATTTCTCTTCTATGTAGTGTTCCCTAAAAACAGGCAGTTTTCAAGGCAATTAGCTGACGAGATGTGTATCAACGTTATCCACATGGTAGTCACTCAGATGAAGCCAGACATAGTACAACCACCTGGAGGACCTTGGTCCACCATCATCAGCGTGCTTGGGATGTGAGGAAAGCTACTACTACCTACCACTAAACCCCCTTTTCGGGGCACCCAAAAGAGTAATCATACTCATCGTGAGCATTAAACATCATCATCATCAAAGTGGTGTAACATTTGCAAGGTAGTCAGATTAATTTTCTTTCAAAGCTAAGGAAATGAGTTCAAGAATTAATCATGACGTTCTCAGTTCCCCAAGCAAATAAAAAATGGGTGACTGACTCTTGCCACTCCATCTCCTAAACCAAAATATTTTCAATAGTCGCCAACATTCCATCTCATTTGCTAAGGGACTTCCCTTCTATCTATTTTATGTATGCACCAAAAAGGCTTAACATTTATGCTTCTCCATGTATTTTTCAGTACAAAAATTGCTATTCTGCCCTTATCTGTTCTTACCTTTACCATTCACATTTATTGAACTTCTACTACAATATACATGACATGAATGCATTGGTTTTGTTATGTAGTGGTGTAGCTAACAGCGAAACTTGGATATCTGCGCCTTTCTGTCTAACGCTTCTGGTTTCAGCACAGCATTTTTGGGACCAGTTTTGCCTTCTCTCTTTGATCACTATTTTCCGTGACAGGCTGCGCAGGTGCACCCTTGTGCATTGTTTCCAGGGTTATCACATATGAAATATGGTCTTGGTCAGCTATAAGTCACCTGCTGCTTTCAGCTTATTCAATGTTCCTTTGCACTTGACCTTTTCTGTTGTTTTTTTCTATTTGACCAATGGCATTTATAAAATTCTACATTTAGGATTTTAATGCATTTTCTCAATCAATGACTGTTGGTTGGTTGTATGATTACACTGGAATAAATTAATTGAAAAACTGCAGATAACTTAGTTTGAAATGAAATGTTGATCAAGCAGAAAAGGGTGGAGCAGAGGTGTGTGCAAGCAGTGAAATACAGAAACAGTATCTATAACTTATGTCATTTGCTGATATAGAGACTACCTATTGGTCTACCTAAAGTGCAGTGATGTCGGTTCTGAATACTTGACATAGTCAGTTCTCTTCTACCATATTGTGTAAAGGTTTTTTTCTTCTCTTTCTTGCGAAGCCAAATTTCTACAGAGTGGGGTAACTAGCTCTTATGACATACCTAACAGGTTACAATTACTATTCTTTGTACCCCTTTTGGGCCACTGCAACAGGTGCGATCTGTATAACATAATGTAATGCATTAACTATAATAATCTAAATAGTATGCCTATTTTTGCAGATTAAATTGCATCACTATATGTACTTAGTCCAAATGTTAAACTTTTGGAACAGCATTTGTTTTCCTTCTGTACTTTCTGGGGCCATTGAACTAGATCCAATGAAGGTTGAAAAATATACATGTGCATAAAATGATACGCTGTCATTGGTTATTAGAATTTAATCAAACGGAATTGCGTCATTTCTGAGATTTACAAGCGATCATGTTTGCATGCAACCTCAATGTGAAGTCTCAATATAAAGACTCTGAAACACAAACAACAACAAAAAATAAACTTTTATAATTGGATTTCTGTAGAATTGAAGGATTAAAATGGTTGGATAAGATTTGCTAATGTGGAAAGAGCCAGACATATCAGTGGAGTATGAGATAACATGTTGGCATTGTATAGTAGGCTATTAAGGAAACCAGCTGATAAGATAAAAGACAGTCTGTTCTAGAATTACCAGGGCAAGTGAAGTAGAAGCAAACCAAAACATACATAGAGAGGAGAACTTGAGACAAACAAAAAGGAAATAAGGAGGATAAGAGCAACAGCAGACCAGAACAGGATGATTTGTGTGTGTTGTTGAAGACATGCGTGATGCAAAGAGCTGACAGGTTTTGGGAGTTTTCATAAGGATTAAGACTTATTTCTGCACATTTAACCCTCTAAGATAAAAGAATATCCCATGCATAACAGTACATATCTCACCGTTCACATGCTAAAAGCCTGGTGTAGTCTTCAGGGTTTGTAAGAAGGCTCTAGAAACAGAACTTTATAAGTGATGCAGGAATAACGGTGAATAACTCACTTTCCCAGTTACTCAGGAGAAGATATCTGCATAGTGCGTTTTGGTTTAATTGTGTTATGCAAAATAGAAAAATGTGTTTGTTAAAAGCTGTAGTACCAGTAACAGTGCTCCACAAGGGTCTTTGTGTATGACAAGAACAAGAATAGCACAACTGCCCCACAGAGAGCATGTCGTAAAAGGTGGCTAATTGTGTGACATGGTGTAACATGGCCATGGTTTGTTAACTGTACTTTGTTCTAGTGTTTGAGTCTATGATGAATTTGCACATCGGTTAACCGCCTTCCGCGACAATTGTCGCAATGCAGCCAAGTAATAAACTGGTCAAACCTACCCCGCAAAGCAGGAAATCCTTCTCCCGGCTACATCCAGCTGGGACCCGCTGTTGAAGTACAGGTTGACTAAGTACCAGTAACATCTCATTCGGTGGCAAGCTAGAATGACATGTAAAGATATTTTAGAAGTTCAAGGGAAGTGTGTTATGATCTTTATTTGCCTAGTGGATTAAAAAAACAAACAACAAGAAAGCACTCAAAACCATAACAAAACATAATTATATACAGTATTTTGAACTTGTAAGTTGTACTAATAATGCATATTTCAAGTGTTCACATTTATCATAGATGAGTATGATATTCTGTGTGCTGAGTACACTTGTCTCACATTTATCATAGATGAGTATGATATTCTGTGTGCTGAGTACACTTGTCGGGTGTATTTGAACAATTGTCAAAAATATGTCAAGCTTATGGAAATGTATGTTGTTCTATTCATGTTTTGACACTGGCACTCCTATTGAGCATGGCAGCTGAAGTCAGCATTATTAGGTTATTAGAGATAACAAAACTTACATTGTGGAAATTAAAATTCACTGGACAGAGGGAATGTCACCAGGAGAGATAGAGTAAGACATATCTGTGAACTGCATCCTGCACTGAATATAGTAAGATAGAACACAATTAAATGGTTCAGACAGATCATCGTGAAACCTGGTTAGCTAATCACATTAAGGCTATAGCAGCAGAACCGTACGAGAGCTTGTTCTATGGAAGACCAAGTGGCAGGTGGATAGATGATATAATAGGAATTCAATGACAGTGAAGACTTAAAATTAAAGTCAGTGCAAAACACTTGTATTGGGGGAGAAATCTTAGCTACCTTCTGATGGAAAAAAAAGAAAGTGGAACTAAAGGATCAAAACCTGTTGTCAATTGGTGTCGCTGCTATGAAATGATAGCTTTGTAATCTAGTTTCGTAAAGAAATAATCTATCAGGATTTGTGACCAGGAAATGGTTCTTTGTGATGGTCTTCTTAGCTTCTTGATCAATGACTGACAAAGCAGTGAAAGGCCATTACTGCCTGATGATATTTTTAAGGGCAACAATACCAGGTCTGTGGCCATCTTTTATACAATGCCCCCAGCTTTGATTCCTGATTTTCATTTTAGCTCCTAAGGTTCTTCACATTTTCTCTCAGGTGGGCTTTTTTTTCACCTTCCAACTGGGATCTATTGAATGGTATTTTTGTGTTATCGTATTAGGAAATGGTAAAGCATGTGCCAATATCAACAGGTAATGCCATGCACAACTGATGGCGTTTGGCCAGAAAATATGATGAATCTTATTTAGACAGATTGTGTGGACACATCTTTTTCTGTTACTCTCCTGTACTCTGCATCATTCAAAAGTACAGAAAGTACACAGCTCTTGTAAATTCTTAGCCTTGTGTTTGTGCTGAACTGGGAAAACTTCTACATTTTAACCTAGCAAAGGCTAAGTACACTTGGTTCATTCTGATGTTGAGGCCTTTGTCTGCTTCACCATCTTGAGTACCTCTGCTTTACAAGCATGTAAATGGATCTTTTCCAAATGTACAAGTCTATGTTACATATTTATTTCATATTTCAAAATCCTTACATCTCTCCCCATCTGTTCTCAGTTATGTCTAGTGTCTGTTCCTTGAATGTGAACAAATATTAAGAGTTTATGTAATGTTGTTGAAGTGATGGGCTAGAGGCGTTTAAAAGAAATATTTATAATTTTTATAAATGTAAATGTTTACTGGAAGGGACATTACATATAGTTCACAGTTTTGGAAAATGTCTGGAGTTTGAGGATCACTGGTGAAATGCAATTTTGTGATTATTAAATCCTAGAGCTGTAAGAAAATGGGTTGTTATGAAGTCTATGATAGACTTTGTCAGAGTGGTTGGATCAGTTCTCATGATATAGGTGGAATAATTTAGTCCCAAATTGGGGCATGCTCCAGTCTACCTAGCTCTAAATGTACACCTGACTTAGTGAAGGAAGGTAGCAAGGAAGGGAAATGGTCACTCCCACCCTAAAAGAAACCTGGTACAGTGAAGTTATAAACACTATCTCCCAATGGAAGTTTCTTCAGTGGGATTGTTGTTGTTTTTTTCTTCTGCATTAGTCCTGAAAATATGTCATAGTTTACAGTAAGGCTGTGATTATCTGCACCTTTTGTTCCAACATCAAATTTCATCTGTCCTTTTGGGGCACCAGGTTTGCCTTCCCAATGCTGTTCCTCTTTTAACCAGACTACACCACTTCAGCAGCCTTGTTTTCAGGGCCGCCACTTAGAGATGAAGTAGGGTCTTAGTCACCTGTGCTTCACTAACCCTGATGCAAGCAGCCAGCTGTGAGTCACTGACTGCTGTCAGCTTATTCACTGTGCTGCATCTTCAGCCCCATACTGTTATTTATAAGAATGGATTCACTTCAAACTGTAGCGTGCATTGAAGGTGCTCAATTAATCTCAGTGAGAAACATCAGAACTAGAGAACACTACAAAAAACTGCTGCAAATTGACAGAGACATGTAACACTACCACAAGTCTATACCCACATCTCATCATTGAAATAAATACTGGAATTGTTGCAGATCCAGTAGCTCTAATGTAGCCAGTTAACTCTGGATTTCCTGCCAATCCTGTGCAGGAACCAGGATCATTCTGCCCCCTTCTCTTTCAAACCACACAGAGTGCTTGTAATGCTAGTTGGCTTACTCTGACATGCAAATGAAAATTTTTTTAAATTTACGTTTGCCTTATTTCTCCATTCCCAAGGCGGTGTGCTTTGCACTATGTTTTTATTTTGCGCCTGTCGACCCAGTGCATCCGACTTTGGCATGCATTTTATGTAAGGGTATGCTTCCCCGGGGTAATGGCCGGTGCTGTGATGGGGAACGAACTCAGCACCTTCGGGCTGTGGGTTCTGTCACTTAACCACTAGCCCAAGCCGTCCCCTCTAATATGCAATGAGTACAAGTTCTTGAAAGAAAGGTCTTGTATTGTTGGTTATTGCTCTACTTCCCCATGCCGGAAATGGATAACATGCCAGCTGTCATCATTGGGTTTTGTAGCTGCATTTCATGTGCTGTTATCGCTAACATGTTGTCATTTTGCACCTGGTTCATGATTGCTGGTACATTATTAATGTGTTTATTGTAACTAACAATGCCAAAATATCTGCAAGTTTGTAAAGAACCACCGCAAAACTATCAAGCCACCTGACAAAGTGTCAAATGTAATTTCATGTGCGGAAATGTTTTGTGTGGTCCTTATTTTGCAGGTATTTTGTTCTGAGCAGATGTATGATGCAGCACGTAACTGACATGATTTTCTTTCTCTTCCCGTGTTTGTTTTCTCATTAGGCTTCTTCAGCTTGTACCAAGTTTGTTCTGCTGCCAAATGTTGAGGCAATGTTACAGCTAGACTGGACTTCACAAAAATGTTCAGCTACTTGCAAGTCTCTGGTTACAATTTATGTATTACATGTTCTTGTATGCCCCATTAGCTGTAGATCATTTTTCATTGGCCTAAATATGTTATCTTCTGTTTTAAGACTAGATGAGAATAACCAACTGTAAGGTGGAGGATGATTTTATTTTTCCTTCATAACACTCGGGAAATGTTTGTGTAGTGCAGAGGTTCTTAGTTCTATTGTACTATGGACTCCATTGGTGGTTATTTGAAGCCTGTTGACTCCTTCTCAGAGAGTCTTTTTAAATTAATAAAATATACATGGTGTGAATGTTCACAATAAGTAAGTTTACTTTTTTGTGTGCCCTGAAAAGTGGCGGGTTGTAGTAGCTTTCTTCACATCCCAAGCGTGTTAATATAAAGGGGAACTGGGATACTCCAGGGGGTTGTGCTATACTTAGCTTCATCTGCATGTCACTCGCTATCATGGGGGATCATGTTGATCTCCCACCTCGTTGGCTAGACTGCCAAGAAGAGCAACCCGTTTCCATAATGAACTGCGAGGAAGTCATTGTGGGGATCTTGGCCAGTATATTTTTCTGACCTTGACTAACATGTCTGATTAGTATGTTTTGTCTGGCCAGACATTAGTCTCATCTCCCCTATGAAATATACATCAGATACAAAAGAAACCAATATGTTGAACTACATTATGACTATTTCAAAAATAAAACGTTCAGAAATGTAAAAAAAAAATGGCAAAATTGAAATATTTGATTCAGTTCAGATTTTATTTGTTGAAACACATTTTTGAATGGATTTCTTTTTTTTTGCATTTGTCCTAAAAAGGACGTTATGTTGTAGTTCAGAGGCTGCGATATCTGCACCTTTTGGTCCGATACATTTGATCTCAGCTGGATATTTTGGGTACCTGGTTTGCCTTCCTACTGCAATTATTATTCTATTAGCCAGACTACACTAGTGCAACTTGTTTCCAGGGCCACTGCTTGGAATAGGGTCTTGGTCAGCTCTTGTTCACTGACCCTGATGGAAGCAGCCAGTTATGAATCATTGGCTGCTGTCAGCTCATTCACTGTGCTGCATCTTCGTACCTGTGTGGATTTTAAGTCATATTTGATGAATCTGAACACTAATGTCATTTGTTTGCTATTTTAGTATAGTGTAAGACATTCAAGGAATTTAATGAGTAAATAAAATACACCTTATATTTCAGTTACTGATTGGTAAATATAAAAATGTAACATTTTTTTTCATGGTGTTCTCGGAGACCCTTAGGGTCAGAGGGCTCCCAGATATAATGCATTTTTGTATGCACAGAGCACTGGATTGTAAGAACAGCACTGACAACAGGGTTCTCATATTTGCCCATGAGACAAGAGGAGTTTGAAAACTATGGAATGACAAGACAAGTTAAAAGGCACAGACAAGGGAAATCATAGAGATTGCACAACGCACAAGACACCAGCAGCACAAGTACACTGGATAAGAGTCACAGACAGTTTGTTTGAATCATCTATATTGACCTATTTTTTTTCTCTCTCTTTCATTTTAGGTAAAAAACATTTCAACATTAGTGCTTTTTTTTCTCTCTCTTCCTTTAGACGTCATTATAATCACCATTATCATATCCTTTAGTTTTTATGTGTCATCCTCATCATTACTGGCTATATCATTTTCATACATGCAACAACATTAACATGAATGTTTCATATTTTATTCGGGGAACTTTAGTTCCTACATGATTTTGTTTATCAATGTGACTTGTGGTAAACTGTTTAAGATGATTCATTGCCTATCTTTAATAGAAGTCTGGTTTGAAAATGAGTTTATGGTTTTGTTATTATTGATAGTTGATTGTATTTGAATGTCATGTGGTGGATGTCTTAGCTGAGGTGTATCCTATGTGAACCCAACATGTCTGTGAAATTATTTGATCATAATTCATAATATACTATTATATATGATTGAAATTAATTTTTGTTGTTAAATGGTAGAAAGTATTAAGAAAACCACAGAAAAAGAAAAAACAGTAAAAATGCAGCACAGTGCAGAAAATAAATCTTTGCCTAAAAATAAGTAAGGTTGAAAAGAATAGTAACCCACACATGCACAGCTATTTTGTATTTGTGGGACCTTTATCAAGAGCTGGACAAACCAAAACACAAAATAAAATGTTGAAATAAGTTACAATAAAAGAAGTATCAGCATTAATCTAATGAAAATCCTCAATTCAATCGCAAGGATATCATGTTTTTGTTGTCATAATGGGTTGTCAAGGGATGAAGGCATCCAGATTGTATTCTTTGGTGTTTGAGATAAATGACTGCCGATATAAGTTGAAATATCTGCTAATGTTCTCATTTAAAACCATATTTGTTTTTATGCCAACATTGGTATTGAGTTTAGTATAGTCCTTACACATGCAGACAAATAATATAGAAATAAAGAATAGAAGAAAGATGTATATTTGGAGATGGGAAGGGAAGGTAGACAACATGATTGATTAAATTAAACTGGATCACAGCATGCAAAACAGTGGTAAGATGGTCATATGCTATTTCGAATGCCCACAATGAGTAGGTCTACTCTTCTGTGCTACCTGAAAAGGACATTTAGTGACGGGTTGCGGTAGCACTCCTCACATCCCAACCATGTTGATGAAGGTGGACTGGGGTTCTCCAGGTGGTTGTGCTATGCTTGCCTCATCGGCGTGTTGCTCACTACTATGGGGATCATGCCGATCCCTCACCTTGTTAGCCAGGCTGCCATGAAAACAGTACTTTTCCAGGGAGGGTTATGAGAAAGCCAAGCTGAGGGTCAATGTGGGTATTGACCAATATATTTCCCCTGACCATAACTAACATGTCTGATCAGTATAATTTGCCTGACCTGAAAAATATATGACATGGATCAAGTGTTTCCGTGTGACATTGTTGCTATTGACCTTTCTAGTGTTAAAATCTGAATATCTAGACTAATAGACTGATATTATTTATGCTTGGACACTCTCTAGTGACTTATTGACATTTTAGTCATTGATTGTATTGTACTCAGAATCAACTATGCCTAACCCATTATGCTGAGCATCTTTCTAACCTCATTGATCCGAAAATATAGTTTATTTGGCCTGGATTGTAAAGAGATTTAAACTAATTTTGTATTGGTTAAACTGATTGACCACAATTATCTATAGCAGGTGTTCAATATTGTGGCCAGCAGTGTAAGTGTCATAAGTTGGGGTGAGAGATAATTATAGTTGGGTAAAAATGTAAGAAGAGATCCCGTTAACACAAAGTGTGGCAGATTAGGAATATTGATGCTAGTTCCATATTTTTCTTGACCAACAGCACACTAGGGTTAATGTCAAAAAGTAAGAAGAGATCCTGTTAACACAAAGTGTGGCAGATATGGAATATTGATGCTAGGTCCATATTTTTCTTGACCAACAGCACACTAGGGTTAATGTCAAAAAGTATGAAGATATCCCGTTAACACAAAGTGTGGCAGATATGGAATATTGATGCTAGGTCCATATTTTTCTTGACCAACATCACACTAGGGTTAATGTCAAAAAGTATGAAGATATCCCGTTAACACAAAGTGTGGCAGATATGGAATATTGATGCTAGGTCCATATTTTTCTTGACCAACAGCACACTAGGGTTAATGTCAAAATCATGTCCGTCACATTTACTTTCCCAGATTATTCAGGTACCCAATTTATTTTGGCTAGCTTGACCACATGATCTATTTTGCGATTGGAAGAATCCAGCATTAACTAGGGACTGAACCCTATTTGCTTGACTGTGAAGCCAGTGCACTAACCACTATGCATCTCGGCTCACAAGAAATTATATACTACTAGGAATAACCCGTCAGTAATGACAGACATTTTTAGATGTCAATCAAAATAAAATTAGTCAATCAAAATAAAATTATAAAGTTTTTATCATACAACCTCGTGTTGTAGCTATCTTATCATTTTGGTCCTAAATAATAATGTATAATTTTGTCTTGAAACAATAAAAAACTGAACATTCTAAGGTTCCAAGACTGCTGTGTTTGCTAATTATTGTGATCTAATAGAAAGAGCTAAGTGCATCAACACATCTCGTTTGCTCGTGGGAATTGATGCCATCATCTTTTACTTCAAGCATCTGGAGCTTGTTTTGCAGACATTGTTTCATTTTGATCCTCCATAAAGTCAATTTGAATTCATTAAGTCAAATTTGACTTGAAGATCGGAGTCAAAAACATATTTTAAAGTTTCTAGTACAGAGACAGAAACAGTGAATATAGGTAGAAAGTACACCACGCTTGATATTCATGTGAAAGAAACAAAAATAAAGCAGATACAAGAATTTAGGTATTTGGGTACTGTTTTTATTGAGGATGGCAGACTTGAAAGAGATATGGAGAAGAGAGTGCAGAGGGCAAACGCTGTCACCTACCCGCTGTTTCTACTACTAAGACATCCCAATATTTCTATCTAAGTAAAAAAGTTGATGATAAATAGTATCTTCATCGCAACTTGTGCTACCAGTGCCAGACATGGACATTGAATAAGGCCCAGGAATGAAAGTAACCACCTTCAAAATGCAGTGCCTATGAAAGATCACTAACACCAGAAGAATCATAAATATGAGTATTTGGGAGAAAGTTGGAACAATTCCATGCCTACAGTACATCGAGCAACAGAGAATGAATTGGTTTGGCCACATTGTAAGAATGCAACCAGATCAGATTGTTCATGCAACCTTCTACAGGAGAACATCAGGAAGAATGGTGAAAGGTAGACAGCGTAAATTAAATCTATTGTAAAATGTTACTCGGGCCACAAGAGAGGCGAAAAACATACATACCATGACACTGGGCTACAACCCGGTAGAAAGTGAGATGGCAAAAGAAGAAGAAGAACACTGTGTTTGCTAATTATTATTGCTTGTAACTGTGTAATGGAAGCATCTCAGTGCATGCTCCAGAGGGTGCTTGCTTTCAATGGGAGCTAACAGTGAAATATCTAACTCAATCCAACATTTGGTTTGTTTTAGTTCTTTGACTGACAAAACATTTACTTTTAGTAAGACATACATTTAATTTGTTTTGACACATTGATTATCAAAGGGACAAATAGCGAGAATTATGAAAGTTGATAATACAGGATTTAATCTGATATATTTCCAAAACGGAAACAAATGTCTAACAAAAAGAACACCACCAATTTGATGTCAAAATACAGTAAAATGAAATACCCTACATTACACCAGGACCAATAACTGTAAACTAAAAAAAGAAAATGGCAGATATAAAATAATGGCAGTGTGTTACCCTTGTCTGTAAGGAAGCAATTAATAGTATGTAGCCTGGCAGGCATTGTTATAAGTGACAACTAAGGAAGATTATTCATAGCGCTGGCTACCCCGTCCTGTAGTAATGATAATCTACAAGAAACGACAAACTCTATGTCTCACGGTAAAAGAGAAGTCACTAAAATGTACAACTATAAATATTTTCCTAATGGTTACTAGATAATATCTAATGCCTTCTTTATTAATGCACCGTATTTCTAGTCTGTCTTAGTCGACCTGTACTTTTACAGGGGCAGATGCCCCCGTGCAGGTCCCAGCCCTGGTATGAGCGGGATGTAGCCGGGAAAAGGGTTTTCTGCTTAGCGGGCCAGACATGAGCAGCTTAAGAAGGATGGTTAACCGATGTGCGAGTCCATCTTAATAGACTCAAACACTAGAGCAAAGTAGACTCGCAGCCTATTAGGCGCCATCTGTGCTACTCTAAACAAACCACCTAACCATGGCTATTGTTATGTCATGTCACACAGTTAAAGTTGCCTCTTATGACATTCCCTCTCTGAGGTAGTGGTGCTGTTTTTGTCTTTGTCATACACAAAGACTCCGGCAGACCACCATATTTACAGAGATGCTTATAATTGGGATTTAAAAAAAACTCTAGAATATGGATACGGTTACATACATTTATTATGTATATTTCAGCAATTATAAATGAATTGTTAACCACCAAGTATGTGCTTTCCACCTTTGAAACAGAAGCTTCAGATCAGATAAGGACTGGTGCTAGAACACAGCACATCTGCCAAATACCTTTGTGTATAGTTGGACCGCAGGCTGTCCTATGCGATATACTGCCAGGAAACATAGTACCGGTTAACAGAATATACATGGGAGAAATATCCTAAAATTGGCTGACACAGTATGGTCAGATGTCCTCTGAACATCAGCATGCGCCCTATATTTCTCCGTAGTTTACTACACTGCAACAGTTTTAAAAAACTGCACACATCAAACTTTCTTTAAGTTTTCCCAAAACGTTTCTTACGGACAACACAGCCCCTACAGACTAGTCCTGGAAAATTTAATGAACTGACGCAGGTTTCCTGGATTGAACTGCAGGCGGAACTTGCATCTGAACACACTTACCTTACACAACATAGAAATCTTCTTCTTCTTCTTCATCGTACGCAGTCAGACAGTAACCATTATTTTTTCGATAAAGGTAGCAGTCATCCTGAGGCTGTCGACACTGCCATAGAGCTTGTCTAGTGTTGCCACTGGTGATGGCCACATCTGCTCTCTCTGATCCTCGTATGTCGGGCAGTTTTGCAGCAAATGCTCAGCGGTCATTTTCCCGGTACCACACGGGCATTCATCAGTGTCACCTATCTTCAATTTGTTGAATAGGTGGTACCTCAGTCTATTGTGGCCAATGCGAAGTCTGAAGACCACGACCTGCTCTCTTCTGTTCAACTGGTAATAGGCATTGCTTTTGGTGTAGCCAGTATGTTCGGTTCCCCATTTGGCAACATGGAAATGACTAAATAGACTCCGAACTGGTGCATCACGATGCAGGAAGAACTTGAAGAGATATAGTAATAGAGATAAGGAGACACAAGACAGTAGAGCAAAACAAGACCCTAACTATGTGATGATCTGCCCAAACCTTCTGGAAACATACAATATAGATGACATGTTGTCAAACAATGGAAAGATGTGTATTGAAAATAAACAGATCAATGGATGTATTTGTAGAAAAATATACAATTACAATTTATTTTCAACAGACAGACCAGGAATGTATTACTGTGAAAAAAAGTTTATATGGGAATTCAAAATCAACTTGAACAAAGCACTTTTTGTTTCGTTTCAAAGTGGGGCCATACACATTTGTTTAATGTTTTGAAAAAATTCAGCTTCAGTCATCAAGGTAATGCAAAAACGATGTGGCAGATACTTCTTAATCTGTAACATGAATTCATCTTACTGTAAACATGGTACAAGTGCAGCTACAAAAACTATAATTACAGCATTTGTTCTCATCCCAGGAGGATTTTGGGAGCTGAGGAATAAAGATTGCTTGCCACGGCAGTTGCCATATACTGTACAGGCTAGTTTTTAAAAAAATGTTCACCTCGGATAGAAAAATAAAATATGCTGTACTATGGATTTGAACACATATCCTCGTCGTCAGAAGACATACACCCACACCAGTTGGCCGGCTTCACTTACTGAACTGAAAAATGACAACTGAAATTTCCAGATCCGTCAGTTTAGTTCACTGAGTCGTCACATACTGTGATTACTGTACTTGTTAGTTTCTATGTTCCTACTAGCTCTGGCTTCTAAGATGGATGTGTAAACAATTTTTTTGGATATGCCATGAGGTTACTGGAATTTAAATCCTATAAGGTCGTTGAGGCACCGTTATTGCAGTTTGTCGAACCAGTTCACGCCATACGTCAATTTTTCGCCAAGGTATCAGTTTCAGCTTAAGACCTTCCTGTCCACTCTTTTATATTGTCCTCCCATCTCTTTTTTAGTCTCACTCTCCCACGCTTCACAGGCACAGTGCCTTCCAGGACGGTCTTGGTCAGCCCAAACCATCGTGATATATGTCCATGCCATGTACATTTTCGTGTTTTTACTATAGTCACTAGGTTTTTATACTGGTTTAACACCTTCCTAACAATTTCAAGAACACTCTCATTTGTAACGCGATCCAGATATAAAATGCCAAGAATTCTTCGCAAGCATTTCATTTCCATTGCGCAAATTTTATGTTCTAGTGCAGCTGTCAGAGTCCAAACCTCACACGCGTAGAGATATACTGAGGTGACCATTGTATACATTAAAGTCAGCTTCGAATTAAGGCTAATGTTCTTGTCTTTCCAGATTATTCACAGTCTGGTCAGGGCGACCATGACCATCGCTGTTTTTGACTGGATCTCTGCTCTAGACCCCTCCGCATTAATTTCTGCTATCAGATATTTGAACCGCGCAACACTTTCCAGATATTTTTTGTCCACATAATAATGCACTTTATGGGACTAGTTATGAGGGTGTGATTAAAGCAGTGAACAAATAGCTAGTGATCATGAGAAAAACTGGTATGGGAAGGCATACATGCACCTGTTTTGCGCTGACATAAAACCATACATGTTGATGGGGATTATGTTGAGTACTCAAACAAATATGTTTACATGGCATATCCTTGTACATTTATGTAAAAATGTCTTCATTTTGAATAAACAGTTTTAGACAAAAATGGAGTGGTATATTACATTCTGACCTCCCCTCGCACATTCTAAACAATTAAATCAGTCAGAATGATATCATTTCTCTACACTAGTACATTCTAAATGATTCAATAAATCTGAATGATGCATGGTTAATTTGGATTTCATTCCTAACTATATTATTTTGTAAAGAAACCTGACTGTTTATGTTTTTCTTCATAGACTTCTACAAACTTAAAAAGCAAAGAACTTCAGTGAGTATAAAAATGGCTAGCGGTACGCAAACTTGCTTGTCTTCAGATTTATGAAACACCAGGGTCATATCCCTAAGAGAAGAGATATCCGTTAAAAATATTGTGCTGAAATTGAACGCACTTGGCAATTTAGTGCAAAACACAATATTACACACTCCGCTTAATAAATTAAGATAGACAAAGAAAGAAAAAAGTCTTACTTTGTCATTGAAAAAGTTATAAGCTGTGTGATCGGTCACAGAAGAAATTATGAATTGGGAATCTACTTGGCAGTTGCTAACTTGAAACTAATCAATATAGCTAGGTATAGATGGTTAGAGTAGACTCTAGGAAAGAATACTAACAACATAACCTGATATGTACTGCATTGGAATCCACAAGGGTTGAAGAAGAATGGGGAGAATTAAGGACAGGCACTCATCTCTCAAGAAATGTGTGTTCTAATCCCACACATTTAAAGTGTCCCCTGGTCTCAAAGTAGGTGAAATTGAATGCCTAGTCACGAGTGTCACCTGTTCTCAAAGTAGGGGAGATTGGACGCCTGTTCTCAAAGAAGGTAAGATTGGATGCCTAGTCATGAGTGTCACCTGTTCTCAAAGTACGGTAGAGGAGATTGTACGCCTAGTCACGAGTGTCACCTGGACTCAAAGTTTGGGAGATTGGACGATTAGTCACAAGTGTCACCTGTTCTCAAAGTAGGTAAAATTAGACGCCTTGTCACGAGCTGGCAGAAGGAATTTAAACAATTTGTAGCTGTGCCCTCTTGTTCTTGTAGCCAGTCGTTCTTTGAAAAACTTGATATAGTCTAATTCATCCTTTCCAATTATTAATTTATAAACTTGTATTAAGTCACCTCGAATTCTTCTCTGTTCGAGACACTGAAGACCATTTTATTTTTAGTATTTCCTCATAACTATAATTCTGAAACCCAGCGATCATTTTTGTAGCTCTTCTTTGTATCCTTTCTAGCATGTTTATATCCACTTTATGATATCGACTCCACGCCTGAACACAATATTACAATTTATGTCTCACCAATAGTTTATATATTATATATGTGAAATGTTTTTTTGTCATGCCCAACATGGCATTGGCCTGAGTGGTCAGCTGGGATCTTTGTGTATGACAAGAATAGCACCCACTGCCTCACAGAGAGCATGTCGTAAGAAACGACTAACTGTGTGATATGGCATAACACCGACCATGGTTAGGTGGTTTGTTAAGAGCAGCATAGATGGTGCCTAACAGGCTGTGAGTCTACTTTGCTCTAGTGTTTGAGTCTATTGAGATGGACTTGCACATCGGTTAATCACCCTCCGTAAGCGGTGAAGTATTAAGCTGCTCAAGCCTAGCCGGCTAAGCAGTAAACCATTCTCTCGCTACACCCAGCTCATACCAGAGCTGGGACCTGCACAGAGGCTTCTGTCCCTGTAGAACTTCAAGTTCACTAAGGACTATGGACATGGCCTTTTTCACTGCCACCTGGACTTGCGCACGCACTTTTCCTGTATGATCTATTATAACTCCTAGGTATCTTTCCTTTTTTATTGTCCTAATATTGTTCTCTTTAATCATGTAATTATATTCTTCTTCTTTCTTCTTCTTCGTACGCAGTCAGACAGTAACCATTATTTCTTCGAAAAAAGCAGCCGTCATCCTGAGGCTGTCGACACTGCCATAGAGCTTGTCTAGTGTTGCTACTGGTGATGGCCACATCTGCTCTCTCTGATCCTCGTATGTCGGGCAGTTTTGCAGCAAATGCTCAGCGGTCATTTTCCCGGTACCACACGGGCATTCGTCGGTGCCACCTATCTTCAATTTGTTGAATAGGTGGTACCTCAGTCTGTTGTGGCCAGTGCGAAGTCTGAAGACCACGACCTGCTCTCTTTTGTTCAACTGGTAATAGGCATCCATTTTGGTGTAGCCAGTATGTTCTGTTTCCCATTTGGTCATGTATCTAGCTCTAATAAGCCATTTTAACTCTTCGTATGTCATGCTAGTATCTGGTTGTGGTAGTTTTGCACCTTCTTTTGCCAGTCTGTCTGCCTCCTCGTTGCCTTGGATGTTGCAGTGGGATGGAACCCACTGCACCACTACCTTGGTACAATTGACAGAGTACTGCTCTTAAATCATTAAGTTATGTAATTATATTCATTATTGGACCTCACCAGGTGGATGACTGTACATTTTTCTACATTAAATCAGTGACTTGCATGAAGGTTAAATGGAGTAGGCTCTTCCATCATGCAACAGACAACAGTCCATTCATCTGTTTGTCTGAACACTCATTGCAAGTTTATTCAAAAAAAGTTCTCTGGACTACATTCTGCTACTTGCAAAGTCCTGTTCAGGGCTTAGTAGCTGGAGATTGAGAACGACCACAGAAGAAAAAGAGATTCAAAAAAGTACTTTTACATCCCCCAAGGAGTAGAAGAGTGGCTATGAGAAGAAGACACTTCCTGTTACTATTTCCTAACTCTTTCCTTGAACCTAACTACATCATACAGGTATCATCATGTACCTGGCATCAGCTAACTTTACTATCTGCGTTTGCATTTCTCTTCTTTATGACTTGTTCGAGTGTGTCTCGCATACTAACAAAGAAAACAGTACCACAGGCAAATGGCATAGAAAACTTACTGTACCAAGTCTGATATCTTCTTCTTCTCGTTGTCCGTTCTCAAACACCCGCTTTAAGGGCTTGAAAAGGGCTTTACAAGTAGCAGAATGTCCGGAGAATGGAATGTGTTGTGTCGTAATTTACAGCTTGACTGCGATACTTGCACTTTTCAATCCGACACATCCGGCTTCAGCAGACATTTTTGGGTATCGTGTTAGCATTACCTCTTCGATCCCTTCTCTTTAGCCAGTCTGCTCTGTTTCAAGCTGTTATCCAGGATCACAGCTTGGAGGCGGAGAAGGGTCTTGGCAGCTCTGGATCGCTGGCCATGACGCTAGCAGTCAGCTTTTGGCTGCTGACCGCTGCAGCTCATGCACTACTCAGCATCTTGATTCCAAGTCTAAAATAATAGATGCATACTACTTCTTAAAAAGACTACTAGTATATAAAGTAACATAATTCAGACTGAAATGTCCACTGAAGACTTGGACATCATTTACTCAATAAATAAAAAATTAGACACACAAACACATGCCCTTGCGAGGAGAACGGACGAAACAGTAAAAATATCTTATCCAGGTCATGAGAGGAACAGATCAGTAAGATGGCCACCACCTGATGCAGGTAAACCTGTATGGTCACGAGAGAAACTGAAGGCTTATAACGGGGATAGATGTAATTATTGGAATAAAGTTATTGTTAATTTTACATTGAACAATTGCAGAGAAGTTTCCACATCAGTGACATTGATATCAATCAAGTACGGAAGTTGAAATACCTAGGTATTATGTGCACTTAGAATTCAGAAGGCGAACACTATTAATAAAAATTGCACCGATTTTGAAATACCCTAGAGTGCTTCTTTCAACTAAGAAGAGGCTGATAAATACACTATTTATTGCTACATTGTGTTACCAATGTCAATCTTGGTCCTTACTAGCAACGCACAAGAGTAAGATCCAGGCTGTGAGAAGTACATCCGGAAAGACAATCCGTGACCGAATCCGCAACACCACGATGAGGCAGACAGTGGGGACAAAACCAGTTAGTGCCTACATTGACTCTCAATAAATCAAGTGGTTTGGTCATTTAGTCAGAATGCATTATGACCAGTCTGTAGCTATAGCATATCATATGCAGATCTCCGGTCCACGAGCAAGAGGCAGACCACGACAGCGAGATCGTCTCTGACACTCAGGAAGTTACACCTGAGAACAGTACAAGCCACCCACTTAGCGATAACAAAAATTCTACGCATCTTACCTCTCAGCGACACCGAATGGCAAGGGCAGTAGGGAAAAAGAACAACAATAAAGTAGAGGCAGACTTAAATACATTGACCTTTGGCTGTTTTAAGAGCAAGTGCATTCTAACACGTGACATTCTTTTCACTTCATTATTTTTACATAGAAAAACCCTATGAAGTTCTGTAGTGATGTTATGGTAAATGAAAGTATCAAGATTTGGTTATCAGCCATATAAATAACAGCATGATTTTGTAGTTATTGTGATCATATTTTTTTCTCATTTGCTAATAGAAAATGTGATAAATAAATGTATAAATTATTTTTTCAAAATATTAAGATTTGCTTGCTATGGTGATCGATATATATATATATGTTTCAAATGTCTTATTCTGCCTCAATATACTAAAAATATTTTTTTAAACCACATAGTAAACTGTACATACAAATAAAATTACAATTAATCATATTTAAAAAGCATATTGAAAAACAAAATTTGTTTTTAGCATATTTTGCCTTAGTTGAAGTAGAGTATAGGAAATCATTGACTAGCAGTTGGCAGCTTTCCACAAGTCAGCTTTTGTTTCAGTCATCAACTGCAATGTCTTGTACAATTCACTCTGTTATGTTTTTGTAAGTATTTATCAGAGGGAAAAAAAGTCCCAATTAATATATTTTGGTATAATTTACTTATTTAGATTTCCATTAGAATAGTATCTCACTCACATATCATTATCATTTATCTGTCTGGTTCCCCTTGGAACATAGTACCCAAACAGATGCTCTCCATTTGTTCCCACTCTGTGCTGTCTTCTTGAGTTTCACCTTCAAGGCTCTAATTGAGCTGGCTTTCTCCTCAACTGATCACTGTTCTTTGGTCTTCCCATTCTTCTCTTCCCCTGTGGGCTACAATCCATGGCATGTCTGGTTATGCTATTCACCCACACTTTCTCTCCAAATTCCTGTTGTATTGGTTGTTGCCGTGTGTTTCCTCACAGATCTGTATTTGCCATTACCTCTGGCCACCTAACATGAAGCATACAGTGAAGACACTTGTTACCAGTACCTGTACCGGTAAAAGTCTACAGTCTGGCTCTCACTCACATGCTTCAACACACACACAAACACACATACCGTATGTATATAGGTCTTCTCACACCTAAGCTTTATGGACAACATTGTGATATTCAGCCTCATCATTGCGAAAGCTGAACAAAGCACAAATGAGCTCAATGAAGCAAGCAAGGCGGTTGGCCTGATCATAAATAGAATTTCTACTGAATACTTTCTGCCGTTGGGGAAACTGCAATTGGAAACTGAGTCCATTAAAAATGTTAAGATTGATAAGTTGATCTCATGCAGGAAAGTGACTTGTTTGCTCAGTTTCATCCACATTAAACCGATAGTCCAGCAGATGACGGACGTCAAGACCAGGGTTCACACCTTCAATAGCATGGTTATCCCAGCAATGGTATATGGGTGTGAGATTTGGAGTCTCCACAAATCAGACGCAGAGAAGCTCTTTATTACTAAAAGAGCAATGGATTGAAGAGTCATAAACATCTCTCTAAGAGATTGCATCCAAAATACTGACATCCGCGATCAAATGGGAGTTTCATGTAGTTGTCAGCTTTGCATCAATATGAAAGTACAGATGGGCCGGCCATGTAGTCCGCATGACTGACGATAAATGGACGAGGAGGGTGTCTTTCTGGTGATCATACAACTACAACTTTGCACTATTTTCAGAGGTACACAATTAAGTCTATATATTGTCTATCGCTTATTCTGTCAATGCATTATAACCAAGGGCACACATTCATGGAATCTATAAATCATTCAACAAATACTTTCCAAGAGCATACAATCACAAAATGAATTGATGCATTATTGATGGACATAATAATCATTACATTATCATAAAAGTACATAAAATCAATCAACGCATTAGGGCTGAAGAAACAACCACAACTCATAGCCAGCTGCTTGCATTAGAGTCAGTTACCCATTACTGACCAAAATCCTATTCCACCTCCAAGTGGTGACCCTTGAACAGACTGCAACCATGCAGCCTGGCTAAGAGATTAGGGATCAAAGAGTGAAGGCAGACCAGGTCCCAAAAATGCTTTGCTGAAATTGGATGTGTCGGGCTGAAAGGTGCAGATATCGCAGCCTAGCTGTAAACTACATCATACATCAATCATTTTCAGTATGAACGCAAAAATGAAGAATCAATGCATTAATACCAACTTTTTATGCCATTCATAAATACAACCGTCAAGGGTATGTTTCAATGGTATAATAAACATGCTGGGTTAAAGTCAAAGGCTCGACTTCATCGCCTCGGGTCTCCCCATATGGCTCGGTCTCTCTCCGCAGAACGGTATCCTGCCTGCCAAGAGCATTGCACAAAGCACGAACTCCATAGCTCCAGCAATGAACCCAAGGATCTACGGAAACAAATGCCATCATGAACCAACCGTCGCAGGTAAAATTCGAACATCAACTTTCTGAACATGAAGCAAATGGCTTGACCACGAAGACCCCTCCCCATATAAACATGCAACTATACAGTTGTGCAATGGTAACAAAATTATATTGAGACAGTAATAAGAGCTATATTCATATAGAGATCAGTAGAAAATACCTATATTTAATACTTTATCTGTAACAAAATAAATTTTTTTAAAACAAGTTGCCAATTTTTATTTTTATATTAAATAAGATAATAAAAAATATATAAACAATGTTGCAACACATGTCATGTTTTCTAGGAGCTTGACTTGAAATAATCTCCATTTATCTACTGTTTCAGCGATTCATTGGTGATTTGACTATTCAGGCAAATAAGAATAGAGGCATTTAACTATGCTGACGAATACAATTAGCGGGTGAACGCTTGGTAAAATATATTGTGTACTCTGATATTTTTATTGTTTATAAAACAATCAACAACAAACATATGATGGTTCAAAGTTCCAGGCATTACAATAATATGGTAAATGGAGTACTATTTAAAGCAGCTAAATAACATACAAACTTCTTCTTTCTTCTGCTTTTGGTGTTGTCCTGAATAGGACATTGTGTCGTAGTCTGTAGCAACGATGTAATATCCGCACCTTTCAGACAAATACATTGGATTTCTGCTCGCTTTTTTAGTACTGAGTACCTTCCCACTGCGATCCCTATTCCCTTAGCCCCGCTACGCTAGTGCAACTTGTTTCCAGGGCCACTTATTGGAGACAATATAGGGTCTTGGTCAGCTCTGGTTCGCTGACCCTGATGCAAGCGGCCAGCTATGAGTCGCTGGCTGCTGTCAGCTCATTCAATCTGCTGCCTCTTCTTTATCATTCTCTTTTCAAAATACATTGTCTTTTTTGCACTTAAAACCTGTAGGGCAGACGGTCTGTGTTGGGTTTGGTATTACCCATACCCCTTGACCAGTTCGGTTTGGGAGACTGTTGTCAGCATAGGGTATGTTTGCCAAAAACAATCAGAAAAACATGTAGACACAGATGGATGAGCAACAAATGCTGTCAAAGAGGGAAGAGGCAGCGTTTTTGTCTCGTTTCACAAAAAGTATGGTGAGACAAGGAGTATTCCAACTGTCAAATTTTGCTCTAACTATAACACCTGAGGTTCAAATACTTAAACAAATTGCTAACCTGATTCGTAACACTAATTTTGACTGCCAGCAGGTAGCCATCTTCACGGATGCACTATCTATACTGTATGCTCTTAATTAAAGGTGGCAAACTCCAGCATCTCAGGAATGAATTAAGCAAGATAGCTGCCAGAAACTGAACCATACATCAGTGGTTACCGTCTCCCTGTGATGTACTGGTGAATGAGAAGGGCTTGCAAGAAAGGAAGCAAATTTTAAACAAGAAGACATTGAAATCACATGATTTGAGTGAAAGAGAGCTATGTAGGCTGTCAGAAGAAAACAGGACCAACCAAACAACAACTATGGTATCACACACTTGACCAGCAGGGACAAATCACCATTCTTTGTCTCTGAAAGCGGTGCAGCAGACAACAACCATTTGTACAGGCTTCGACTGTCTGCTTCACAGCTGTGCATATGTGAACTAAACGAACAAACTACTGATCACGTGTTACAGGACTGTTCCCTGTATGGCCAGTTATGGAAGATACACTGACCCAATGATTCAACACTAAACTCAAAACTGTACAGACCTAAAAAGAAGCTCTGAACAACTGTTGAGTTTATCACAGAAACTTATCTGGTGGTGTAAACATTAAAGATACAATCACAAGAAGAAACAGCAGTGCAAGGTGCTATATGGGTGCACATGTATGCCTATATTATACAAGGTGGTGACAGCAGTAAGGATGTGTTAATATGATCCAGCATTATATCGTTTGGTACTGTTCTTTTAAATAAAAGTATTGTTTTCAGAAGGAAGTGTTAGAGAAAAAAACTTGACATTTTATTCGGGTCAGTATGTTCTTTTCTTCAGTTTTGATCTAAATCCATTTGTCTTCAGTCTTTCTTTCCAGCAAAAGTTAGTTACAGCATATAAGAAAATTAAAGGTGTCTAGCAAAACCGTTTAGAAACACAGAAAATCATTAAAAAAATAATAAAGGTATTTATGGTGTCAGAAAGTGTCATACTGCTTTGTGATTGTAAATAGTAATATGTCTGTATCATTTTATACTGTTTTGTGCATACTCAAAAAGGGAATCAAATAACAGTAGGCCCTTGTTATCTATCTGTCGCTGGTCCATTAAAATTGGGATGGATAACGAGACAAATATTTGCATATTGTAATGTCAATCCTTTTGTGGGAAGTCTTTTGCAATTTTTTATAGGTAGACACGAAATTGTAACACAAACATACATTGGCTTGTTTGGTGTCTTTCCAAAAAACAGTGTTTGAGACCAAAAAGGAATTATCCTGTTAGTACAGCAACTTAATCTATTTCGTCTTGTGTCAACTCAGTCACATATCCTACATTGGTGAGACGTTCAGACAATTGTGTTTTAGCCACGTCCGAAATCAATTGCTTGTTTGCCAACTTTGTAGTTTTCTTCTTCTACTTCTCATTAATCAGCTTCCTTGAGTGATTAGCTCTTGTGGATTCTAGTTAAAAGTGCTGGGGGTCCCGTAACGTTCCTTTCCACCCCAGTCGGAAACCAGAAAAATATCTGGCTCCATCTTAGCCACAGAGGAGAGTGTAGTGCATTCCATAACGTACAATGTCAAGTGCCAAGCTAAAGCCCATGGCAGACTTACCATCCTCACCAACATACTGGGCCTCAAGAGGAGCCTCATGTTCATCAGTAGCGACATGTTTCAGTTTTGTATTTAGGCAAGGGACATGTTTCTCGGAGTCCAATACCGCAGAGTTGGACACTTTCAGCGCAGTGTAATGCTGAGTTGAGTAAATAACTTTCAATTTGACCAAAGTGAACATTGCTTTTCCCCTTGCTTTCCCAGAGACTGTGTGAGTGGATGATGAGACGATTGTACGCTTAGTCACTTTCCCATTTGACTTAAAATATTTTGGCATAATTTGTTTCAAAATACAGTCAGTAAAACATAATTTGTAGATTACTGCCCTCCCACTGTGATTGTTGCTTGTAGAAATAATATGACATTTCAGTTACAGATTAAATTCAAGCACGACAACACTTTCCTGTCTGTCTGACTTCTTAGATTCTATATGTTACATGCAGCTTCAGCTGTGTTATTTAGATGTTAAGAATTGCAATTCAACAGAGAATATACTATTTTGCAGACTCACAGAGTTGGTGCTTATGCCATTACTTGTTCCCTAACAGGATAGCGAAGGGGGTGGATATCGAGGCCTACTATATAATAAAAATAATCAATTGAAATGAAAATAAGAAACAATTAACACTATTATCAATATAAGATATTATGTATAAATATAAAAATAAGAGATCTCTACTAATACTAAATGTCAAATGTAAAAACTCACAGAGTGTATGAGTCTGTCTTTTTGTGGGCACAAATATACAATGCCAACCAACATTACAACTAAAAGGTTTCCATCAGAGGACAACACAGATAAGGAAGATTAACAAGTCAAATGGGTTTAGGATGGTGGATTATCTTTAACCATGTTCATTTCCATCATTTAAATTTATTAATTAGTTTTATCTGTGTTGTCCTCTGTCACTGATTGAGATCTTTTGGTTGTAACAAAAGCAGTAATTTGTGTACATTGTGTCTACCAAAAATCCACTGGTACTTATCTCTGTGAGTATATTATATAAAGCACAAGGTGCTGCACATTTGTAAAGACGTAATGACAATAAAAAACTGAAAGACGTTCTATAAGCATTCAAGATGAAGTTGTTGAAAGTCTGTGACAACTAATACACATCTTCTATTGGCAGGCTGATAACAGTTGTGCGGCTAAACAGATCTGGTAAATATATATGTACTAATACAAAAACCAATAACAGATATTTAATATTATCTGTATATTATTTGGAATGCACTTTTTGAGTTAAACAATCTTGGAAACTTAACTTAACTCAACATCTTTATACTGATTTAGAAAACTGCAGAGTCTGTATACAACCAGTTTCTTGGAGGGTGGTTAACCGATGTGCAAGTCCATCTTAATAGACTCACTATAAAGGGGAGAATGACATTCTGACATGATGAAAATGGTCCATGGGGCAGAGGGGGTTGAAGATATCTGATCTGATACTTCTTTGCTGAAACAAATATTGTAATGGAACTACATTAGCATTGGTCTTACACAACAAATAAGTCATAAAAATGCTCATGAATTACACTGGAACTTCCAAAGTGAGTGGTGAATATAAATTAAGACGAAAAACTACTCGTGTACCTAAATTCTGAGCCAAATTTTCAGAAGCTGTACCAGTTACACCCTATCTTACTACAAGAATGCAGAGAGCAAAATGTAACATCACGGTCAGGTGAAACGTACTGATCAAGGCCCCCACATCACATCCCTGCAGACTTCATGGAAAGTGGCTGTGAATAGGAGTCTGGCAATGAGGTGGGGATTGACATTTTAATTTCAATAGCTTTACCGAACAAACCTCATAGTGAATTACAACCAGGCGGTCCAAGGTGCCCCTTCTCAAGTACATCTCTAGATCTAAGAAGATCCACTGTTACCCGACACGAAAGTTGAATTAACTCAATACGAGGGGCTTCCGCAACAACTACAAGGCTGCTATGTTTATTATTGATAGTTATTACTATTTTCTATCCAAATTGTTTATAAAATAATGTATTGTGCTCTGATAAAGGCATGTCATGTTTACCCATTATGTTAACCTAACCTTAAAATATAATTATGAAACAGATCGTGTAAGAACGTAGTTCTAGTATGTGTATACTAAGAGTTAAGAGGGTCGCTGTGATCGAGAGGTAAGGCGATTGTCTTTCAAAGCAATGAACGGAAACCGTGGGCAAACAAATCTCGCAAATTTTTTAATGATCCCTGGTCTCAAGGAAGTTTAAACCAGAACGTCTGCATCCTGAGTTACCTCCAGTCGACTTGAATTATGTGGTGCCACTGGTTCAAGTTAGCTTGGGACCAGAGAGTGAGGTTGATGACCAGGCACAGTTTCTTTCTCATTATAATTCAAGTACAGCGCAACTTACATCATCAAAACACACCCATCTGATGATGTTCCTATCATTGTTTGCAATCGGCAACTAACTATCTAACTAACTTCCAGGTAACTAAGAATTAAACACTGAGGCCGCAAGGATTCCTCACTTAGAAAAATACAAGCTCCTCTCACAAACCTCCTATTATTCCACCTCGATTGGAGTTAGAAAAATGATGTGGCATTTAGAAAAAAGAAACACACAAAGTTAGTTTGTGCATGTTCCCTTTTGTAGCATTAGGGTATAAAGGATTTAATGTAGTTTACTCTATTTTAATGCTCAAGCCAAACGAACAAAACACTGTTGTGTTGTCCTTCCTTTCCTTATCAGTTTTAGTTTGTTACAGTAAAACATTCATTTTACATGAACATATAATCAGCAGTCTGTAATGGATAAGTAAGCAGCATTATGTAATACATTAACTAGTATTCATGAGACTAAAATATTTACAGCAAGTACACTAAATCTTCAAACATTTTATCATAATAATAGATAGTTCTAAGAAGTAATGACATTTTAAACAAACAGCTGCATTGTAGATCCATTTTGATCTACATGGATTCAATATGTTTTGCATGGATCTGTTGTTCCACCTGGATCCATTTTGTTCTATCTGGCTCTGTTTTGTATTTATTGGGTCACATTTTACTTATTTTTCTTTATTTCACTCCTTATGAAGCATAGGGCTACAACTATATATGGCTGCTTACAGAAAGCCTGGGCTAATGCACTTTGTGTGTTCTTGTTGCAGGAGCTTCTATTGCCATTTGGTTTATATGTGGCTGCTAGTTTCATACCTCTTTAGTCACCTTTTACAATATGCATGGAGGTGCAGTAGTACTATTCTTTCCTCTCCAGTTAAGTTACCTGGGACCCACAGAAGGGAGCAAAAGGTAATTGGGGTCAGGGGAAACATACTGGACATACCCACCCCCTCACAATCTCATTCATGCTTCTGGAAACAGGTTGTGTCATAGCAGTCTAGTTAATTAGGTGGGGATCAACACCGTTTTCCCTATTACGGTAGGCTTACTAAGCAACCTCACATCCACCTTCTTAAGTATGCCTTGGGATGTAAGATGAGCCACTGTAACCCGCTACCAAAGTAACATTCTCAGGAATTAACTCAACTTTAAGCAACAACAATGACCCACATGGGGATTTCATTTACCATCTGGATATTTTGTTCTACCTGGATACATTTTGTTCTGCTGGATCAGTTTTATTCTATCTGGATCAGTTTTGTTCTGTCTTCATTTATTTTGTTATGCCTTCATTTATTTTGTTATACCTTGATTTATTTTGTTCCTTCTTGATTTATTTTGTTTCACCTGAATCAATTGTGTTCTACCTGAATTTATTTGTTTTACTTTTGAATTATTTTGTTCTTCCTGAATCCATTTTTTTGGTAACGGAATCTATGTTAAGAGACTAACTGCCAGTCTGATGGTACTATTCAGGCACCATAATCTGTTAACAGCCATGTGGTACCAATTTTGAAAAGAATTGGACCACTTAACTTTCCAATTATCTCATAAAAGGTGACTAAAGAAGGTTGTACATGGGCTAGCAGTCTCATCATGTATAGCAATTATTATTGAAACTGCCTCAAGAAATGCTAAGATACAGGCTTAGGTAAAGGGACCAGATGTAGTGGTGATGTTCCTAGTCTTTACTTGGAGCAAACAGGTCAATCAATCAGTCATAACCTGTGGAATGGTTGTCGGCTTAGCAGACGTGGTGTTGTTTCCATCACTCTCACCAAGAGGTCATCTATGTAGTTCTCCAGGTCCCTAATATACTGGTCCTTCCTGATCATCTGGGCTTTGGAGGTGATCACCACTCGGAGAAGATCCTGATGAGAGTAGAAGAATATTAACATTGCTTATTATTTTGAATATTAACATTGCTCATTAATTTGAATATTAACATTGCTCAGTATTTGGAATATTAACATTGCTCATTATTTGGAATATTTACATGGCTCAGCATTTGGAATATTAACATTGCTCATTATTTGGAATATTAACATGGCTCATTATTTGGAATATTAACATTGCTCATTATTTAGAATATTAACATGGCTCAGCATTTGAAATATTAACATGGCTCAGTATTTGGAATATTAACATGGCTCAGCATTTGGAATATTAACATGGCTCAGCTTTTGAAATATTAACATGGCTCAGCTTTTGGAATATTAACATGGCTCAGCATTTTGAATATTAGCACGAATTTGTAATTAGACTACACAAATAGTTCATGTGAGAAAATATGGAATGATTATGATAAATGCAAGCTTTCACTTTGCTGAAAGCATAAGACAATCAATGGAATGAAGGTAAGGAAATGTTTATGGCATTAAATAGTACACACATTAGAGAAACCAAATAATAGCATTACACAGTGTACTTTGTTCTGGAATCTTCAGGAGAACTGAAGGGAGACAAAAACAAACATGGGTAAGAGAGCTATAGAGACAACTGGAATGGATGGTTTAAGTCAGAAGAAGAGAACTTGGTGTATATTCGAAGGGAAGTGATAGGTTTCAATTGAAAATCTTACTTACCCATGTTCCTATGTCAAAATCTATGGCTAGAGTTTTAAACTGGTTAAGTAAACACGCTAGGGTTGAAGGTTTTCCAACTCACGGGTGGAATATGTCGCAATTCAGACAGGCCAAAAGTGTTTTTTATTATTTATTGGGTCATCTAGGTATCAAAGAAAGCTCAAGAGACAATACCCCCCAATATTATACAGGGAAGTAAAGTGTGAAAAAACATGTCATCTCACGGGTTTGTCAACTGGTTTGTCATTTCGGGTAAATAATTAGAAAATGTTTGGATAGGGTCTCCTGGGCATGGATTCAAATCTCTAGAAAGGTACAGTTTTTTTATGAAAACCTTGCATGTACAGCAATTGCCATTGCAAGTGGCCTTTATTCCTCAATCCTACAAATTGTCACAGTGTCACCCAGCAATAGCAATGCTTCAGCGATGACATAACTAGACATTTTATTTTTCTTAAGTCTGATGTAAATGTAGAAGTCTACTAGTATTTGTGTGAGGAAATATATCCAAATTAACTAGCTGAAGTGAAGACTTCAAATGTAGAAGTCAATTAGTATTTGTAAGAGATAATATGTCCAAATTAACTAGCTGAAGTGAAGACTTCAAATGTAGAAGTCAATTAGTATTTGTAAGAGATAATATGTTCAAATTAGCTAGCTGAAGTGAAGTGAAGGCTTCAAATGTAGAAGTCAATTAGTATTTGTGTGAGGAAATATGTCCAAATCAGTTAGCTGAAGTGAAGTGAAGATTTCAAATGTAGAAGTCTACTAGTACTTGTAAGAGATAATATGTTCAAATTAGCTAGCTGAAGTGAAGTTACTTCAATTGCAGAAGTCTATTTGTAGTATGTGAGATAATATGTCCAAATCAGTTAGCTGAAGTGAAGTGAAGACTTCAAGTGTAGAAATCAACTAGCATTTGTGTAAGGTAATATGCTCAAATCAGTTAGTTAAGCAATACAGTGACAGTCTGAATATTGTCACATTAATCCATTCTAGGTAAGTAGTTGTAGTATTCTTCTTTATATAACCTATTTAACATAGTTGTAGTGCACTTGCTTTTCATGGCAAAGACTTTATCAGCCCGCTCTGCCACAGGGAAGGAAAGACAGCTAATAAATGAAACTATCCACCCCACCTCATTAACAAGATGTGGCCTTACACAATGTAGTCTCTAACACTTCATCCCCGATAGCAGCGTCTGCTATGAGTCTACCTTTATCCTTATATCAGATCATTGGGTGTTCTCTGTGCTATTTGGCGCTAAGGCTGTTTCTTATAATTGTTTTTGAGTGCAAAGACTAGGGGTCAGATTGAGGGGAGGGACATGATAAACTGTCATTGATTTTATGTGTCCACAATCTTCAAAGGGTTGAGAACCACTGCTCTGACCACATTTTATCTGTCTACTCACCTCCTTGGTCATATTCTTGAACACAGAAAGCAGGTCATCAGGAACATCATTTCGTGAAGAATCACTTGGTTCAGATTCACTCTCATCATACAAGCCTGAGCCACCTAGAACCAACAATTGTATGTGGCAATCGTAAATTCAGGTTTCATCAGATTTTGCTGTCCTCAAACTAACCCTAATGACATCACATTATAAGATGAAGCATGAGAAACTACAACAATGAAATATGTCTCTGACAATGAGCTTTATATTAGTCAAATATATATTTGCATAGTTAGGATAAGAAAGTTGGGAGAGAGAGATGAATAATTGGTAGCAGGGGTTGTAATAGTGAAAAGCGATTGTCAAATTGTATAAAGCATTGGTTATACCTAGATTGGAGTACTGTGTACAGGTGTGGAGTCCTTATCGTAGAGGAGATATAAACAGGCTGGAAAGGATGCAAAGAAGAGCAAGAAAACGGATAGTGGGATTCCAGAATTACAGTTATGAGGAAAGACTCAGAAAAACTGGCACACAGTGTCTAGAAAAGAAAAGAATTCGAGGTGACAATACAGGTTTATAAGAAAATCACAGGAAAGGTTAGATTAGACTATAACAAATTTTTCAAAATACAACTACCAACGAGAACAAACGGCATATCTACAAATTAACTAAAGAGAGGTCCAGATTAGATATTAGGAAATATTTTTTTTTAGTCAGAGAGTGGTGTCTGCTTGGAATGCATTGGCCCTGGAGGTAGTGGAGGTAGGGACAGTTAATGCATTTAAGAATAGATTGGATGCGCATAGCTTTTAGAGCATGATAATGTAAATGTAACTGGTTGTATACAGACTCTGATGAGTCTTCTAAACCAGTATAAAAACGTTAAGTTAACAATGAGGAGAATGTAGTAAAAATGAAGATAGGAAACGATGGGGAAAAGAACCTATGTAGGAAGGAGATGAAGAAGAGAAATAAAAGTTAATGAAAGGATGATGGAAGAAGATGGGGAAGAAAAGCAAGAAAGAAAAATAAGAAACATTAATAATAAGAAGTGGAAGAAACAATAAAAAAATGAAGAAAAATGAAAAAAAATATGGTGCAGACAACGATAAAGCAAAAGTAGGCATCAGAACATGAAAGGTTTGAGTGGAAATGTGTAACAGGCATTTACTGAGGTAAATATATTTGAAAAGTTTCATTGTTACAGTAATAATAACTTGACATTTCATTGATGGATAGGAGAGCAGAGAAGAAAATGTTAACAAATAATTGAATCCATAACAAATGTTTGTTATTTGGAGGAAGTGGGATCAAGATGCTGAGCAGCGCATGAGCTGCAGTGGTCAGCGACCCATAGCTGACAGCTAGCGTCAGGGTCAGAGAAACAGAACTGCCAAGACCCTTCTACACCTCCACGTGGTGATCCTGGATAACATGATGCAGCAGGGCAGACTGGCTAAGGAGAAGGGATCGAAGAAGGAATGCTAACCCGGTACTCGAAAAAGGCTTGCCGAAGTCGGATGTGTTGGACCGAAAGGTGCAAATATCGCAGTCAAGCTGTAAACTACGACACAGCGCATTCCGTTCTCTGGACTACATTCTTCTACTTAAGCCCTTTCAGGGTTTGGTAGCGGGAGATTGAGAACGAACGAAGCCAAGCCAAGCCATTTGGAGGAAGTGTGTGAGTTGTCAATGTACTAGGTTTATGGGGTGGAATGATAAATTCCTTTCCCTACTGCCTTGCCTTTATTTGCTTAACAGAGGCAGGTGCCCATTTATAGCTTTGTAGACTGATGTGACTAGATTCTCAACTTACTTCTTTATACTGGTTTAGAAGTCTCTGTATACAGCTAGTTTCTTCTACTCCACTTGATTTAAAAACAACTATGTGCATTAAATCTATTCTTAAATGCATTTACGGACCCTACCCCCACCATTTCCTAATATTTAATATTAACATTTATTTAATTAGTTTGCAGTTGTGCCCTCTAGTTCTTGTAGCCATTTGTACTTTGAAAAAACTGTACACATTCAGTATTGCAGAAAAAGGGAAGTACTTTAGTTTTTGTTTTTTTATTTGTTGCTACATTCAGTATACTTGAGCAATTAGCTCTTTGTGGTATACATAATACAAGTAATGCTGATGAAGGATCTGTGGCTTTCCTTCCCACCCTGGGCAGATACTTCAAAGTATCGGACTCTTTCCTGACCACAGGGAGAGATATACAGTAATTAATCTAACAGCTCTCTTACTTTGACAATTAGATGAAAAATTTGTGTCAGAAGATGCAGTATTGAATGAGCTGATATCAACCAGCAACTCATGGCTGGCTTTTTGTATCAGGATCAGCAACACATACACTGACCAAGACCCTATTCTGCCTCCAAGTGGCAGCCCTGAAAACAGACTGCAACTATGCAGCCTGGCTAAGTGAATTGAGAGTACTGGTCTTGTAGGACCAAACGGCGCAGATATCACAATCTCAATGCAATCAACAACACAACGTACTTTTCAGGATGAATAATGATGATGATAAAGAAGAAAAAGTAAAAAAATTATGAGACATATTTCATATCAGCATCACACATAGAATGAAACATTCATGAATGACTTACTTTGTCGGATCTGCAGTAACCTATTTCTGTCTCTATCTCTTTGAGCTCGTGACCTCTTTCTCACTACGAGCTCTCCATGCTTGTTTTCTTTACTGTAAAACATGCTTGGCAGTGACACCTTCTTCCTTGATCTGACAGATCCATTCATGGACATCTCTCTATCAAGGTGATATAATATTCCTCTGTCTCCTCCTGTACTGCTAAGTGGAGTCTCATGTTTTGGTTTTTCCATGATAGCATCTGTGTATCCTTGCTGGCCTCGAGCTTTGGACCCATTATTGGTTCCATCAGTTGCGGCCAGGCTGCCCTCTAGTGAGTTCCCCAGGCTGGAGGACCGGTCATCTAGTATGCCAGAGTCTCTACCATTAAATGGCTGCTGGTCACCAGAGTGGGGTCGTCCATTAGAAAACGACAGACCTACATTTTCCTTTGAGTAGTCCTCATTCTTCTTTTTCATGGACATTGCATCTCTCTTAGCAAGTCTCTTCACACGAGGCTTGGGCATAGGAACACCTTCAAGATCTGATGAGGAAGAAACAGAATTTTCTGGCTCTGTTCGTTCTTTGATACTTTCATAGATTCCAGATATTTCACGTCTGGCTGGTTCAAAGTGGTTGGAGCTTGAAGGAAGCGAGTTTCGGAGTGCTATGCTGGTTTGGTGGTCTGGCACTCCTTGATCATTTCCTGATAGCACGACAGCGGAGTCATCCTTCGATGATTGTCTGAGGTCATATGGTGGTGGTGGATGATGGTTAAGTGGAGCCTCAGAACTGCGTCTGCTGCCAGGCAGACTATACAATGACTGGCTGTAGCTCTCGGAAACACCTGAAATAAATAATTCAAACTGTGTAAGCGGACAGTGGCTCGGCTCACAAGCCAAATTACTTGTGTTAGGGTTCAGGAAACAGCTAACCTCTTCTCTTCTTCTGTGTTCGTTCTCAATCTCCGCCTACCAAGCCCTAAACAGGACTTTGCAAGTAGCAAGATGTAGTCCGGAGAACGGAATGCGTTGTGTCGCTAGTTTACAGCTTGGCTGCGATATTTGCACCTTTCGAACCGACACCCGTCTTCGGCAGGGCAGCTAACCTATATCCCTACGAGTTTATTACCAGTAGTAATATTGATAGTGATGGTTGTAGTGATAGTAATGGTTGTAGTGGTAATATTGGTAGTAGTGGTTGTGATGGTTGTAGTGGTAGTGATGGTTGTAGTGATAGTAATGGTTGTAGTGGTAATATTGGTAGTAGTGGTTGTGATGGTTGTAGTGGTAGTGATGGTTGTAGTGGTAATATTGGTAGTAATGGTTGTGATGGTTGTAGTGGTAGTGATGGTTGTAGTGATAGTGATGGTTGTAGTGATAGTAATGATTGTAGTGGTAATATTGGTAGTAGTGGTTGTGATGGTTGTAGTGGTAGTGATGGTTGTAGTGGTAGTGATGGTTGTAGTGGTAATATTGGTAGTAGTGGTTTTGATGGTTGTAGTGGTAGTGATGGTTGTAGTGGTAATATTGGTAGTAGTGGTTTTGATGGTTGTAGTGGTAGTGATGGTTGTAGTGATAGTGATGGTTGTAGTGATAGTAATGATTGTAGTGGTAATATTGGTAGTAGTGGTTGTGATGGTTGTAGTGGTAGTGATGGTTGTAGTGGTAGTGATGGTTGTAGTGGTAATATTGGTAGTAGTGGTTTTGATGGTTGTAGTGGTAGTGATGGTTGTAGTGGTAATATTGGTAGTAGTGGTTTTGATGGTTGTAGTGGTAGTGATGGTTGTAGTGGTAATATTGGTAGTAGTGGTTGTGATGGTTGTAGTGGTAGTGATGGTTGTAGTGGTAATATTGGTAGTAGTGGTTGTGATGGTTGTAGTGGTAGTGATGGTTGTAGTGGTTAGTGATGGTTGTAGTGGTAGTGATGGTTGTAGTGGTAATATTGGTAGTAGTGGTTGTGATGGTTGTAGTGGTTAGTGATGGTTGTAGTGGTAGTGATGGTTGTAGTGGTAGTGATGGTTGTAGTGGTTAGTGATAGTTGTAGTGGTAGTGATGGTTGTAGTGGTAGTGATGGTTGTAGTGGTAGTGATGGTTGTAGTGGTAGTGATGGTTGTAGTGGTTAGTGATGGTTGTAGTGGTAGTGATGGTTGTAGTGGTAGTGATGGTTGTAGTGGTAGTGATGGTTGTAGTGGTAGTGATGGTTGTAGTGGTAGTGATGGTTGTAGTGGTAGTGATGGTTGTAGTGGTAGTGATGGTTGTAGTGGTAGTGATGGTTGTAGTGGTAGTGATGGTTGTAGAGCTAGTGATGGTTGTAGTGGTAGTGATGGTTGTAGTGGTAGTAATGGTTGTAGTGGTAGTGATGGTTGTAGTGGTAGTGATGGTTGTAGTGGTAGTTGTAGTGGTAGTGATGGTTGTAGTGGTAGTGATGGTTGTAGTGGTAGTGATGGTTGTAGTGGTAGTGATGGTTGTAGTGGTAGTGATGGTTGTAGTGGTAGTGATGGTTGTAGTGGTAGTGATGGTTGTAGTGGTAGTGATGGTTGTAGTGGTAGTGATGGTTGTAGTGGTAGTGATGGTTGTAGTGGTAGTGATGGTTGTAGTGGTAGTGATGGTTGTAGTGGTAGTGATGGTTGTAGTGGTAGTGATGGTTGTAGCGGGATCATAATAAAGAATGATTTGCTGTGCGTTGCACTATGTTTTTATTTTGCGCCTGTCGGCACAGTGCATCCGATTTCGGAATACATTTTATGTAAGGATCTGCTTCCTCCTGCATTTTCTAAGGGTTTGCTTCCCTGGGGTAACGGGCGGTGCTGTGATTGGGGAGCGAATACATCACCTTCGTGAGCCGTGTCACTTACCCAAGCCGCCCCACACCCCTCCCTCCCCACAAGGATGTCAGATTCATGTCCAGTGCCTTCATATCAAGCTTGCATACATATGTGACCATCAGCTGTGGTCTGTTGACTGTTCTTTTGACACCAGCCAACTGTCGTACCGGATAAACGCAAGTTTGGGCATCATCTTCCTATTGATAAAACGCTATTGCCTGTGCAGCTGGTGCCCCCCCCCCCTCTCTCTGTGTAGCTAATTGATGCAGGGGAATGCCACTTGTCGATACAGTCTGAAATCAGCAACGTCGCAAGTTGTTGCCACAACAGCGATAGATCCACCACTATACTGACTTAGGGACACCAGCTCTGGATTTTTTTCCCCAGGTTTTACATTCCGACGCATCTATTGATAAAGCATGAAGTAAACCACGTGGCAAATGGCTGGATAATAATACAGAAACAAAACAGTTTTTCTCACAACAGAAACACAGCACAACAAGAAAGGTAACTTCAACTCTTCAAGACCGCCTTACGTGAATGGAAAAGCAAATTCACATTTAAATCTTCTGAATGCTGAAGCCACACATACAGTTGCCTTTTAAATGGTTAAAAAACAAATTGTCCTACGACATGTTTCCCTTTGCTTGGGTAGTCGAGAGGTTTTAACGGCTGAGGACTACAGACCGCCTCACCACGGATGTCGCCACGTCGTGTGCTGGCTATGTTTGTTTATTTCACCCCCAACAGAAAAACAACATATGCCTTTCGAGAGATTCGATCCGCTGCCATCCTTGTTGGCAAGCAGGCATCGAAACCATTCGACTACGTGCTCCACCATTCGCCCACACGCTTCACTTTAAATGGTTACCATGATAAATTCAAGCTAAACTCTAACCTGGATCTGGGGCTTCACTAGCGAAGTTTCGGTTTCCATTGTTGCTGTTGCTGCTGCTGTTGGTAGGGATGTTGTTGATAGAATAATTGGACATCTTACTTCTGTCCAGTGACATAGACTTGATGTACGTGGGGGACATGCTGTAGCTGCGAGTCAAAGTGTCCTATGAGATTAACAGAAAATTAATATTTTATACACCTGAAAAAATGATGATTGAATTAGTACATGTGTTCAATAATTTACCATAGAGTTTCACTTTCAGATTTCAATCAATAGATCCACATAAACGATTTGAACATTGATTTAGGATCCATGATTGCAAAATTTGCGGACAACACATAACTATGTAGGAGTGTCTTATCAATAGGTGAAGTGGTCGGATTTAGATAGAATTCGAGACTGGTCTGCGAGATGGCAAATGGAGTTTAATATAGATAAATGTACAGTCATCTACATGGGTAGATCCAATCCGTAACATAATTACAGAATGGGTGAGAACAATATTAGAAAAGATAGATAACGAAAGGGACCTAGGGGTTATAATAGAGCATACCGGTAAATTGAGTGAGCAAGTCCAAGTAGCATGTGAATAAGGCGCATACAATGTTAGGTATGATAACAAGAAATATTAAATATAGGAGTAAGGAGGTGATTGTCAAACTGTATAAGCCATTGGTTAGATCTAAATTGGAGTACTGTGTACAGGTGTGGAGTCCTTATCGTAGAGGAGATATAAACATACTTGCTGAAAAGGATACAAAGAAGAGCGACAAAACTGATAGTGGCATTCCAGAATTACAATTATGAGTAAAGACTAAGAAAACCCGGCTTATAATGTCTAGAAAAGAGAAGAATTCGAGGTGACCTAGTACAGGTTTAAAAGATAATTATAGGAAAGGTTACATTAGACTATAACAAGTTTTTTTTTCAAAATACAACAACCTATCAGAACAAGAGGGCACAGCTACAAATTAACTAAAGAAAAGATCAGAAAGGATTTTAGTAAATAATTTTTTAGTCAGAGAGTGGTGAATGCTTGGAATGCATTGCCCCAGGAGGTCGTGGAGGCAGAGGCAGTTAATGCATTAAAGAGTAGATTGGATGTGCATAGCTTTTAGAGCATAGTAATGCAAATGTAACTGGTTGTATACAGACTCTGATGAGTCTTCTAAACCAGTATAAAGACATTAAGTTAAGTTATCAGAGCAAGGATGTAATAGTCACGCTATTTAAATCATTAGTGATACCTTCATTTAAGTACTGTGTACAGACGTGGAGTCCATATCATAGAGTGGTTATAAACGTGCTGGAAAATATACAAAAAAGAGCGAAAAAAATTATCGCGGGGTTTCAGAATTATAGTTATGGGAAAAGAAAAAAAAACAGGTTTTCAGTGTTTCGAACAAAGAAGAATTCGATGTGACTTATAACACAAGTGTATAAATTAATAAATGGAAAGGATAAATTAGATTATACCAAGTTTTCCAAAGTACGACCGGATACAAGAACAAGAGCACACAGCTACAAATTGTTTAAAGACAGGTCCAGATTAGATATTAGGAAGTATTTTTTTAGTCACAGAGTGGTGAATTCTTGGAATGTATTGCCGCAGGATGTAGTGGAAGCAGAGTCAGTTAATGCATTACAAAATAGATTGGATGCTCACAGTATTTTCGGTATCCGTGGAGTGAAATAAGCTGGTTGTATAAATCAGTAAAATGAAGTTAAGTAAAGTAAAGATGGGAGTTTTTGTGGACAAAACTGATATATTTTTTAAGGCCGAGTGGTCTGCCAGGGTTTTTGTGTATGACACAGACAAGAATAGCACCACTGCCCCACAGAAAGCATGTCGTAAGAGTCGACTTACTGTGTGACATGGCTTAACATCGGTCTTGGTTATGTGGTTTGTTAAGAGCAGCATAGATGGCGTCAAACAGGCTGTGGGTCTACTTTGCTCTAGTGTTTGAGCCTATTAAGATGGACTCACACATCGGTTAACCACTCTCCAAGAAAATGGTTGTACGCGGGTTCTGCAAAGTCTTATATATCAGTTTAAATGAGTTATGTTCACTAACCTCGACTGAACATTTAGCATTTCTTTCATTTACGAGTTAAGGGACAGAAGAGCTGGCTAAAGGCATGAGTGGATTGTTGCTGTAAAGTCTTCAAACCTCTAGGAGATGGTGTGAATATATTGTCTTGGTCGTGCTGGGGCTCCAGGCAATGAAAGAACGACCATCCTGACTTTATAAGTATCCTTTATGTGGGCACTTATGTGTATCTCCAGAATGCAGCGGATTAGATTCTCAAGAATCGAACAGAACAGGCAGCTAAACTACAGTTGTTATATATTTTTATAAGAGCGTTTCAATAAAATTCGTTTCATTTGTAATCCTATTTATTTTATTATATACATGTAAAAGACTTTTTCTGAGGATAATTCATGATGATGATGTTCATCCATCACATGTGATGAAGACCACTCTCTTTGTTCAACCGTGTGGACAATCTTTTCATTTGCTGTGTCCGCTGAAATGGGTGACCTGCGCTGTGATTAGGATTAAAGTAAGGAAGAAACTGCGTCTTTTGTCAACTTCACTCTCTGGTCCTGAGCTACCCTTAACCAGTGACAATATATTTATCGAGACGACTGGAGATAGCACTGGATGCAGATTTTTTCTCAGGTGGTACTCCCGAAGCCTTTCCCGTAACACAGGTATGCCACCAGTCAGTGGAATTGGGGGGCGGGGGGGGGGGGGGGGGGGGGAGAAATGACATTTAACTTTGTGTGTCATGCCTTTCCCATAACTGCAAGATGTCGTAGCGACATCACTCAGCGTGGAGTGAGTTGGGAATCTCTCCCGGGCTTTCTTATAGTTCATTATAATCATGTCAAAATTTTACACACCAACACCGATACTGTTTGCAGCTAGGGCGAAGGGCGCCTATCTCGTAAAGTTCAGCCAGACTACCAAAAGGTAAACAAGTAATGGTAGTCTTGTAGGAAGCACTGTATTCTGAGAGTGATTGATAAGTATCACTAGACTACCGAAGTAGGTAAAAAGGTGTAGATTAATAGGAGATAATGCTGTCGGGGATAAAGTGTTAGAATCCTCACTGTTAGAGTCTCAGCTTTATTGCGAGATGGAATGATAAGTTATTTTCCTTGCTACCTTTTCGTCCTTAGCTGTACATCAGATACCCGTTTACAGTTGGGAGACTGGAGAGTGTTACTATCAGGAAGCAGACCCAGAACAGCTGCCGCCAGAAGCAAAAAAAAAAAGAAAGAATGGTCTTTGACTTACTAAAATATTTTATTAAAAAATTTTTTTTTTAGCGTTCGCCTTATTTCTCTAATCCCCAAGGCGGTGTGCGTTGCACTGTGGTTTTTATTTTGCGCCTATCGGCCCAATGCATCCGACTTCAGCATGCATTTTATGTAAGGGTATGCTTCCTCCTGCATTTTCTAAGGGTTTGCTTCCCCGGGATAACGGCCGGTGCTGTGATGGGGATCGAACCCAGCACCTTCGGATTGTGAGCCGTGCCACTTATCCACTAGGCCACGCCGTCCCCTTCTGCTCCTTTCAGCCCGATACATTCGATTTCAGCATGGCATTTTTGGGGAACGGTTTGCCTTTCCTCTTCGCTACCTAATCTCTATTATCTAGACTGCATGGTTGCAGACTGTTGCTAAGGCCACACCTTGGAGGCGGAATAGGGTCTTTGTCAACTGTTAACTCTGATGAGCCAACTATGGATCGATGGTCGAAGTCAGTTCATTCACTTCTGTATCTTCGGCCTCACTGTACTAACAATTGATTGTTGTTGTTATTAATACTGTATGAATGATCCCCGTAGTAATGAGCGACACCCAGATGAAGTCAAGCATAATACAACCGTCTGAAGGACCACGGCCCACCTTAATTATCACCCTCGGGATGTGAAGACAGCTACTACAACCCGCCACATTACGCCCTATTCAGGGCGCACAGAAGAGTGGCGCGCCTCCGCCAGTAGAAACCAGTGAGGCAAACATTTAAGCAAAAAAAAAAAAAAGAGTAAACATACTCATTGTGAGCATTACAAAAACGACAGCAGCAGCCATATCAACAATAACAACAGCATCAACAACAACTGTATCAATAGTTATATAGATAAATGGATACAATATAGGATACACTACTTGGAAACCTGATATTCAAACAGGCATGTTCATGTCTGTTGCCAGATAGCCGAAGGCTATCGGTTATCAGTAGTAGGTATTTTATACTTTCTGCGGCTTACTAGGCCTGGGATATACATGCCAATATATATCAGCGGTACATGCTGGTATACATCAGGGAAATCAGTATATCAGGGATACATGCTGGTATATATCAGGGGTACATGTTGGTATGTATCAGGGATACATGTTGGTATATATCAGGGATATATGCTGGTATATATCATGGGTATATGCTGGTATATATCAGGACTACACGCTGGTATATATCAGGGGTATATACTGGTATATATCAGGGGTACATGTTGGTATATATCAGGGATACATGATGGTTTATATCAGGGGTACATGCTGGTATATATCAGGGATACATGATGGTATATATCAGGGATACATGCTGGTATATATCAGGGATACATGCTGGTATATATCAGGGATACATGCTGGCATATATCAGAGATACATGATGGTTTATATCAGGGGTACATGCTGGTATATATCAGGGATACATGATGGTATATATCAGGGATACATGCTGGTATATATCAGGGATACAAATGGCATATATCAGGGATACATGCTGGTATATATCAGGAGTGCATGCTGGTATATATCAGGGATACATGCTGGCATATATCAGGGATACATGATGGTATATATCAGGGATACATGCTGGTATATATCAGGGATACATGCTGATATATATCAGGGATACATGCTGGTATATATCAGGGATACATGCTGTTATATATCATTCAAATTCTTGTTAGGGCCATCATTGGATACAATATTTAATTTTCAGTTTACGGGCGGATGTTTTCAGCTGGAGGAGTGTATCTGGTCCATGTGTGTGTGGGAGAATAGTGTATATGTTGGAGGATTACATACAAGGGGGAGGTTACCATATACAGTGGAGGTTAACATATACGTGGAAGGTTAACCACTAAGTGGAAGGTTAACATATAAGTGGGAGGTTAACATATAAGTGGGAGGTTAACATATAAGTGGGAAATTAACATACAAGTGGGAGATTAGGATATAAGGTGGAGGTTAACATATAAAGTGGAGGTTAACATACGGTGGAGGTTAACATATAAAGTGGAGGTTAACATATAAAGTAGAGATTAATATATAAAGTGGAGGTTAACATATACAGTGAAGGTTAACATATACAGCAGTGGAGGTTAACATATACAGTGGAGGTTAACATATAACGTAGAGGTTAACATATAAAGTAGAGGTTAACATATGCAGCAGAGGTTAACATCAATAGATCGACACTGAATGACCTGGTATGTTGTAAAATCGATTGGTTAAGGTTGAGGTTGGGGGCTGTCAAAAGTTTTAGCCACAAGAATATCAAGAAATATAGATGCATTTGTGGATTGAATGTGTTCCACGGTGAACTCAAAAAGATTTTCACGGTGATGGAACATAGGGTCTTTGTATCCATCTTCCTTTTACATGTCCCTTTTCTACTCCAGCCGGAGTATAAAACCCAGTACAGTTGGCCTCTTTTAGGAAACCTGCGCCAATACTTTCTGTAGCAATTTGCCATACACTATTAGGCCCCTAGCCCCATGCACAACTCTCTTTAGTCGCGCCCTTTACGGCATGAATGTATGTGCAGTGGACGTATTCATTCTTCCCTATCAAGGGACCCCCTTCCCCCAATGGATTCTCTAGGAGAATCCATCTTTCTAGAGAGCTGTACAAACGATTCTCACGAGCGTGAATAGGCAGGGACAAATGTCCAAGTCGGCCGGGAATTTCACTCTCGAGTTCAATAACCACTTCCGTGAGGCATGTTTTGACGCCGCCACTGCACCAAAACGTCTTTTATGCCTAATGCACACTAGGTGTACAGAAATAGAATGCCCCAAAAATATATTAATAAAAAATTAGAAACATAATCGTCACTGTTTAAAAAAAAAGAATTCAAAATACAAAGACCAACGTTTGCACATTTTTAAACATTGAATACCCCATTATGCACATTGATTGCTCACATTTAAAGTACAAAGAAAGAAACATTTGCCACAGAAGTACCATCGACTACCATATAAATACGTTTGCGATAAATGATCATTTTTTGTGCTTTGCACCACTCAGATGTTGTTTGAAACCACAAGCAGCTGCGTTTTCTTTTAGGCCAAGTACGTTCTACACGGGTTTTGCATTAGGATACTCCCGGTATATTGTCAAGGCTTCGCAAGCACTAAGCTCCGCGTAATAGCTGTCAGGCATAAATACGCAGGTCGCTTGTTATCAAAGGGCAGGGGCGGCGGCAGTCGGTTCGTGTGTTGATAATTTCAAGTTTAAAAACAAGTAAATTACAAAAATAACGTTTTCCGCTACCAGCTTTTTTTAATACTTAGACATTTCTTTTTGGTTATTTTGTTTTTGATACAACTCTGGAAATGAATATTTAAAAAAATATATATTAGCCCTTACTGCCGCAAATTCTAGATCAAGCTGTGAAATGAGCCTATCGAAGATGTCAGGTCATACATATGCAAGGTGGCTTGTCATAAGTATCTACCCTGACCAAGAAGAAAGAAGTAGAAGAAAGGTGAAATTTGGCACAGTGCTTATTCCTTCTCAATGTATCCACCACCTGAATTTATACATTTCTGTCATCTCTGCGTGACCTTGAAAAGACCTTCAGAATAAATAACCTATTTTTCGAACTAAACCAGTTACCACAAGCCAGTATGACATCTTCGTCACTGTCAAAATGATTTCCTTTAAGCTGTTTTTTTAAGTTTTGGGAGAAGAAAAAGTCTGATGAAGCTAAATCCGAAGAATATGGTGGGAGGGGGGGGGGGGGGGAGGAAGAATTTAAATATTCAAATCGTTGGCTGATGCAGCACAAGCCTTGCTTTGTGGGAGGGTGCGCTGTCTTGAAGCAAAGGCAGCATTTGAGTGCGCGCTATCCCTAGTTTTCTGGTTAGTCTTTCTTAGTTTGGTAAGGAGATCTGCATAATATTGCCATTAACCGTGTTGCCATGATGCAGGTAATCTTTCAATATGACACCTTTGACGTCCCAAAAAACAGTCAGCATCACTTTTCTTGCAGATTTCTGTGCTCTTGGCTTGACATGCGTTGATGAGCCCGGGGTTTTTAACTGCATGATGAAAATTTTTGATTCTGGATCATAATGGTGAATCCAAGTCTCATCTACTGTCACCATGGTCGACAACATGTTTTTTGAGCAACTGGTCACATCAATCAACCCGCGTTTGTTTCTGTTCACATGTCAGCAGACGCGGGACCCAGCGGACACAAACTTTTCTCATGTTCAGTCTGTTATGTAAAATTAGAAAAACTGTACTTTTATTCAGTTTTGCTGACCTATATATCTCTGCAATTGTCATTTTCCTATTCTGGTCAATGATTTTTATCACTCTTGCAGCATTTTCATCGCTGCACTCTGAGGATGGTCTTCCTGATCTTGGAAGATCAGCAACATGGGAACGGCCACACTTAAACTGCATACACCAGTTGTTGTACAGAAGCATACGAAGAACACATTTTCTCAAACACTGGTTCCATCTCCCTGTGTATTTCTGTAGGTATTTTTGTCTGCAACATCGAAAATGTTATCACAGTTCTTGCCTCTGATTTCTCCACCGTTAGAGTAGCAGATCCGGTCAATAAGGTGTGTTGCGCCATGCACCATACCGGGTAAACCCGTGGAGGAGGGAAATTCATACTTCTTAAGTCCAGTACACATTGAATGGCTTGGCTTCGTTCGTTCTCAATTTCCCGCTACCAAACCCTGAAAGGGCTTAAGTAGCAGAATGCAATTCGTAGAACGGAATGTGTTGTGTCGTAGTTTACAGCTTGACTGCGATATTTGCACCTATCGGTCCAACACATCCCACTTCAGCAAGCATTTTTGGAGTACCGGGTTAGCATTCCCTCTTCGATCCCTTCTCCTTAGCCAGTCGGCCCTGCTGCAGCTTGTTATCTAGGATCACCGCGGGGAGGTATAGAAGGGTCTTGGCAGCTCTGTTTCGCTGCCCCTGACGCTAGCAGTCGGCAACTAATGTGCTGCTCAGCATCTTGATCCCGTACAAATTGAATGAGCTACATATGTGCCAAATTTGAACTTTCTCCTCATACTCATCCATAGTCAGAGTAAAGACTTATGACAAACTCCTTGTACTTAGGGCAAGAGATAAATGCCACCCACACCCTAGACCGAAAAACCTCAAGACGAAAAGCTACAGCCTGGCCTAGCTCCAATGCCATAGAGCCTGTACTCCTGCAGCTGAAAGACACCATGGCAAGGGCGCACCATTTGAAATCTGCGGTTATACAATCCATGATCTACGGATGTGACGTATGTAATCTACGCAACGTGGATGCAAAGAAACTATGAGGTACCCGGCGAGCGATGGAAAGACGCGTCCTTGGGATCTCGATGACAGATCGAATCCACAAAACGGAAATAAGAGAGCGCATTCCATTTCGAGACGTCATGGGGGCTGCGTTGCCTCGCAAATACCGCTGTGCTGGCCACGTGGTGCGCGTGCCAGATAACAGATGGACACTCAGAACGACGTTTTGGTGACCATATGATTATACACGACCACGCGCCCACCCACCCATTCGATGGCGAGATTGTCTGCTGAGATACCTAGGTCCGAAATGGTACGATACGGCAAAAGATCGGACTGCATACAGGGCATTGTTGGCTACCTCGCATACGGCACACCTGTCGTACTGAAGTCGAGGATTTTGTATTGTATTGTATATATACAAGGCTTTGACCATTATGCCCCTGTTACAAATTACTGTAGACGTTAGTTTGTCGGTGACATATTAAAACACATTAATTCATTCACCAATGTCAGCTTTCATAATTTACAGAACTTTACTGAAGATGAGATCCGTCTATCATTAAATGAACTGATCGACTGATTATTTTGTCAGCAAACTATATTTTGAAATGACACGTTTCTTGCTTTTTACAAGCACGACGTTATCGTCGGCTCTTTCACAATCCTCTCTCACGCTGCGACAAAGTACACAGTGGTAAGACCGGGTTGCGTATAGCCGGATTTGCTTCGGATTCAATAATTGAAACGTGGGCAGGTGACTTAGCAAAGAAAATATTATAATTACGTTTTTCGATAGATCTTGTGAATGGCCTATCCAGGATCCGTTAAAGTGTGATAGATTAACAGGTCGCAAATAATAGAGGCTCTGTTCAATATTTCAGCACTTTAGGATTTGCCGAAAATAGAAGAATAAAAGTCCACAGACAACGATCATGTCAAGTTAAATAAAAACTTGTAATTAGTAATTTAAAGACCCTTAATATAAATTTAGCAGCTTCATCATGTCAACCAATGCTACTCAAGCTGCAAATGCCTGAATACATACCTTCGGTAAAAGGTCCACTTTAAATGGGAGCTCTATGATTTGTAAAGATGAGGAATTTACTGCCAGTAGCTACGCACTGTACAGTCTAGGTTCTTAATTACATTTTTTAAACCTTCGATATTTCTACTTTTTATTATTATAAGTAATCAGGGATCAAGATGATGAGCAGTGCATGAGCGTCGGCGGTCAGCGACCCATCGCTCACTGCTAGCGTCAGGGTCAGCGACCCATCGCTCACTGTTAGCGTCAGGGCCAGCGAAAATCGCTCACTGCTAGCGTCAGGGCCAGCGACCCATCGCTCACTGCTAGCGTCAGGGCCAGCGACCCATCGCTCACTGCTAGCGTCAAGGCCAGCGACCCATCGCTCACTGCTAGCGTCAGGGTCAGCGACCCATCGCTCACTGCTAGCGTCAGGGCCAGCGAACCAGAGCTGCCAAGACACTTCTACACATCCACGCGGTGATCCTGGAAAACAGACTGCAACATAGCCGACTGGCTAAAGAGAAGGGATCGAAGAGGGAAGGCTAGACTTGTACTCAAAAATGCTTTCTAAAGTCGGATGTGTCTGACTGAAAGTTTCAAATATCGCAGTCAAACTGTAAATTACGACACGTTGCAATATCCTGCTACTTACAAAGCCATTTTCAGGATTTGGTAGAGGGAGATTGAGAACGTTCAGAATTTGGTAGAGGGAGATTGAGAACGTTCAGGATTTGGTAGAGGGAGATTGAGAACGTTCAGAGCTTGGTAGAGGGAGATTGAGAACGTTCAGGGCTTGGTAGAGGGAGATTGAGAACGTTCAGGGCTTGGTAGAGGGAGATTGAGAACGTTCAGGGCTTGGTAGAGGGAGATTGAGAACGTTCAGGATTTGGTAGAGGGAGATTGAGAACGTTCAGGATTTGGTAGAGGGAGATTGAAAACGTTCAGGATTTGGTAGAGGGAGATTGAGAACGTTCAGGATTTGGTAGAGGGAGACTGAGAACTTTCAGGATTTGGTAGAGGGAGATTGAGAACGTTCAGAATTTTGTAGAGGGAGATTGAGAACGTTCAGAATTTGGTAGAGGGAGCTTGAGAACGTTCAGAATTTGGTAGAGGGAGATTGAGAACGTTCAGGGCTTGGTAGAGCGAGACTGAGAACGTTCAGGATTTTGTAGAGGGAGACTGAGAACGTTCAGGATTTGGTAGAGGGAGATTGAGAACGTTCAGGATTTGGTAGAGGGAGATTGAGAACGTTTAGAATTTGGTAGAGGGAGATTGAGAATGTTCAGGATTTGGTAAAGGGAGATTGAGAACGTTCAGGGCTTGGTAGAGGGAGATTGAGAACGTCCAGGGCTTGGTAGAGGGAGATTGAGAACGTTCAGGGCTTGGTAGAGGGAGACTGAGAACGTTCAGGATTTGGTAGAGGGAGATTGAGAACGTTCAGAATTTGGTAGAGGGAGATTGAGAACGTTCAGAATTTGGTAGAGGGAGATTGAGAACGTTCAGGATTTGGTAGAGGGAGATTGAGAAAGTTCAGGGCTTGGTATAGGGAGATTGAGAACGTTCCGGATTTGGTAGAGGGAGATTGAGAACGTTCAGGGCTTGGTAGAGGGAGATTGAGAACGTTCAGGATTTGGTAGAGGGAGATTGAGAACGTTCAGGGCTTGGTAGAGGGAGATTGAGAACGTTCAGGATTTGGTAGAGGCAGATTGAGAACGTTCATGATTTGGTAGAGGGAGATTGAGAACGTTCAGGATTTGGTAGAGGGAGATTGAGAACGTTCAGAATTTGGTAGAGGGAGATTTAGAACGTTCAGGATTTGGTAGAGGGAGATTGAGAACGTTCAGAATTTGGTAGAGGGAGATTGAGAACGTTCAGAATTTGGTAGAGGGAGATTGAGAACGTTCAGGGCTTGGTAGAGGAGATTGAGAACGTCCAGGGCTTGGTAGAGGGAGATTGAGAACGTCCAGGGCTTGGTAGAGGGAGACTGAGAACGTTCAGGATTTGGTAGAAAGAGATTGAGAACGTTCAGGATTTGGTAGAGGGAGATTGAGAAAGTTCAGGGCTTGGTAGAGGGAGATTGAGAACGTTCAGGATTTGGTAGAGGGAGATTGAGAACGTTCAGGGCTTGGTAGAGGGAGATTGAGAACGTTCAGGGCTTGGTAGAGGGAGATTGAGAACGTTCAGGGCTTAGTAGAGGGAGATTGAGAACGTTCAGGATTTGGTAGAGGGAGATTGAGAACGTTCAGGGCTTGGTAGAGGGAGATTGAGAACGTTCAGGATTTGGTAGAGGGAGATTGAGAACGTCCAGGGCTTGGTAGAGGGAGATTGAGAACGTTCAGGGCTTGGTAGAGGGAGATTGAGAACGTTCAGGGCTTGGTAGAGGGAGATTGAGAATGTTCAGGATTTGGTAGAGGGAGATTGAGAACGTTCAGGGCTTGGTAGAGGGAGATTGAGAACGTTCAGGGCTTGGTAGAGGGAGATTGAGAACGTTCATGATTTGGTAGAGGGAGATTGAGAACGTTCAGGATTTGGTAGAGGGAGATTGAGAACATTTAGGATTTGGTAGAGGGAGATTGAGATCGTTCAGGGCTTGGTAGAGGGAGATTGAGAACGAACGAAATAGAAGATAAGTAATTCGCTTTTCGGACCGATTAGCTCTCGGGGATTCTAGATAATAGTGCTGGGGTCCGTGGCTTTCTTTCACACCCAAGACAGAAACCAGAAATCTATCTGAGTCCTTCTCGGCAACATATGTGAGCGTGATACATTTGATTGCGTGCAATGTCGAGCGCCGAGCTAAAACAATTATGACAAGCCCCTGGCGGGCTTATCACCTGCACAAATTTTCGGGGCCTCGAGAGAAGTCCTGTTTCCGTTAATTGCGTCTTGTTTCAGTTTTTCAAAATGGCAAGGGGCAAGTTTCTTGGAGTGCAATGTCGAGGTAGGTACTCTCAACTCTGTACAATGCTGAGTTTAGCATCTTCACTGCAGTGCAAAGACTGATTTGATTACACCTGGCTCAGTGCATTGCCGAGCTGGTACTAGAGCCCTGGCGGGCTACCACCTCCATCAACCCACTGGATCTAGCGAGAGTCCCGTATCCGGCAGTTCCGTTAGAGCGAGAGAGATGATCGAGATGGCTATACTGTCTGCCTTCATCGCACCAGGCGGACTGACAGCTTCTCGATGCGGCTAATAGACACTTGCTGCGGCGATACCACTAAACGGTCTTGGCTCGCTTGCTAGGACACTCGGATTGGGGCAAGCCCCGTTCTCACCGTGCCACGCGAGGCGCGGATTGGGGCAATCCCCCTTCTCACTGTGCTACGCGAGACGCGGATGGGACAAGCTCCGTTTTCACTGTGCCACGCGAGACGCGGATGGGACAAGCTCCGTTTTCACTGTGCCACGCGAGACGCGGATGGGACAAGCTCCGTTTTCACTGTGCCACGCGAGACGCGGATGGGACAAGCTCCGTTTTCACTCTGCCACGCGGGACGCGGATTGGGGCAAGCCCCGTTCTCACTGTGCCACACGAGACGCAGATTGGGGTAAGCTATGTTCTCACTCTGCCACGAGAGACACAGATCCCTATTCAAACACTGGAAGCACGCCACAAATTTTTCGAGAAGAGATCTCCAGATTGTGACCTCCGGTAGAAACACAAACAACACGTGTGTTACCAAGGATTTAAACGCGTGCCCTCGTGGTCAAATACCGACATCCAAGACGTTTGACCCATCGCTCCTCGAATCATTCCTTTAAAATGTGGATACACAAAAGAATGAAACATGTCTGATTGATAGAAATATAAACAGATACTTCGGCGTTAAAGACGTTAGCGGTGAAAAAAAAATTATGATCGTGAGAGTCAGACAGTTAAGATATTTGTTATTGCATTTTGTAATGAGCCGCGTAGCGCAGTGGTTAGGGAGCTGGCTTCGTATTTGAGTTCATTCCCCAGTTGATGCGGAAATGATTTTTCAGACCGCAATGGCTCCCGGGTTGACTCAGCCTTAAATGGGTACCGGTTCAGTTCGGGAGGTAAAAGCGGCGAGGGAGAGGAGATGGCTACCGCCCTCATAAAGCCGAGCCTTTGAAATGTGAGATCGCTAACATCTCACACTCCTACGGCAGTAACGCTATGAGTTACTTTACTTTACTTTAACTCTTCTCATCTGCCCAAGTGGTCTGCCGAGATCTTTGTCTTTGATCTTTGTTTTGGTCTTTGTCTTTGATCTTTGTCTTTGATCTTTGTTTTGGTCTTTGTCTTTGATCTTTGTCTTTGATCTTTGTCTTTGATCTTTGTCTTTGGTCTTTGGACAAGGACAAGAATATCACTACTGCCACACAGAGAGCATGTGGTAAGAGGCGACTAACTGTGTGACTAACTGTGTATCATAACACCGGCCATGGTTAAGTGGTTTGTTAACAATAGTATAGATGACGCCTAACAGGCTGCGGGCGTACTTTGCTCTAGTGTTTGAGTCTATTAACATAGACTGGCATTTCGGTTAACCACCCTCTGCGGCACTTGTCCCAAAAGCAGCGGAGGAATAAACTGGTAGAGTCTTACCAGCTAAACATAAAATCTACATCCAGCTCACATCAGAGCTGGGACCTGCACATGGACATTCGTCCCTGTATAAATACAGGTCGACTAAGACTTTTCTCAGCTTGAATTGTTATGGGATTATTTTAACACTTTAATAATATTGTTTGTACCTTATAGAGATCTGTTCATGGCAAGCATTGTAGCTCTGAAAGCTCAGGCTGACCCTGTTTCAGTTGATTTGCTGAATTAAAAAAAATAAATTATGGCGGCATTGTCATTCTAATTTAAGGCCCAACGTAACGGACATTATTGCTGCATGTAAAGTTCATTTTGATTGGGGTTCTCAACTTGGTTTTAGTTTGGTTCATATGACTCAGTAGCCATCCGATTTACAGAAGAAGCCGCTGCCGTAGACGGATGTATCGGACCGAAGGGAGCAAATATCGCAGTCAAGCTGTGAACTAACGACACAGCGCATTCCGTTATCCAGACTGCATCCTGCTTCTTGCAAAGCCCTGTCCACGGTTTGATAGCGGGTAATGGAGAACGAATGCAGAAGAAAAGGAGAAGAGTAAGCCAAATTCGCTAATTTTCGCCCAATCTGGTACCCTGTACCGAGCCAACTGCAAACAGTGTATATGTGTATTCGATACGACTTGTTGCTCTACCTACGCTGAACGCATCCGTAGCAACGCTTAGTTAACAGAAACAAACACCACACGTAACTTGATGAGACTTGTTTTAACAATGTCAAATGGGTTGTCACTCATAAAATGTTAAATGTAGGTACATTTTAAAAAATAAAAAGAAATCGATGATGCATCATGATTGCTCCGTTTGTCTTCCCCTTCCAAGCCCATGGCTATTCGGTGTAGTCTATCAACCTTCAGAATTTCTCCACCTTCTTGTTATTGAGATCGTGCATTCACCAGAGAGGGGAAATGTGACGATTTCTCAGTTCGCCTTATATATTGATATCCCTTATGCATGTATTCTTCCCTTCTTCTACGATTCTCTAGTTCAATATTCTTGTTGTCCCTGATAAAGTCCTTCTCATCGTAACATATATTTGGTTTTTGTTTTCGTTCTTATTTATTGTATTTTTCACTTTACGTTTTCTCCCCTTTTGTTTGTACACTGCTGCCCCTTCTGTCCTCAGATGGTTTGACGGTTCGTAATTACTTCTAGTTCTAAAACGGGTGTGCTCCTAATTCCTCCTGTTATGATTCTCATTGCATACTTTTATACTCTATTCATCTTGTCAAAAGTTTGATTTTGCTGCAGTTGCCCATACTGCTATGCCCTATTGTGGTACTGATCTATTGCACATCTTCTTTTATAAACTTGCATCTGCTTCCCATGGCGTGACAACAAGTATTTTAATAACTGACATTCTTTGTCGTGAACACATCCATTTTGTCCTCTATCTGTGCTTTAAAGGGTTCGGAGGCTGATTATAATACTTCATTAATTGTCAATACTTTCCTTTTAAGGCTGGCTGTTTTAATACACCCACGTTTTGGAAACACATGTTTAGGATACACATGTTTAGGACACCCATGTTTAGGACATCCATGTTTAGCACTTCCATGTTTAGGACACACCGATGTTTAGAGATTCCATGTTTAGGACACACACATGTTTAGGACACACGTTAGGACTCCCATGTTGAGGACTTCCATGTTTAGGACACACCCATGTTTAGGACTTCCATGTTTAGGACACACCCATGTTTAGGACTTCCATGTTTAGGACACACCCATGTTTAGGACACACCCATGTTTAGGACACACACATGTTTAGGACACACCCATGTTTAGGACACACCCATGTTTAGGATACACCCATGTTTAGGACACACATGTTAGGACAAACATGTTTAGATCATACCCATGTTTAGGACACCCATGTTTAGGACACACCCATGTTTAGGACACCCATGTTTAGGACACACCCATGTTTAGGACACCCATGTACTATTAGCATAGTTTATTATATACACCTTATTACAGAACGTGAGCGTTTTATTTACTGTAAAACATCAAGTTTACTCAACACTGAGGTAATGTACAATATTTAGTAGCTCGCGTTTCACATTATTACATGAGTTATACATGTACAAATGACGTGCTGTATAGAAATAAACTAGGTCAAGTTTAGGTAGGTAATTATAAAATTGAAGTTTCTGTGTTTGATAAAGGCCATGTGTGATCGATGTCCACGACGGTGACGGGTTCAGTCAAAAGGGGTCAGAACTGGACATGGAAGAGGGGGGTGATTGAAAAATGCCAGTATTTTTTTAACATTAAAAGAAATTAGGATGTCACACTTGAGATGTACTGGTAAGCATTAAACAAGTTACGCGAGTTTCGAATTCCCAAATTATGAAGGCGGACTGTTGGAGGTAGCGACGAGGTCCTGCACGCTACCCAACACCTAAAGTTAAGCAAATCACCTGGTCTGGACGGAATCACTATAGAAATGCTCCAGGCTGGCGGAAATACACTTGCCTGCCAACTAGCCATACTTTTCAACATCTTCCTTTAAAACAAGAGAAATTCCAGATCAGCGGGGAAATGCTCCAAGATTATCCTGATCCGCGAGCAAGCTGACAGAGAAATTCTGGCCAACTACCACCTAATATGTTTGCTATCAACTATTTATAAACTGTACACAAAAGTCATCACCTGCAGACTAGAAAGACAACTAAACGATAACCAACCGCGAGAACAGACAGGTTTCGGGATCGGCTACTCGACCAATGACCACCTCCACATAATCAACCAGTTAATGGACAGAGCACGGAAGTCCGTCTGCACCTATGTATTTTGTTTGAAGACTACCAACAGTCTTTGATAGCGTGAAAAGAAATGCAGTGGCAAATGTCTTGAGGAAGGTGATATCAATGAAAATTACGCTCAGAATCAAACGATGACTATTAGACTGATATAACTTTTTTCAACAAGCCAATTTCCACCGAATTCCCAACACTGTTCACAGCTGCCCTTAATAAAGTTTGTAGGTCCCTAAACTGGTAGGATCGAGTGTAAGCATAGGGGACTAGATACTCTCACGCCTACGTTTTGTTGACGACATTCTGAGCCTCAGCCACAGCATTGCAGAAGCCGAACAACGCCTGAACGAGCTGAATGAAGCGGGCATGGCGGCTGGCCTGACACGAATAGAAAGAAGACTCAATGTCTACTGAACACTTTCTGCTCTTCGACGGAACTGCGATCGGACAATAAGCCCATTGAAAATGTCAATGCGTATTCTACCTAGATCAGAAAATCAACAACAACCACAATATTGATACGGATATCTCATGCAGGAGAATGTCGAGCTGGCTCAACTTCAGTCACATTAGACCGATACTCCAGCAGATGACGGACGTTAAGGCCAGGGCTCCCCTCTTCAATAGCCTGGTTATTTCAGCAATGATGTATGGGTGTGAGGTTTGGAGTCTACACAGACTAGACGAAGAGAAGCTCAGAATTACCGAATGAGCAAAATGAGCAATGGAGGGAAGAGTTCTAAATATTTCCTTAAGAGACCACATCCGAAATACTGACATTCGCGACCAGGATGTCGTCGACTCAGCGACTTTGCAAAAGTACAGATGATCGGTCATGTGGTCCGCATGACTGACACTAGATGGAGGAAAAGATTGTCTTTCTGGTGGCCATATAACTACAGCCACCCTCAAACAAGATGGAGAGAGTATCTACACAACGCCTTTGGAGCATCATAGCACTGCAGGGGGAAGGGCAGACACTTATGCAAGCAGCTTTTGCTGGGCTGGCACCAGGCAACCTTGGCTAATTGAGTTCCAGAATTGAGATCAAGATGCTGAGTGACCCATCGCTGACTGCTAGCGTTAGGGCCAGCGAACCAGAGCTGACTGCTAGCCGCAGGGTCAGAGAACCAGAGCTGACTGATAGCCTCAGGGTCAGAGAACCAGAGCTGACTGCTAGCCTCAGGGCCAGAGAACCAGATCTGACTTGCTAGCCGCAGGGTCAGAGAACCAGAGCTGACTGCTAGCCGCAGGGTCAGAGAACCAGAGCTGACTGCTAGCGTGAGGGTCAGAGAACCAGAGCTGACTGCTAGCCTGAGGGTCAGAGAACCAGAGCTGACTGCTAGCCTGAGGGTCAGAGAACCAGAGCTGACTGCTAGCCGCAGGGTCAGAGAACCAGATCTGACTGCTAGCGTTACGGCCAGGGAACCAGAGCTGACTGCTAGCCGCAGGGTCAGAGAACCAGAGCTGACTGCTAGCCGCAGGGTCAGAGAACCAGAGCTGACTGCTAGCCTGAGGGTCAGAGAACCAGAGCTGACTGCTAGCCGCAGGGTCAGAGAACCAGAGCTGACTGCTAGCGTTACGGTCAGGGAACCAGAGCTGACTGCTAGCTTCAGGGCCAGAGAACCAGAGCTGCCACGACCTTTTTACACCTTCACGCGGTTATCCTGGATAACAGAAGAAGACGAGGAAGAAGAAGAAAAAGAGGAAGAAAAAGAAGAAAAATTAGAAAATCAAGTAAGCCTGATCGTCATTTATGGAGCTGTGTATATACATATTTGTCTTTCTTTCTGTCTCGTTCTTGTTTATCCTTCCGTTTAAAATTCCTTATATTATGATGTTAATGCATGTTTATGGTGTTCTCGCCATACAAAATCTGTATATCTGCCTCGTCAATTATGACAGTAATATTTTGTTGGTATTCATTTACACAGCACTAAAATGGTTGACCTGTTTTCTGAGGGTTTGTATAAGCTTGTGAAAGCCTCGATGATTTCTTGAAATACATCAACACTGCAATTTATTATTTCAGAGCTTAGAGACGTGTTCAGCTAAAATTCACAGCCGTTATTCTTCTTCCTGAATGTTTTTGTTCGTTTTTAACTGCTGTAATGGAAACAAACACATAGTGATGTCCGGTTTGAAGTAAAGAGAGCCACTGTAACAATTCAAGCATGTCGCAATATACGACTAAAATAGGTAGTATATCCGCGTATTATCCTTAAATGTAAAGTCATTGATACGAAACTGCTACTGCAAATGATCAGATATATGCTTCATGTAAATATGTCAGCAGTAGAGGAGGCCCTTTGCTAGCTTGTAGCAACAAACCAAAAAAAAAACAACAACCCCAAAACGAAACAATCAACCACCTGGAGCAAGACCTGCACAGTGGTCATATCTTGGCACATGTGTCGCGCAGCAAAGAAACGGGGTTTGTTTTCACTATGAAAAACATCCAAATTTACATCTTAAACAAGTAAATATTAAACAATACTACAAGTTTTTGTTTTTGAGACTACATGAATGTAATTTTGATAGATTACATGTCGTACTAGCAGATCCCGTGTACACAATTTAGCTTTCTGTGGGGACGCTGGTTTAAATAGGAGACATAAAACTCCGCGCAAACGGACACCAGTTATTTGAAGTTAAATGGTTGGTTTGTTGGCTGGTTGGTTGGTTAGTTGGCTGATTAGTAGCATGTGAACACCTGTACCATATAGTGGTATCTGCAAGTATTTGTGAATTGTTTTTAGTTTCGTACAAAATGTTCCATTTGTCTGGCCTTGGAGAAAGCTAAATAAAATCTTGTAAATAAAAGTACCCGACTCTGCTATAAGTTATGAAAGTCAAGGCATTGAGGATGGTGATACGTTATCTCTCTGCAAAGAGCTGGAGAGTTAGAATAATGAAGTCTCTAACATTATATAAAAGACAACAGAATCTGCTATGTGACAACAATTTTGATAATTTAACCTGATATTCAGATCAGACACCTTAGAGAAAAGCACAGGTGGTACTATAAACAAAATAAAGTACAAATAAACACTTGTAACTTTCCCAGAAAATAAGCATTGAGGTTTAATAACAAATGTATGTTAGTGTAAGCAAAGATTCAGCCATGCAGGAAAAGGAATACTTAAAAAACATTAGCAAAATAAAACGTTCTATACTAACAGCGAAGAAGCAACATGGTGTAGTATTGAAAGTTACGTGGGGAGGGCTGAATAAATTAAGCGTAGTTCCTGAACCATGTTATGGATATTAAAGCCACCACATATTAAGGTTACAGCAAAACAAGGAAAAATGAAACGGCAAAAGCAGATATGGAACATACCAGAACCAGAGCGTTAGTTAGTTCTCTTTCCACTTGTGCCGTTAAGCGTCGTGGGGAGCTTAAGTTGTCTATCCTGCATCAAGTGCGTTGCGTCGATCAGTGTGAGCCCTTGTCGCTGCACAATCACTTTAATGTCATCTATTCACCTACCTCGTGGTCGGCCCTTTGCCCTGTAGCCAGATTTACCACCGTTGTAAGCCATCAGTGAAAGGTGATGAGGGTGCATTCTCATGAGATGACCAAACGAACTTATTTTCTGCCTCGACCAGAGCGTTATAATATCATGCGGAGTAGTGCTCGCTCCGGGAAAAAAACTTCGTGTCTGGCAAGCAAGACACGGTGGAATTCAAGCATGGTGCGTTGCTTATATATATATATATATATACACACACACACACACACACACACACACACACACACACTCGCACACACGAGGGGCGTTCAAATCAAATCGGAACTTTTTGTTCTAGTTCTACCTGAATGAGTTACAGCGTGCTGGAACTACTAACATTAGTTAGGGGCACTTGTGTCCTATTACTGCTAGGTGACCCACTTGCCAGTCACGTCACAGTTTAAATAAAAATGGCGGACAACACTTAGTGCTTGCGTGGGACAGGTGGTGTGATGAAGTTTCTTGTGTAAGAAAGGGGGAAACATGCGGAAATTTACAGAAGACTGCAATCACAATACGTCGATGTGGCACTCAGTCGCAGTAAGACATTTTAGTGGAGTAAACGTTTTACAGAAGGCCGTACACACGTGAGTGATGATCCAGGCCGTGGTGGCTCTCAACCCACCATAGTCATACCTGGGAATTTTCAGATTATGGAATGTCTTATCCTGGAAAATCGACACATAACCTATCGTGAAATTGCACAAGAGACAAGTCTTTTTTTTTGGGGGGGGGGGGGGGGGAGGGGGGTACGGCGAACACTATTATTCATGAACATTTGCATTTTCTGAAGGTTAGTCCACGTTAGGTTTTATCGCAAAGGTCGCAATGCTCCTGCAAGAAAACGCTCGACCTTATACGGCATACCGCACTATGTGCTATATGCAGCAACTCAGCTGGGAGATGTTGCCACATCCACCTTACTGTCCAGACCTCGTTCTAAGCGATTTCCACCTGATTGGACCCTTACAAGAATTCCTGGGAGGTCAGTATTTCAGCACTGATGACGAAGTGAAACAGGCTGTGCTGTCCTGGATTAGTTCAGACATACCGACAAATCTTTCTACCCTGAAGCTTTTCAAGCATTACTTAAATGCCGGATAAATGCATAAACGTTGCATGAGATTGTTTGAAAAAAATAAATCGCTATTTGACTACTTGAAAAAAAAATTTCTTTACAAAAAAATAAGTCTCGGTTTGATTTGAACGCCTCTCATTTATATATAGTGGTGAGCGTACAAGGGAGCCTCGCGTGTCAATACAGTCAGGAGGCATTTCGTTTCATGTACCCGATGTAAGAAAAGCCACCGAGCTTGCTACCAACACCCAACCAAAAAAACACACTAAAAAAAGAAAAAAGTCGGCATTACTTTAATTAACTTAGTATGAGTGCTAACAACAACAACAACAACAACAACAACATCACCATCATGCTTGTACTAAAACATCTGCTATCAACAACTTCACTGATTGCTAAACAATTTTTTCATTGATTTCCCCAATCCACATCACAAAGTTATGCTAGTAATCACAACATATACTGATGCAAGGAATCCCAACATATACTGATGCTCCCAACGCATATATACAACAATGACCAAAATTGAAAGAAGGAAAAACATAATAAGTGTAAAAAAAAAAAAAGATAAGATACAAGAGCAGAATGAAAGCAAAAGGCACAGCCGCTGTAAGAAGCTTCTGACGATAAGAAATCAAAGATTACAAACCGGCGTATTGAAATCTACCCTCCACGGTACTCGGCTGATGTCCAGAGCTGAAAAATGCACCGAGGGGTGAGAGTTTGGGTAAGGATACATTCCCATTCCTGACAGTGTCTGGGAGAGCAGCCAAGTTGGAATACACGAGACAATGTGAAAATGTGCATTTAAATAAGAGAAACGTCAATAAATACAGTATTTTATGATTGAAGTCAGATGTTCATAAACATTTATTTCATTTAAACACGTGATGTCTTTAACAAAATAATTGGGCTGGGTTCACGTCCCTGTCCAGGCACTATTCAATCTACTCAGCTGTAAATGAGCACCTGTCTTAGAGTCAGGCAAGGCAAAGCAACGAGGAAAAGAATTGGTCACCCTATCTTGATATAAAAATGATAGACCAACAAAAAAAAAACAAAAAAAAGATGAGACGTAAAAGCAGTCTCGAAAATGTCAGCCATGACGGTAACGTTTGCTCCAGGAGAATTTAAAACAGCAGCGCTAGAATCCCAGTCAGAATGAAGACCGATTGCTATACAGGTCGTCACACAGTGTGCAGGCTAGGAATTTATTTCACCGCTGATTCATTCATCTCAGTTGCTCCTTGCAGAAGACAAACTACAGATAAGGCGCTGCTAGCCAACGATTTATAACTAAGACATTTCTCTTTTAAACCTCCTTTTTCTTTGGAATCCTTTTTTACTAGTTACAACCTGGTTTGTTTTAATATGTCTCTTTCCTTGTAGTCTCCAGTTTACACCATGTCTTGTTACTGTACTTGGTTGTTTCTCCTCTGACTTAAACAACTGTCTCAATGCTGAATCTTCATTTATCTGTAGATTTGAGAAGGTTTCACATCCTTTAACCACATAAAAACGATTAATGCCTAGTTGTTCTTTCATGGTGCAAGTCGACATAGGGAGATCATATTGCGCGCTATGTTGCACATGCGCAGATTGATCGGTTATCCAAATCCCTACATGGAGCATAGCTAAAGAGTCATTTTGTGTCCTGAAATAATATTCTCCGTTCTACATATTCTTCCATGCACTTAATCATAAAATTGCTGTTACTTAATTACTGTTCCTCGTGTGAGTATATGTATATATCTATAAAGGTAAAGAGTGTCATTCAATAGACCAGACCGCTGGGAGGGAAGAAGTGCTAGAGACTATAGTACATGTATACTAAGCTACACCTTTTGTGATGTGGGGTGGCCACTTCCTTTCCTCGATACCTTTTGCTATTTTAACAGTAAGTCAGATACCCATTTACAACTGGGTGCACTAGAGAGTAGTGGGAGTTGAACTTCGTATCTTTACCGTGTAAAGCGAGTGCTCTACCATCAGGCACTCAATACATATGTACGAGTTAGCTTCAACAAGTTCTCGGAATAGTCGACTCGTGTTTGAATGAAAGATGATGTCATTGAAAAAAATATGTATTTATAAGTTGGTAGTAATCTTGAGGAAAGGACATGGCAGACTTGACCTTTACATATACTCTCGAGCAGAAGTTACAGAAGCCTGTGTGTTGTGCTCGTTGCATCGTCGGAGTTTAAAATGTCCTTGATTGAACAACGTACAAATGTCAAATTCTGCGTTTTGCTTGAGAAGTCACTATCAGAGACATAAGCGTGCTTAAGAAAGCATATGGTGATACCGCAATGAAGAAATCGCATGTATTTGAGTAGCACAATCCTCAGACAAAACGTCAGTCCTCTGAATAGAAATCTCCACGGACACAAAAATTTCGTTTGGACAAGAGCAAAGGAAAAGTTATTTTGACATTTTTTTATTCCCAGGGTAATGTCTAAAATGATTTCATTTCTAAAAGGTCAAACGGTTAACGAGGAAATGTACGTTGATATCCTCCGTCGTCTAGGAGACGCAATCAGAAGGGAACGACCAGAACAATAGAGAACAAACAGTTGGATTATGCTGCGTGACGAGCCAGCACATCGATCCCTACTGGTGAAGTAGTACCTCGCAAAGCACAATGTGATTGCCCTGGAACATCGTTCATATTCTCTCGACCTGGCATCACCTGATTTTATCCTGCTCCCTCGACTGAAAACGGCACTGAAAGGACAGCGATTCAAGAATGCTGAGGACGTTAGCACTAATGCGATAAGACAACCGAGAAAGGTGTCAATGGATGGGTTCCACGAATGTTTCCAGCAGCTTGCACGTTGGCAAAAGTGTGTAGCTGCCGAAGGGAGCCAATTTGAAGGAAATGTAGTGTAGATAATTATATTGTAACTTATTTCTCTACAGTATACTAATTCCGAGAACTTTTTGAAGCTACCTTGTATATATATATATATATATATATATATATATATTTATATATATATATATATATATATATATATATATATATATATATATATATATATATATATATATATATATATATCATCATCATTATGTAGCATGTCCTTTGTAGAACGTCGCTCCTATGACAGTCTGTCTGAAAGAAACTCGTTCTCTTGCCAAAACTCCAGCTTCCGCCACAGTCATACCCAGGCATTCCTGGTTATCTTGGTGCCATCATCTTCTTGGTCTACCCCTTCCTCTTTTGCCTGGCACCATACCTTCCATCACCGTTCTCTCAAGACCGTTGTGTCTCTTGATGTGACCAAAGTATTTGCATTTTCTAGCCAAAATGGAATTGATAAACCAGTTATCCTCTATGCTCAACTCTTGCCGAATGTCTACATGTGTTTTTTTTTCTTTGTCCAGGGTATTTTGTGGATCTTTTTGTAACATTTTGACTCGAAGGATTCGATTCTTTGTCTAGAAGTTTTGGTAATCGCCCATGATTCACAGCCATAAGCTGCCACAGGAAAAACACAGGCTCTCAAGACTTTTACTTTTATCATTTCGTTGGTGCTCTGCCATAATTTCTTCAAGCTGTTCATATAATAAGTACATATAATAAGTAAAGAAAACAATTTAGTGCATATGAATGAAGTTAGTATGTTATGGTTGAAATACAGACAAGATTATAAAGCTGCGGTGCATGAGAAATGTAACAGTAACTACTTTTAAACTACCTATCTCAGCAATGATCGATAATGAAGTTGCATATATATATATATATTAAGTACACAATAAACAACTTGAATGTTACATGTGTGCATGTTACGCAATTAAACATAACGCACAAAAAGCTAGTATGTCTCTAAACTAAGCTAGTTTAGTGTGTATGAAGTCAGTCAGTAAGATATACAAACAATTAAGGAAATCTTAACAGGTTAAACGAACAAATTTACATTTGTTAAACTGTGGATATAATGAAACATAGTTAACAATGAAAGTCCATATATTATAACAAATGATATAAAAATATATATTAAAATCAAATAAACGAATACACGGCGCAATGAGACAACAAACACAAGCTTAAAACAGTTAAGTACATTAAACGTTTATGTAATGTACCAGTGGTCGTCACCATTATTCTGACGGTTTTCATGGCGCAGGGTTGCCAGATCACAATTTTTAGAAAAAATCAAACAGTGCCTAAAAAAAGGCCAAACAAAGTTCCAAAATAAGACAAATAAAAAGGCAAAGTCAAATTTAATTTAATTTGTTATTTGATCATCTTTGTTTTGTTGAAACAGACAATTCAGTCTTTCAAATTTATGTACAACAGACGGTGCAAACACAAAATACAATTAGTTTTTGTAGTGACAACATGTCCTTTAGCAATCGAGATTTAAATTTTGTATCCACTTTGTTTGGACCAGCTCAGCAATGCTAAAATAAGCTTTCAGTTCCTCCCTGTTCATCAGGGTGGTAGATCTTGGATGGCTCCTCTTTCTTGGGCAGTTATACAGCTGGTAGAGGTCTTGGATGGCTCCACATTCTTGGGCAGTTATATAGCTGGTAGAGGTCTTGGATGGCTCCACATTCTTGGGCAGTTATACAGGTGGTAGAGGTATTGGAAGGCTCCACATTCTTGGGCAGTTATACAGCTGGTAGAGGTCTTGGATGGCTCCACATTCTTGAGCAGTTATACAGCTGGTAGAGGTCTTGGATGGCTCGACATTCTTGGGCAGTTATACAGCTGGTAGAGGTCTTGGATGGCTCGACATGTTTGGGCAGTTATACAGGTGTTAGAGGTCTTGGATGGCTCCACATTCTTGGGCAGTTATACAGGAGGTAGAGGTCGTGGATGGCTAACTATTCTTGGGCAGTTATACAGGTGTTTGGGGTCTTGGATGGCTCCCCATTCGCAGACATCGTCATACGCATATCATTATTTTTTTCAAGTTCAGTCAACACCTGGACACTCTCGTTCGTAATATGTTTAGGTCTCTCCACACAGGATATGGCATATTATGTCCTGTCCCAAGTTCTTCTCTGATCTCTATCAATCTTTTATCACATCTTTGACGCATGTGGATTTGGTCAGGCACCTGGTCTGTTAACTATAAAGTGTGATATAAACTTTTCCTTGATTTCAATCGTCCTTTTTCTGAATTATTTTCAAAAAAATAATGTTTCTTATCACAGTACTGTTTTTTTTCTAACGCAACACATCTCTTGATTTCTGGTTGTACTGTGTCAGAGATTGCATTCACTTTTCCCTTTGGGGTTGGCTTAAGGCGGCACCCTGCTACAATGCGACGTGTCTCGTGTGTGCTGACTCGTTCCATAGATAAACCATATATATTTAACCATATGGATTGATCCATACATAAACCATATATATTTAACGATATGGATAGTTCCATACATAAACCATATATATTTAACCATATGGATGGATCCATACATAACAATGAAAGTAATAATTGTGTATTACACTTATCAGATGTTGCTACAAGCAGAGAGGTTAGGCGTTCGCCTCTCAAGAAACAAACGAAAGCACGAAGCAATGGGTGTACGAAACTCACTCTCAAGTGAACCCAGGATCTCAAGAGAGGTAAGATCGATGGTCTAGACCTATTGGAGATGGACTATAAGCTCGGAGGTCCCGTGTACATGTTCTGCACGGGAAAAGACCTTCAGCAATTGAAAATTACAAAACAGCTTGCGGGCATGAGAACATTTTTTAAATAAAAAAAAATTATGAAATTTTTATTCAATGCGCAACCTACCTTCACACAGGCTTTGTACGCAGCAAGAAGTAAAATCGCTAAAAGATGCTGCTACAAATAGTCTTTAGCTACCTGACAGCTGGCATACACCAGGATTATACCTGTTCCAATTATAATTAAACACATTTACTATATTCATGATCATCAGGTGCCTTGCCGGTTGGCGTTAGTGATCATGGATCTCCACCGGCTTCTATCACGTTTGTCGTTTACCAGCTCTGATGTATATTATCGCCAGTGCCTTTCTTTTTACTATATTATGTACACTAACAATTATGTCGACCTAAAAAATTGCTCGGAAAAGAAAGCGAACATTGTTATCCTTACAGTATGGGCAATCCTAAATGGCATGCATGTACATAACGTTTGATGATAACTATAATTAACCATATGTAGACACATAATGGTTATGTATTTCTGAGAAAGTATCAAATACTATATGAAGTGCAGTGCTGGAATGGAAACAACAAATCGGGAAAGGTGGGCTCATAGCAGACACTAGTGCAAGACTACATTAACCGTAATACATTTACACATACCTTCATATACTATATTCATCGTTGCAGCTGGTAACGACCATGTATCTAGGAATTCCTGGAATCTGGGATACGTGAGGACTTTCTCTACGTACAGGCACCCATGCACATAGATAGATACCAGAACACAGGAACATACACTCATACAATCATGTACATACACACGCAGGCCCATTCAAACACACGCGCATACATAAGAAAAATGACAACATAAAACACATACACGCACATATACAACATTTATTTAAACACACACAGACACACGTGCATGTTGTTCTTGAATGTCCACAAGATGCTGAGCAGCGCATGAGCTGCAGTGGTCAGCGACCCATAGCTGACTGCTAGCGTCAGGGCCAGCGAACCAAAGCTGCCAAGACCCTTCTACACCTCCACGCGGTGATCCTGGATAACACGCTGCAGCAAGGCAGGCTGGCTAATGAGAAAGGGTCGAAGAGGGAATGCTAACCCGGTACAAAAAAAATTCTTGCTGAAGTCGGATGTGTTGGACCAAAAGGTGCAAATATCGCAGCCAAGCTGTAAACTACGACACAACGCATTCCGTTCTCTGGACTACATTCTGCTACTTAAGCCCTTTCAGGGTTTGGTAGTGGGAGATTGAGAACTAACGAAGAAGAAGAAGAAGAAGAAGAAGAAGAAGAATGTTTACAATGAGTAGGATTGCTCTTTTGTGCGACACAAGAAGGATGTAAAGTGGCGGGTTATGGTAGCTTTCCTCATATTCCGAGCTTGCTGATGAAGGCGGACCGGGGTCCTCCAGGCGGTTGTGGTATACTTGGCTTCATCTGCGTGTCGCTCACTACTACGTCGATCACCTTGTTAGCCAAACTGCCACGAACACAGCCCGTCTCCAGGAATGTAATCTACATGAAGCCAAGGTGAGGGTCTTGTCCAGTATATTTTGCCTGAACCCGACCAACATATCTGATCAGTATATTTTGCCTGACTAGACGCTAGTCTTCCTTTCCAGACACACGTTCAAACGTACGAATACATACATACATACATACATACATACGAGCACACCCACATGAATACACACATGCATATAGGAATACACATACGTACATACACACATGAACCCACACATGCAGTCCCTATGTTACAAGCACCTCAATATACAGGCAAACCTTATCAGGTGATTCACTCAGTACCCTGTCTATAACAAAAACAACACTGTTCTGACGTGTTGTGATATCTGTCCTCCCAATGTTTAAACAAAGTGCCAGTACAGTTGAAGGTCACTTTCCTGAACAGATATAGTTTAACCGTGCCATCTTCATAGCTCATGCTTCTGGCCCTATACTTGTCTTGTTGTAATTCGTATCATGCGAGGACTCTGGACGTGGCTGAGACGAATATTGGACTACTGCCACACTTACAGCATGTCCCAATAGGCGACTAGCAGTACCGACCCTGACCCCTCTAGTGTGGTAAACAACCCAACTTTGCAGGCTCAGAAATTCACACCTTCCACAAGCTTGTTGAATAAGGAGTAGCCTCCTGAGTTTCAAAGAAAGATAGAGAACTAATATTCAATATGTGACGAAATAATAGAGTGAATGACTCGTTCTACTGGAGATCGAGTGAAGAAGAAGATAAAGAAGAAGAGAGAACTTTATATTGTAGCTAAGACAACGATCACTTGTACACAGGGCAAGTTGAACAATCGTGCAATCCTATGGCCTAATGAGCACTTCTACACAGGACAAGTAGATCAGTCGTACAATCATATGGCCTAATGACCATTGTTCACATGGCAAGTTGAACAATCGTGTAATTATATGGCTTAATGATCCAGTGTCATATTTGTTCGCTCCAGACAATAAATTAAGCTAACAGAACCTCTCGCTTATTTTGGTTTTCATTTAAGAATGTTGCCTGTTTCCTTCTCCGCCCACTTGTGCTGTTATGCGACGTGGGGAGCTTTCTTGAGCCCAGTTGCGTTGCTTGTTATAAGCCTGTGTTGTTATTGGATCTTTCTTTTGGGAATATACATAAAAGACGTCCTGATTAGAGGGTTGGGGTGGGGAGAGGTAGCGGAAATGAAGATAGAGGTATTAAAATAGTGGACCCATGTGAATAAGGAGCAAGTGGTAAGCAGGAGGGTGTTGTATTTAAGTTGAAAGTGAACGTCCACATGCTAACTCTCACTCATAAACGAGCACAGATCTATCAAGACTCGTCTTATCTTTGAAAGCTTCTTACTTTCCGGCTACTGAATCCTAGTAAACTTTCAGAGTGTGTCCCTCTCACCTGTCCTTACAATCTTTCTAGACTCACAATCTCTAACGACAAGATGTTTGCAGCTGTTTCAGTTGTATGTAACTCCGAGGTGTGTCTCGTACTGATCAATATTTAGCAACTCGTATTTCACATAATTAAACTGAGTTACACAGTATAGATAGGTGATCATACCAAGTGTGTTTGATCAAGGCCACGTTGTGTGGATGCCCAAAGGAGGTGGTGGAAGGATGTTGGGTATTTTAAAAGTGGACGTGTTGTTGCGGGTAAAAAAAATTGCATAATTTTTATGGATGTATTTTAGTCATCTATCCTTCTGTCATGGGGGTCCTTTCCTTGTCTTGTGGTCATATTTTCCTTCGTTGTTAGCTTGCAGTGTTAGTTGATCGTGTTGCATTCGCCTGAGATAACCGAACCATCTTAATTTAATGTCCGGATATGTATCCAGTACAAAGGGAAGCTCTCGTCATATCTATAATGTCATCATCTCATTGCATATTGCCCGATGACACCAATGGCATTTTCTTAGATATGTCACACATTGTAACACCCCCCCCCCCCCCCCCCCCTTGTATCTAGGATAAGATTTGAATCTGATATTGATAACACAGAGTTGCTACACATATACTGTATATCAGTTGTTGATGTTCACGTGTTTAAGTTGTGGTGACATGTGATAAACTCACAGCAGATATTTTTTTTACATACATTTTTAAATTTCTCGATCAAACTTTCAATCTTCCGTAAAAATACTTACAAGCCATTTTAACTCTTGGGTCAGTTTAGCTTGATGATTGTTTGCATGCATGTTAGGTGGAATTAAAAATGTTAACACAAAAACAAAGCAAACAATGTCTGGAATAAATGAGAGCGAGCTAATTATGACACGTCCAAAGTTATTAGACAACAAATACAAAACAATAATATAAAATAAACACATTTCCTAGTTCCAACTCACCTCCCGTCCGTCGCCTGACATGGTGGAACCTCTTCCACCGAACGCCTGACACTTGTCCATCTTCCCAGTTTCAGAGTCTCGACGGTTCTCACGGAAAGACCGACTTCTAGTTAGCTTAAATTTGTCTCCTGAAATGTAGCAGTACACTTTTCTAAATTAGAGTGAGATCTAAGTGAGTTAGGTAAGATGTTTTTGGTCGTATCAAAAGACATAGCGATTAACTGAAATAAAACATGGAGGGTAAGGATGAGAGTAGAAGAATACACAGTAAATCTAATCTCACATACGTTAACTTAACTGAACTTAACGTCTTTATACTGGTTTAGAAGACTCTGCAGAGTCTGTATACAACCAGTTTCATTTACATCACCTGGCTTTAAAAGCTATGCGCATCCAATGTATTCTTAAATGCATTAGCTGTCCCTGCCTCCACTACCTCCCGTGGCAATGCATTCCAAGCATTCACCACTCTCTGACGTAAAAAATATTTCCTAATATCTAATCTGAACCTCTCTTTAGTCAACTTGTAGCTATGCCCTCTTGTTCTTGTGGGTTGCTGTATTAAAAAAAACAACTTGTTATAGTCTAATTTTATCCATTCCTCTGATCATCTTATAAACCTGTATTAAGTCACCACGAATTCTTCTCTCTTCTTAGACACTAGGCCGGTTTTTCTGAGTCTTTTCCTCATGACTGTAATTCTGGAATCCCACTATCATCTTTGTCGCTCTTTTTTGTATTCTTTCCAGCATGTTTATATCCCCTCTGTGATAAGGACTCCACACCTGTACACAGTACTCCAATCTAGGTCTAACTAATGCTTTATACAGTTTGACTATCACTTCCTTGCTCCTATGTTTAATATTTATTTTTATAATACCTAACATTGCATTTGCCTTTTTCACTGCTACCTGAACTTGCTCCCTCACCTGTTTTGTGTAGACTGTGCCAAAGTATTGATTGAGTACTATCAGTCTTGATCCTCTGAGCAAGTTTTGTTTCCAAAGTATATTTTTGCTGTTTTATTCACTTTATGAGATATATGTCTAATCTCACAATCAATTAAAGAGACAGAGGTCTTAGAGATTCGTTGCATCCGGCCTTCAATGGGAGGATGCCAACTGAAGTGATTCTTGACACTTGACGACATAACCTACCGAGTGGGGTGGGAGTAGTGTTGCAAGTTTGTGGCTGAATTATGTGACACAATCTGCTGGAAATACTTGGAATCCTGATATTATGTGACACAATCTGCTGGAAATACTTGGAGTCCTGGTATTATGTGACACAATCTGCTGGAAATACTTGGAGTCCTGGTATTATGTGACACACATTCTGTGATAATTTCATCCCAAACCTCCTTGAAGTGTTTCTAGACGAATCTGTAGCTTTATAGACTTGTCCTTTCCTAGTGTGGATCCAGGAACGTTTTACAGGAGTGGACAAACAGAACCACCCCACCACACAATGAATGTTAATGTAGAAGATTAAGTAGGGCTTTGGATGGGGATAGCAAAGGTAAATAGAAGATATGAATTGACAGGAAATAAATAAGGATGACCAAATCTGTTTTTACCAATGTGAGCCATAAACTGACATCCTTCTTCTTCTTCTTCTGCGTACGCAGTCAGACAGTAACCATTATTTTTTAGAAAAAAGCGGCGGTCATCCTGAGGCTGTCGCCACTGCCATAGAGCTTGTCTTGCAGTTCCACTGGTGATGGCCACATCTGCTCTCTCTGATCCTCGTATGTCGGGCAGTTCTGCAGCAGATGTTCAGCGGTCATTTTACCAGTACCGCACGGGCATTCGTCGGTACACCCTATCTTTAATTTGTTGAATAGGTGGTACCTCAGTCTATTGTGGCCAGTGCGAAGTCTGAAGACAACGACCTGCTCTCTTCTGTTCAACTGGTAATAGGCATCGTTTTTGGTGTAACCAGTATGTTCGGTTTCCCATTTGGTCATGTATCTGGCAAACTGACATCCAAATAAGTAACTCACAAATTAAACATGAGTGATTGTATGTTATGTGTACTCGTCTTTTCTGTTTAGTCTAGAAACTTTAACGATGAACAAACAATGAGAGAAGAGGATTGATGCCTTTGATACGCATAAATGTAGAAGAATGGCACTCAAGGAAACACAAGAAAACAAACGAAGAAGACTTGGATACATTATAAGTGTTAAGTCAATTGATGAACGAAAGCAGAGTCCGACAGTTAAAATAGTTTGGTCATATAAACAGACATAACACCTTTTGAAAACAATACTGGAAGAAACTGTGGAGGGCAACCGTGCCAAATATAAACAACGATACAAGTCGGAGGAAAACATCAAATGTTACACAGGAAAACATCTTGCACATTGTAACATCAAGGCAGGGGAGAAAGGGAGTGGGGGATTCATTACAGCTGAAATAAGCTGTATCAACAAGGCAAGAGACAAAAACTAGAGATTCATTACAGCTGAAATTAGCTGTATCAACAAGGCAAGAGATAAAAACTAGAGATCCATTAAAGTCAGTTAGTACCTGGATTGTATTAAACTTAGTAACCTCATCATACTGTGGTAGCAGCTACTCGTATCCGAGGTATTCACTATTGACGGGTGTTCTCTGGTTGTGTTACAGTGGTTTTTCTTACATCAGAGTCGTTCTGAAAAGGGTAGACTTGGGCTTTACTTGCTGTAGTGCAACGCAGTGCCTCCTGGCAGGCTCACCACTTCGGAGATCACAGTCTCAATCCCTATCTTGTTAGCTAGGCTGCTATAACACAACTTGCTTTCTTGTGCACGTTGTGGATGTAAGATGGTGTTTTGGTCAGTTCCTTGCTGTTACCCATGACGCTAGTTTTAGTACCCTACCTGTTCATGTTAAACAGTCCACAAACCAGTTCTACATGGCCACACACACGTGTTGACACATGTTCCCTTCAGTTAAGTTTTCTTTCGACTTATGTCGCTTAGCGTCGTGGGGAGCTTAAGTCGTCTGTCTTGCCCCAAGTGCTTTGTGTTGTGGGGGCATGTTGCTGCACACTCACTCGTGTCCAATAGCCATATCTACCAGTGTTGCTAGCCATCAGTGGAAGTTGTTGAGGATGCCTTCTCATGAGATGAGCGAATCTACTTATTTTCTGCCTAGAAATATACTTTGCACAAGACGTAGTGTCGACCATACTTCGAGTGACTTTGCTTCGCATTCTCTTTCCTGGTAATACTGATGACCTTCCTTAATCACTTTATTTCATACATCTAAATTCTGCTCTGGCTCGTTTTGAAAAGAGACTGATTTGGTACTGGTAGCACAAAATGGACATAAATATACTGTTTATCATCTGTTGCTTTGATGCCAAATGTTGGTGTCGAAGCAGTGGTGACTGCTGATAAGTCACTGCAGATGTTTGTTGTGTCCCCATGCTCATAATTGAGACAACGAACACAATGATTATTCTTGACTATCAAGGGACCTGGTGTGCGGCCCTCTGAAGAACTCTCTAATATTAAATAAAAAAATTAAAGTTCCATATCAGAAACTGCTGCCTGGGATGAAGTGTTAAAGACTTCATTGTACTAAGCGATAGCTTGTATTATAGATGAATTGCCAAGTTCCCTTTCTCGCTGCGTTTTCTTCGATATTTCTGCTTGGTCGACTTGAACGTGTCGGTCACAGGAGTTTAACCCTAATGCTCTACCTTTAAACTAATCAGATGTCCTGCTCCACTCTACACAGCTGTAAATTCAAGTAACATCTCCGCATCGAAGATCGGCTGCCATGGTTCTCCAGTGTTAAAGACAACATTTTACGAAGAATCATCTTGGTTTTTCTTGCTGGCTAAAGGTGTTCCCATATTTGATCGCCAGGAATGAAGTGTTAGAGACATAATTAAAAAAGGCTTCAGCTTTTGTGAGATGGGGGGGGGGGGGGGGGGGGACTGGAACGTGTCGTGGATAGCAGAGATAAGTTCCGGCAGCTTTGCCGAAAGATGCGAGAAGTCTATCACTCCGCTACATAAAAACTATCATTATGGTTTTATCTCCTGACGTTCAGCGGAATGATGGTGAACGAGGAATAAAGACAGCTTACCTTGCAGTCGTTAGGCAGTGAACAGACTAGGTTTTTATTTTACCCCCAATAAAAAACACAAATACCTTTCCGAGGTTTTGAATCCGTCTTCCATTGGATATAAGACTGGTGCCCAAACTACGCGGCCAACTGTTATTAGAGTGAATATCACATCGGAAGCAGGTGGTGGCCGAACGGTTAGTATACTGGTCCTCTAAACAAGTGTTCAGAACCTTGGTACGGTATAAGTTTGCTTTTTCCTTTCAGTGGTAAAACAAAAACATTGCTTGCATACTGCGTGGTAATTACATGGACAAACAGCCTTCAATCCTCAGGCATATATCATCTCCGTAGACTCCAGCTATGGTAATTCGCGCAGTAATCTTCTTCTTCAGGGCTCGGTCTGAAAAGGTGGTTGTTAAGTTGTGTCGTAGTTTACAGCAAGGCTGAGGTATCTGCGTCTTTTGACCAGACACATCCGTCACATTCCTATTATCTTAGACTACACTTAGTGCAGCCTGTTTTCAGAGCAATCGATTGGAATGGGACTAGGGCCTTGGTCAGCTGTGGTTCGCTGACCCTGATGCAAACAGCCAGCTGTGGTTCGCTGACCCTGATGCAAACAGCCAGCTGTGGTTCGCTGACCCTGATGAAAACAGCCAGCTGTGGTTCGCTGACCCTGATGCAAACAGCCAGCTGTGGTTCGCTGACCCTGATGCAAACAGCCAGCTGTGGTTCGCTGACCCTGATGCAAACAGCCAGCTGTGGTTCGCTGACCCTGATGAAAACAGCCAGCTGTGGTTCGCTGACCCTGATGCAAACAGCCAGCTGTGGTTCGCTGACCCTGATGCAAACAGCCAGCTGTGGTTAGCTGACCCTGATGCAAACAGCCAGCTGTGGTTCGCTGACCCTGATGCAAACAGCCAGCTGTGGTTCGCTGACCCTGATGCAAACAGCCAGCTATGGGTCGCTGATTGCTGTCAGCACGTTCACAGAGCTTCATCTTCAGCCTCGATGCGAGAAGGGATAGGTAGGTACTACATCGGATTCCTGTCACAACGGAGTCTAAACAATGAACAACAACCACAGTTAAGATTGTTACCGAAAGCGGAAGTGAGACTGCGTATGGAGGGTGACCTCTTCTTAAGTCCATGCTGCATGCCATCAGGTCGGCTCTGACAGTGAAAGGTCAACTTAACCTCCAGTTCTCCCCTGTACTTGTCAACGCCAGGTTTGGTTGGTTTATTGTGGAGTGACATCCAGCTGATTGTGGAATACAATTACACACATTTGAAGCTAGTTCACAGTAGCACCTGTGGAGATTGTAACTAACACGTATGTCAAGACACGCGGGAACCCATTGTACTTAGAGAGTTTGTAAATACGCACTAGGGGAAGCAATGATATTCTTTCTCTTCTTCGTTCGTTGTCAATCTCCCGCTACCAAGCCCTGAACGTTGTCAATCTCCCGCTACCAAGCCCTGAACGTTGTCAATCTCCCGCTACCAAGCCCTGAACGTTGTCAATCTCCCGCTACCAAGCCCTGAACGTTGTCAATCTCCCGCTACCAAGCCCTGAACGTTGTCAATCTCCCGCTACCAAGCCCTGAACGTTGTCAATCTCCCGCTACCAAGCCCTGAACGTTGTCAATCTCCCGCTACCAAGCCCTGAACGTTGTCAATCTCCCGCTACTAAGCCCTGAACGTTGTCAATCTCCCGCTACCAAGCCCTGAACGTTGTCAATCTCCCGCTACCAAGCCCTGAAACTTGATTTACAAGTAGCATCATGTAGTCCGGAGAACGGAATACGTTGTGTCGTGGTTTGCAACTTGACTGCGATATTTGCACCTTTCGGTCCGACACATCCGACTTAAGCAGGCATTTTTTGAGTACCGGGTTGCCTTCCCTCTTCGATCCTTTCTATTCAGCCCAGCCTGTGAAGTATCCTCTGATAACCTCAGACCAACCACTGTTTCTTTGAGATATATCCATGTTTATGTCTGAAAGCGTACCAAGTTCAGCTTTATAGAGATGCCAATAGTCTCAGGTTGACCATTGTCATCTTTATGTACAAGGCTAAGTCAGTAAAAAGGTCACACCGATACCGGATACTTGAAAAGTGAAGTTGGTCGCTTATAAAGATGTTATTAAGTGGCAGCCAAATTACCGACGAACACAAAAATGAACCGAACGAGCATGTCTTTGCATTGATAAAGCGATGGCATGTGTATCAATGCTGGTGGGCATTATGGTAACAAATAAGGGACAATGAAAGTGTAATGATAAATGGCCTTCAAAGTCGTATCTCATTAAGTTATTTATAATAGCCATTTGTGACCTATTTACTAACTTGTCCACACAATACTTACTTTCCGTGTCCGGTAACATCAAATAGTCTTCGTCGAACAACCAGCAACTGTCAATGCTCTTTCATTTTCCACCATCATGTCCTCCATTGCACATGATTCCTGTATCCAAGGACATATAATCAGGTGTTCCGGGTCCTGGACGCTCCAGATTCGCAATGTTCATTGTCTGCGAATCCCCATTTTTTCAGGTTAGACCCACACCTGGACACACCTGTTCTTAACCTGTTCAGAGGTCTCCAAGTAGTATATGGCAAATCATGTCCTAGTGCAGGTTCTTCTTTGATCTCCGATCAACCTCCATCATTCTTTTGGTGCTACTTTTCTGTGGGGCTTCTCTCAGGGCTGTTCTGAGGGCTGTACAGTCCGCAGAAACTTTTCCTAGATTTCAGTTGTATACTGTGTTCCCACAAAGAGGTTGTCTCTGGTCACATGACTGCTTTTGTCTCTGGTCACATGACTGCTTTTGTCTCTCAATTTGAGATGCGACATGTCTTCTAATATCCAGAAGTGCGATACCAGCGACTGCATAGACTTTCTCCGTTGATGTTGGTACATACAGTAAACCAGTAAAAATGCTTGCTGAAGTCGGATGTGTTGGACCGAAAGGTGCAAATATCGCAGTCAAGCTGTAAACACAACGTATTCCGTTCTCTGGACTACATTCTGCTACTTTAAGCCCTTTTAGGATTTGGTAGCGGGAGATTGAGAACGAACGAAGCTAAGTCAAGACAAACCAGTTATAATGAGCTTAACAGGCGTGGACTGAGGACAAGATTTCAATGTTTATCAGGATTCCACCAATAAATATTTCTTGGGAGGCAATTGTGTACATATATAAATAAACGACTCTGTCAGCCATAACAACGGGGCTGTTGAATCAAAATATCCACATCACTTGTCTATTTCTACTCCAGTAGGAACATGGGGAAACCACAACAGTTGGCTTCCTTGAAGGAAGCCTGGTTTAAATCAGGTACGTGTAGAGGGGTTTGTGAACATTCCACGTGATTAAGTTGCCAGCCACATGCGCGCGTGTGTGTGTGTGTGTGTCTCTCTCTCTCTCGCTCTCTCTCTGTCTCTCTCTCTTTCTCGCTCTCTCTCATATTGCTTTTTTTCAGATTGGCACGTTGGGATTGTATATAGAAACGTATTTAATTAAACGAAGGTTGATATAGCTAATGGTTACACACAATTCTAGTACATACGCTAGGAGTAGGCAAACTACGATCCATAGATACAAAAGTCTAGTACATACGCTAGGGGTAGGGCGACAAATGGGACTTGGGTTTCAGTAGACAAGACAGTATTTAGCAAAGTAGTTTTGTGTGAAATAGCAAACCTGCTTTTCGATGACTCTGTAATTTTATACTCCCATAGCGGAATTGCGGCGTAGCCCAGGAAGTCATCAGAGAGGGCCCTGCGGTGAAACATGGACACTTCAATCTCCATTCCCATGTGAGGGATAGGCCTGAAGGTGAAACGAATGACAACTGTACAAGTCTGATATTCGATACATTAACAATCGTGAAACGTGATAACTCAGACAAGCACCACTGTAGTGTAATGTGTAAAGGGATACAAATGAAGAAAAATAAATTAATTTTTAAGAGTTGATCATGTAGCATGTCCTTTGTTGAACGTCCGTCTCATCACAGTCGCTATGTAGGACAACAAGTCTTAAGTCAGTTCTCGCGCTTCCTTCACTGTCACCTTCAGAACAGTTTGGTTGTCGCGTGCTGCTATTCACCTCGAACTGAATAATTCAGTGGCGGCTCGTGGATTTTTTATTCCTGAGGCTCTCAACCATAGAAATAAAAACAAACTAAGAACACTGAGACATGATTACATAGCACATAATGTTACTCACCTTCTTTGTAAGCACTACTCAAACTTTCGGCAATGTGACATTTTCTGAGAAGTTTAAAACTGACGACATTGTGTTTGTTTTGTTGATTTTTCAACCTTTAAAATTTTTTTTTTAACGAAGATGTTTTTTACACCCCTCTTTTGTTCCACTATCCTCACTTCCAAACAGTAAACAAACAAAACAACACTACAGAGGAATATTTTTTCGTTGTAGCCACACAACTAGGAAATCCTGTAATACATAGAAGCATCAAATTTAGTGTAAATGCACATCGACTGACATGTAGATTAATTTAGTTCAATATCAAATTTAGGCACTCTGTGACAACTGTCGTTTTGTTTAATTGTATTCTAGTTAGATGAACGCATCTTGTTTTAATTCGCGAACACACATTTCAAACCCATAAATACACATCTGAACGACAAAGCAACATCCCAAGGCTCAACTTCATTAGTCCAGTGGGGCTATGACACCAGGGAGTTCAGTAAGAGTTGCGTGCTCTTCGTTGCTACGACAACCGATTCAATGAGCGCGAGTGAAAGCCGAGACCTGCCTGTTTATAATTCAGGAACATATTCTACATCGGTCTTTCTGTGTTCACCAATAAATTGGTATCTGTTCAAAGTATTAGTTATGATCATGATAATTAGTATTACTTACTAACCAATTACACCCTACGACTTGTAGAAGAAATCTGATCTATTATTGATCAAACTTTGTATCAGAGTTTATACAATATTCAGGCTCTTTCTTTATCAAAGCCGTCAATTTTACAACACTTTCGGTCAATCTGGAACGGCTGGTGGGTATATGGAGGGGGGGGGAAGGGGAGGCGGCGTCTGTGAGCCCATAGGAACCGGCCACCAGTTCCGCCTTTACCTCGTTTTCCAGGGGCCATATACCTCCAAGCCCAGTAAAGATTTGTCCAGACTATGGTGAACTTTTATGTGGCCAAAGTATTTCAGTTCCTAGACGCTGTTTAGCAGCCATTAAAAAAAATGTGAATCTAATCAGATCCTTGGTTTTTTTTCTGCCTTCGTCCTGAACGAGACGCTGTGTCGTTGTTTACAGACAGGCCGTGATATCTGCGCCTTTAGGTTCCACGTATCAGATTTCAGCTTGGGATCAAGATGCTGAGCAGCGCACGAGCTGCAGTGGTCAGCGACCCAAAGCTGACTGCTAGCGTCAGGGCCAGCGAACCATAGCTGCCAAGACCCTTCTACACCTCCACGCGGTGATCCTGGATAACAGACTGCAGCAGGGCAGACTGGCAAAGGAGAAGGGTTCGAAGAGGGAATGCTAACCCGGTACTAAAAAAAAGGATTGCTGAAGTCGGATGTGCTGGACCGAAAGGTGCAAATATCGCAGCCAAGCTGTAAACTACGACACAATGCATTCCGTTCTCTGGACTACATTCTGCTACTTAAGCCCTGTCAGGGTTTGGTAGTGGGAGATTGAGAACGAACGAAGAAGAAGAAGAAGAAGATTTCAGCTTGCTTTTCATTTAGTATCCTGTTAGCCTTCCCACTGTGATCCCTATCTCTCGGTCAGGCTACACTGGCGACTAGTGCAGCCTGCTTCCAGGGCCGCCACGTGGAAGCGGATTAAAGCATTGGTCAGCTCTGATTCGCCGACCCCAGTACAAGCAACACGTCATGAGTCGCTGGTTGCTGCCAGCTCATTCGCTGCTGCATCTTGGTCTTTAACCAGATTCAAAGTTACCGTAATTTAAAAAAAAATAAAAGTAATTATTATTTTGTATTTATTTCTTATTTGACTGAAGTGTGGTTATCTCTGTCCGGATGTTTTTTTGGCAGCAACTTTTTGGTTTTTTAAGTTGTGATACGACACCCGTCAATAAAATATTTTAATGTCACACAAAAGCGATATTTTTAAGGCAGGAGTGTAGACAGGTGTATTTGAGAAGGTCAAACCAAAGCGCATCTTGCAAGCTGGATTACACATTTTTGTACGAGATGAAGTCAGTAAGTAGGTAACAAACTGATATGGGATAGCTGACAAATGTAGTTGGTAGTTTCTAAAGGTGTCATGATGTGGTAGTAACATCCAGCTTTATGTTTACTGTAAGCTGCAGACTCTACGTGTCACATGTAGTTACGCAGCACAATTACAAAATGGCGTCCTGAACACAAAGTGGACAATTAAAGAAAAGAATCCCGTTGTGCGTTTGGAGGTTGGGGTGGACATGAGTGGGGGACGGAGAAGGGAAGGGGGTGAGGATGAGGGGGGATACGGATGGGGGGATGAGGACGAAGGGGGTTGGAGTACAATTACATTCTGCAAAGGCTATTCATAAGGAAATACTTTCTGCGTAAAGCAGTGTATGATTGGGTCGATTCATTTTCTCAAGGACGCTCAAACATTGTATTTGAAGTTCTGACCAGTTTGCAAAAGAGGAATCTGCGCAGTGAGTGTGAAAATGATTGCAATCTCTTCTGTCCCAGCCCCCACTCCCGCACTTCCTGGGGCAGTGCATTCCAAGCATTCACCACTCTCTGACTAAAAACATATTTCCTAAAAACTAATCTGAACCGTTCTTTAGTTAATTTGTAGCTATGCCCTATTGGACTTGTAGGTGGTTGTATTTAAAAAAACAACTTGTTATAGTCTAATTTATCCGTTCCTCTGATCCTCTTATAAACCTGTATTAAGTCACCTCGACCTTCTCTTTTCTAGACACTGTAGGCCTGTTTTTCTGAGTCTTTCCTCATAACTGAAATTCTTGAATCCCACTATCAGCTTTGTCGCTCTTCTTTGTATCCTTTCCGGCATGTTGATATCTCCTCTATGATAAGGACTCCACACCTGAACACAATCTAGGTCTAACTAATGCTTTATACAGTTTGACTATCACTTCCACGACACACAACAGGTTTTTGGCCTGTGTGATTGGAGGGGCGTGTCAAACCGTGTGTTGAAGAGACCTCTACTCTAAAAGGCTTTGACAACAGTTAGTCGCTTCGAACGACATGCAGTTAGTGTGAACGTGACCCATTTCTCGTCTTAGTCACCCAGAGAGAACCTCCCGTGTTAGGTATGACATAGTCAGAGGTCATTCAGACAAAAGTATTCACAAGTGGAACTGTCACTGTTAAATGAAATCGGTCTCTTTCAATAGGATCTTAGTGTGACAACTGTCCTGTGTTTGGTCCTGTCACGTGCAGAGTCCCTCGGGGAAATCACACAGGCGACATACTGGCTAAACACAGGTACAAATGAGAGTCAATGCTGGTACATGCGATTACATTTTCGTTTAGCGTTAGTTTGTTCTTGTAGTGGTGTACAACTTTATGTTTTCTTGTGTTTATACAAGTGTGAGAATCCCTCAAATAAAACCTACCAAGAAAGGGAAAAGCTGTAGAGGACAGAAAATAGACATATGAGAGAAAAGAAGGATAGAGGAAATACATATGGCAGAAGGAACGACAGAGAAAATAGACAAATGAGAGAAAGAAGGATAGAGAAAATAGACGTGACAGAAGGAAGGACAGAGAAAATAGACATGACAAAAGGAAGGACAGAGGACATAGACATGACAGAAGGACTGCCAGAGAAAATAGACATGACAAAAGGAAGGACAGAGAAAATAGACATGACAGAAGGAAGGACAGAGGACATGGACATGACAGACGATAAGGCAGAAAAAATAGACATGACAGAAGGAAGGACAGAGGACATAGACATGACAGACGATAAGGCAGAAAAAATAGACATGACAGAAGGAAGGACAGAGGACATAGACATGACAGACGATAAGGCAGAAAAAATAGACATGACAGAAAGAAGGACAGAGGACATAGACATGACAGACGATAAGGCAGAAAAAATAGACATGACAGAAGGAAGGACAGAGGACATAGACATGACAGAAGGACTGCCAGAGAAAATAGACATGACAAAAGGAAGGACAGAGAAAATAGACATGACAGAAGGAAGGACAGAGAACATGGACATGCCAGACGATAAGGCAGAAAAAATAAACATGACAGAAGGAAGGACAGAGGACATAGACATGACAGAAGGACTGCCAGAGAAAATAGACATGACAAAAGGAAGGACAGAGAAAATAGGCATTACAGAAGGAAGGACAGAGAACATGGACATGACAGACGATAAGGCAGAAAAAATAGACATGACAGAAGGAAGGACAGAGGACATAGACATGACAGAAGGACTGCCAGAGAAAATAGACATGACAAAAGGAAGGACAGAGAAAATAGACATGGCAGAAGGAAGGACAGAGAACATGGACATGACAGACGATAAGGCAGAAAAAATAGACATGACAGAAGGAAGGACAGAGGACATAGACATGACAGACGATAAGGCAGAAAAAATAGACATGACAGAAGGAAGGACAGAGGACATAGACATGACAGACGATAAGGCAGAAAAAATAGACATGACAGATGGAAGGACAGAGGACATATACATGACAGAAGGACTGCCAGAGAAAATAGACATGACAAAAGGAAGGACAGAGAAAATAGACATGACAGAAGGAAGGACAGAGGACATGGACATGACAGACGATAAGGCAGAAAAAATAGACATGACAGAAGGAAGGACAGAGGACATAGACATGACAGAAGGACTGCCAGAGAAAATAGACATGACAAAAGGAAGGACAGAGAAAATAGGCATTACAGAAGGAAGGACAGAGAACATGGACATGACAGACGATAAGGCAGAAAAAATAGACATGACAGAAGGAAGGACAGAGGACATAGACATGACAGAAGGACTGCCAGAGAAAATAGACATGACAAAAGGAAGGACATAGAAAATAGACATGACAGAAGGAAGGACAGAGAACATGGACATGACAGACGATAAGGCAGAAAAAATAGACATGACAGAAGGAAGGACAGAGGACATAGACATGACAGAAGGACTGCCAGAGAAAATAGATATGACAAAAGGAAGGACAGAGAAAATAGGCATTACAGAAGGAATGCCGGAGAAAATAGACATGCCAGAAAATAGGACAGAGAAAATAGACATGACAGAAGGAAGGACATAGCACATAGACATGACAGAAGAAATGCCTGAGAAAATAGACATTGACAGAAGGAAGGACAGAGAAAATAGACACATCAAATGCACTGTGTTTAACTCCTATTCGATCCAAATGTAAATTAGTACTTGAGTTACTATTATGGAAAGAAAGACAGTAGATGAAGGAAACTGGCATCCGACCTCTTAAACAAGTGGCAGCCTTACAGTGAAGCCTCTAACACCTCATCCCCGACGGTATGCTGTTTGGTGAGTGCTCTACTACCACACTGATCAGACACCTTTAGACAGGTAAGCTATTCACTCAGGTGTAGGTCACGTACAACTTTAACAGGTGTTAGTTCGAACGTAGGAGTAGTTGCATGGGAAAGGTAAACGCCTTCACTGGAGACGAATAGACAGGTAAGCGATTCATTCAAGGGTAGGTCGCAGGTTAACTTGAACATATGTGTCAGTCGGAACGTATGGCTGTATCTGTGGGTAGTGAAGCCGTCTTGAGTCTAGGCGTGTACGCTGGTTAAGTTGTATACTTACAACTTTTGCTCAAAGAGAATAACGTAATTTGAAAGCACTTACAACTGTGCGAAATATTTTATAGAATGAAGCTCGTTAAACGAAAATAACAAATTCACAAATAGAAAACAGTAGTGAAGCGTTTACAAAGACAGTATAGGTTGAGCTAACCCAAACGTTTTGTGAATAATTAGAGACGACACCGCTTTGTATAAAACAGAAATAAATTATAAATTGAAATTGTAATGGTCCTTTTTGTTTAAGCGTAGTGACATGTTAGCAGAAGATGATTGTGTACAGCCTAACACAGCGTAGGAATCATGTTAATCGGTAGCTAGGAGACGGTCATTCAATATAAAGTAACCCATAGCATTAACTGCGGTAGGGGTGTGAAGTGTTAGCGACCTCATATTTCAAGTCCCGGTTATATGAGAGCGGGTGCCACGCCTCTCCCTTCTCGCCTAAACTTCCCGGAATGAACCGGTACCCATTTAAGGCTGGGTCGACCCGGGAGCCATTGCGATCTTGAAAAACGTTTCCGCCCCAACTGGGAAATGAACTCAAAACCACTCAGATGCGAAGTCAGCTCGCTAACAGCTGCGCTACCCGGACGATCATTAACGCGCTATTTTCACCCCACATTCTAATAACCACAAATTAGGCCGGCTTTCCTTGATTGAATTTCTATTTTTAGAACAGCTGAACGATTATGTCCCTTTATGTTCAAGACTCGACTTGCTCTAAAATTATCACCAAGCTTCGCTACTGAAGAAAACCTCACTTCTTTTTTTTTTTCGAACAATGATCGTCTTGTGATTGACATGGAGTTCCAAACTTCCCATTGAATGTAACTGATCTGTTAATCTAATTTTATTTTATTCGTACAGCAAACTATACCAAATTATATTAATAAATATGAACATTAAATAATAAATAGCCGAATAAAGTTTTAGTGAAATGTATAAAAGTGACCATTGTGTGGCATTTTGAGATATGGTCTTAGGCCCATATTTTTCTTGACCAACGGCACACTAGCGGGGATGTGGTCGACTTGACAACCGGCACACTAGCGGGGATGTGGTCAACTTGACTAACGGCCCACTAGCGGGGATGTAGTCAACTTGACCAACGGCCCACTAGCGGTCATGTGGTCAACTTGACTAACGGCCCACTAGCGGTCATGTGGTCAACTTGACCAACGGCCCACTAGCGGTGATGTGGTCAACTTGACTAACGGCCCACTAGCGGTCATGTGGTCAATTTCACTCCGGGGGCCTTTACTTTTCCATATTATTTTTGAGGCTGAATCGACTTTCTTGACATCTGAAAAAGTTCCGCATCAACCGCGGATCGAACCACGAGCGCTCGGCTATGAAACCAGTGCATCCACCACAGTGCTACCTCGCCCCCCCCCCTCCCGCATCCCTGTTGAATGTATGTTTCATTGTTTTTCTACTCGTATATTTTTATCATTAATGACATAATTTGTTGTTACACATTCATCATCATGTCCTTTTCAGAACGTCGCTCTCATCACAGTCAGTCGACATGAACCTTGGTCTCCAGTCAATCTTCCCGCCTGTAGAACGTCGCTCTCATCACAGTCAGCCGACATGAACCTTGGTCTCCAGTCAATCTTCCCGCCTGTAGAACGTCGCTCTCATCACAGTCAGCCGATATAAACCTCGGTCTGCAGTCAATCTTCCCGCCTGTAGAACGTCGCTCTCATCACAGTCAGCCGATATGAACCTCGGTCTCCAGTCAATCTTCCCACCTGTAGTCTTCTAGGATGGTTTTATTTGTCCCTTTCTTTATCCAATAAATTTTTAGGATTCTTCTGTAACATTTTGAATCGAACGCTCCAATTTCCTTCCTTGCTACTTGTGTCACAGTCCATGTCTCGCACCCGTACATTGCTACAAGGAATATGCATGTTCTTTGGATCTTCAGTTTTAGTTGCTTGTTAGTTTTATGTTATGGATTGTGCGTGTTGTTTAGCTTCTGCATCGCCATGGCCAAACGTTTTCTAATTTCTTTGAAATGTTTTCCGTCGTTGGATAACGTAGTGCTAAGGTATTCAAAATGTGTGACATTCTCGATTTCTTCACTATTAATAACAATCTGGGATTGCAGTCATGTTTTGTCACTGGACATTATCTTAGTTTTCTTAATGTCCAGGACAATGTTCTGATCTGGGATTGCAGTCCTGTTTTGTCACTGGACATTATCTTAGTTTTCTTAATGTCCAGGACAATGTTCTGATCTGGTATTGCAGTCCTGCTTTGTCACTGGACATTAACTTAGTTTTCTTAATGTAGAGGACAATGTTCTGATCTTCAATGTGCGGACATGAGCACTTTTTCCAGGCACTTGGCGTTGTTTGACAGCATGACTGTGTCATCTGTATATTTTAGTTCTGGAATCTCCTTCTTTCCTATTGTGAATGGATCAAAATTCCCGTAGCTGTTAACTGTTTTTACCTTTCGCATGACATTTTCTGCGTAGAAGTTTAATAAATTAAGTAAAAGTATGCAACCTTGTCTGACTCCTTTGTGAATCTCAAACCAATCTGTTGTTCCTTCATTTGTTAAAAACAAAAATTACAAAACCGATTTTCTGGTCAAATTAAAAACCAATATTTTTTACAAGGTACAAGGGCAGATGAGCAAAAAGGTGACACTCGAGCAGGGAGTATCCGAAAGGGGAGTACTGTCACCCACACTCTTCCTGGTGTTTATAAACGACATTACAGAGAATATACCAAGAAGAGTCCATAGCTCAATGTTTGCAGACGATCTGGCTATGTGGACCTCTGAAAAGAATCTCACCATAGCAAGAAATCGGATGCAGCAGGCCCTAACATCGCTGGAAGAGTGGGCGAACTCATGGCTGGTCAAAATAAACGAGGAGAAAACCACATGCACAATATTCTCGCTTTCAATCAAACCACAAAATACCAAATTAAGTTTAAATGGCAAATTCCTGCAGCCAAACGTCAGCCCAAACTATCTGGGAGTCTCATTTGATCGGCGCATGACATGAAACAGTCAGATCGAGAGAAACCGAATGAGAGCCAGAGAAAGAATGGCAATCATGAGGAAACTTGCTGGCACAAGCTGGGGAGCAGACGAAAGCATACTAAAGAAACTGTACACTGGAAGAGTGAGACCAGTATGACATTGCGGCATGGACAACAGCAGCAAAGGCGAACTTCGATAAAGTTAGCAAACTTCAAAACCAAGCCATGAGAGTTATAACAGGTGGCATGAAGTCAACGCCAATTGTAGAACTTGAAAAGATTACAAAACTGCAATCCATGACCGATAGAAGAGACTGCAGAGCCCAGCTGCAGTCAGAGAAACTCCGAAGACTGACTGACCATCCAATGCACCAGAGACTAAACAATTTGGGAAATGGGAAACTAAAGCGGAGAAACTTTGCAGAAATAGCCAAAGCAAAGATGCACGAAGATCCCATAAACGCACTAACAACACCAAAACCCATCACTACTGTACGAAAACCTACCTGGAGGCAGGATATATTTCCAGAGGTGGTAGAAAATATATCAGGTATTGCAAACAAAAACTGCCAGACTGAAAAAGAAAGGAGAGATACTACCCTAAGCTTTATTTCGAAAAACTACCCAAGCATGGACTGGACCCATGCATACACCGACGGTTCTGTAACAAACACTACACAGAACGGAGGGGCAGGAGCATTCCTGAACCTACCAAATGGCAGAAAAATAACACTGTCATTCGCTACTGGTAAGTACACAAGCAATTTCAGAGCGGAGGCAGAGGCACTGAGGGCGGCGGTGGAAGAAATGGTGACACATAAAGAAAATGAAAGCTATATAGTCGTGCTTACAGATGCTCTCGCCGTAGTCACAGCGCTAAAAAGCTAGAAAAACACTGAGCTTAATGACTTAAGAGCAGCACTCTGCAAACTGTGCCAGCAGTCCGCACCAAAAAGGGTAGTGGTACAGTGGGTCCCATCACACTGCAACATCCAAGGCAACGAGGAGGCAGACAGACTGGCAAAAGAAGGTGCAAAACTAGCACAAACAGATACTAGTATGACGTACGAAGAGTCAAAACGGCTTATCAAAGCCAGATACATGACCAAATGGGAAACCGAACATACTGGTTACACCAAAAACGATGCCTATTACCAGTTGAACAGAAGAGAGCAGGTCGTTGTCTTCAGACTTCGCACTGGCCACAATAAACTGAGGTACCACCTATTCAACAAATTGAAGATAGGTGGTACCGACGAATGCTCGTGCGGTACCGAGAAAATGACCGTTGAACATCTGCTGCAGAACTGCCCGACATACGAGGATCAGAGAGAGCAGATGTGGCCATTACCAGTGGAACTGCAAGACAAGCTCTATGGCAGTGGCGAGAGCCTCAGGATGACCGCCGCTTTTTTCGAAAAAATAATGGTTACTGTCTGACTGCGTACGCAGAAGAAGAAGAAGAAGATACCTAAGCATTCCTGGATATTTTTAGGTCGTCATCTTCTTGGTCTACCCCGGCCTCTTTTACCTGGCACCATACCTTCCATCACCGTTCTCTCAAGACCGTTGTGTCTGTTGATGTGACCAAAGTATTTGCATTTTCTAGCCAAAATGGAATTGCTAAACCAGCTCAACTCTTGCCGAATGTCAACATTTGTCTTTTTCTCTCCAGGGTATTCTGAGGATCTATCTGCAACATTTTGACTCGAAGGATTCGATTCTTTGTCTGGTAGTTTTCACTTTAAGTCTACCTTTAAAATATAACACGTTTTGGCAGCACTCCATACAGTCTTGAACGTTCTCTTAATTCATATATTTTGTGGATCACTGTTTTACATCATAATATTTATGTGACAGTGTTTCACAAATCTCACCGGATCAAGATCCCCCTGAAGTCAATTATAATTCGAAGCGGACGCCCTGTCATCCCTCGCCACACAAGTTGAAATTATAAGCTCACAAAAGCATATCTAGTGTTCAACGCAACTAATCTCATATTGATATTATACTATTTATTGGACAATGATTGAAATACGAAAACCCATATATTTATGTTAAGTGTCAAGTGTTTTGCCTGACCCTGACTAACAAGTCTGATCAATATGTTTTGCCTGACCCTGACTAACAAGTCTGATCAATATGTTTTGCCTGACCCTAACTAACAAGTCTGATCAATATGTTTTGCCTGACCCTAACTAACAAGTCGGATCAATATGTTTTGTCTGACCCTGACTAACAAGCCTGATCAATATGTTTTGCCTGACCCTGACTAACAAGTCTGATCAATATGTTTTTCCTGACCCTAACTAACAAGTCTGATCAATATGTTTTGCCTGACCCTAACCTACAAGTCTGATCAATATGTTTTGCCTGACCCTGACTAACAAGTCTGATCAATCTGTTTTGCCTGACCCTGACTAACAAGTCTGATTAATATGTTTTGCCTGACCATGACTAACAAGTCTGATGAATATGTTTTGCCTGATCCTAACTAACAAGTCTGTATATACTATAGACTGTACCGAAATCGGTTGTGATCTGCGCAGAGTCTAAAGATAACCACCGATTGTAGTTATAAATGAAGTCATATAATCTGATTCAGCTGTCACTATGCTGTCATGTATTAGGGATTTATTTCTCTAATAACGGGTGGTAGGCGGACGATACCCAGATAGTGAAAGACCAACACGAAGGTGTGATTCATTGCTCAACACTACCAATGATATATCTATTCAATATTACTGTTGCGATATAATTGTCGTAACTGCTCTCCGGGCAGACCTATAGGAGCTCAATCTCTCTCAGCAAGTTGTATACAGTATAGATACTGATGGTTTCTGTAGCTTGCTGGATGTGTAGACTCAGGCGCTCCGTCTTGCTTCATTAACGTCTGATGTTCACTTCTGCAGTATGTGGATTGTCATTTCATCCATTGTAATAATATCATTCAGCAGGCAGTCATTCATTAATAAAATCCATTGCAATCACATCACCCAGAGGGCAGTTATCCATTAATTTTATCCATGGTAGTGCCATCATACAGAGAGGCAGCTATCCATTAATTGCAACAATTATAGTGACATCATCCAGGCAGGTTGTCACCCATTAATTCCATCTATTGCAGTGCCATCTTCCAGTAGATATTCACCCATTAATTCCATCTATTGCAGTGCCCTCATCCAGTAGACATTCACCCATTAACTCCACCTATTGCAGTGCCATCTTCCAGTAGACATTCACCCATTAACTCCACCTATTGCAGTGTCATCATCCAGCCAGGCTGTCGCCCCTTAATGTCCGTATGTACATGTCATGCACGGATAGGAAGTGACATAGGAAGACACGAAAACACTACTGACGTAAAACACAGAAGACAGCAAAGTTCACCAGAGATATTTTTTGAACAAATAATTTTAAAAGTGGCGTAATACGTTTATATTTTTAGATAAAAAGCAGAGGAAGAACAAGTGAACAAATATGTGGTGGCATGGTGCGATGACCTGTAAAACAATGAACATTCACAGTAATGGATTTATGAGGAATTTAAACAAAACTGAAAGAAAGTGGATTGAGGGTCAATGCTTTTAGTTACGATAATCGATAATAATGTTTCGTCTATCTACTGACCATTTGCGATGTGATCTTATCTTGCTAGTTAACCATTAGAATCGTTTGTCTAGCAGTTTTTTTATTTATACATTTATTCTGTGTGCTCTATTTATTTACAGATGCAGAAACAAACAATTAACTGGTATCAAGGAGGACTGAGACGCTAGTTCGGTCAGGCACAACAGAACCGTCACGTCAGGGTCAGGCACAACAGGACCGTCACGTCAGGGTCAGGCATAAACAGGACCGTCACGTCAAGGTTAGGCCCAACAGGACCGACACGTCAAGGTTAGGCACAACAGGACCGACACGTCAGAGCCAGGCACAACAGGACCGACACGTCAGAGCCAGGCACAACAGGACCGTCACGTCAGGGTCAGGCACAACATACTGACCAAGACCACTATCTCGCTTCCATGTAGCGTTTCCTAGAAATAGGTTGTTTTCAAGGGAATTTGGCTGACGAGATGTAGATGGACGTGAGCGACATGCAGATGAAGCGAAGCATAGCACAACCGCCTGGAGGATAGTTGTCCACCTTCATCACCACGCTCTAGAAGTGAAGAAAGCTACTACAGCCATCCACTCAACACCCTCTTCAGGGCCCACAAAAGAGTATTCAACAATAACAGCAACAGCTGGTTTCAAACTAGTTGTGTTACATTTGAATTTGTTACTCAAGAACCACCAATTCTCCACGTAACTAGTTTCCCTTGAAACATAGGGCCGCGGTGACTGCTCTCCATCTGTCCCTGTTCTGAGCCGTCTCCTTGGATGGCTTCCACGTGACTTAAGCTGCGCTGGCCTCCTCTTTCACTGTTCATCACTGGGGAAGGGAGGGGGGGGGGAAGCAGACGGGGAGGGAAGGGGTGGGTGGACGTGGGCTTGTGACACGGCTCACAACCCGAATGTGCTGGGTTCGCTCCCCCATCCCAGCAAGGGCCGTTACCCCGGGGAAGCAAACCCTTAGAAAATGCAGCAGAAAGCAGACCCGTACATCAAATCCATGCTGATTTCAGATGCAGTGGGCCGACAGGCGCAAAATAAAAACCATGCATCGCACACCGCCTTTGGGGAAAATTGAAATAAAGAGAACGTAACAAAAAACATTGTTTTTAAATAAAAAAATTACAAAAAAACTGTTCACCTCTCGCCTACTCTCAGCCCAAGTTGAGTAATATGTTCAGGTCTTTTTTTGCTGAGGGTGAGTTCTATCCTCTCCACTTTCTCTTCCAATCTCTGTCTGCATTAGTTGCTGGCGTACTCTTTGTCCCAGATCTATGTTTGCTATTGCAATATGTGGATTGCCATTTCATCCATTGTAATAACATCATCCAGCAGGCAGTCATCCATTAATATAATCCATGGTAGTGCCATCATCCAGCCAGGCAACCATCCATTAATTGCATCCATTATAGTGACACCATCCAGCCAGGTTGTCATCCATTAACTGTATCCATCACATTGACACCATCCAGCCAGGTTGTCATCCATTAACTGTATCCATTACAGTGACACCATCCAGCCAGGTTGTCATCCATTAACTGTATCCATTACAGTGACACCATCCAGCCAGGTTGTCATCCATTAATTGTATCCATTACAATGACACCATCCAGCCAGGTTGTCATCCATTAACTGTATCCATTACAGTGACATATATAATATATATACAGATGTAAAGACCGGTACAGGAATGGCAAGAATGATATTCCTGTCTGTAAACCAGATATGGGGATCCGAGATTCACACCAAAGTTTGAAAAGTCAATAGTCCAGTCGATGCTGCTGTATGGAGCAGAAACATGGAGAGTGAGAAAGACGATACAACAAAAACTCCAGTACCTCCGTTGCAGATGGCTAAGACGGACAATGGGCATAAAGTTGCATGGTATGGCGATGAATGAAAATCTATGGGAAAGGAGCCAACAACAGTCACTGGAACAACTAATTAAAACAGGAAGATTATATTGGATATGATTTGACATAGGCTGGGGAAGGCATGGTCAAACACAGTTAGGCTGGTTTCACGTAGAATCCACAAGTGAAGAGAAAGATATTGAGGCCTACAAATACACCGGGAAGAGAATTTGAGAGGAACTATGATTAAATGGTTACACATAGGGAGAGGCCGAACGTGTAGTCAAGGGCTATGCATGACGGCGAGATGTCATCAATGGTCATGCACCGAGACGAGAGATGGGCTTGACTTTGATTAATTGGCTGATGTAACTCGAATATGCAACGAAGACATATGTTGGTAAATGTCTTCAGACTGGATGTGATACTCATAATTACACAGGACGAAGACATCTGTTGGTGAATGTCTTCAGACTGGATGTGATACTCTAAGTTACTGAGTCACCAAAGATTGTTTAAGTTTTAATCATTGCTAGTTCAAAGTTCAATAGTATATTATATTATACGCGGAAACTAGTACCTGCGAATGCAGAATAAATAAGCAGTCCCTGGCTTATCTATAGTACAGTAATTTGATCTACACAGAACAACGTTAAGCAAAAATAATCATTCTCATTAAAGAAGTTACAGGGAGAGGGGTTTAAAGTTCAACTTGTTCAAATCTTGAAACAGAACATATTTAAATATTTGCCTACAAAGATGGCGATAGACTAGTTGGGGATAAGATGTGTCCATTTCTGAGTGCTGCTATTGGTCAATATTAGTAGTGTTACCACATCGTTAAACAATGGATTAACGTAATATTATATCATGACAGGGATCAAGATGCTGAGCAGCACATGAGCTGCAGTGGTCAGCGACCCATAGCTGACTGCTAGCGTCAGGGCCAACAAACTAGATCTGCCAAGACCCTTCTACACCTCCAAGCGGTGATCCCGGATAACAGGCTGCAGCAGGCAGACTGGCTAAGGAGAATGAATGGAACAGGGAGTGCTAACCCGGTACTCAAAAAATGCTTGCGGAAGTCGGATGTGTTGGACCGAAAGGTGTAAATATCGCAGTCAAGCTGTAAACTACGACATAACGCATTCCGTTCTCTGGACTACATTCAGCTACTTAAGCCCTTTCAGGGTTTGGTAGCGGGAGATTGAGAACAAACTAAGCCACGCCATATCATGACAGATGCCAATCTTTGTATGAATTGTCGTTCAGTGAAGTCATCCATTAGCGAGACCCCCTCGGAAGTACGTTAATAAGCAATACAACAAGAATAACCCGCTGTTAGCTTAGTGGGAGAGAACTTGTTTGTAAAGGCAAATGAGAGGAGTTCAACACAAGCTACCAGCACGCTCCAGTCGACTCAGCTGTAATGAGTACCTGGCTTACTGTTAAAAGCCATATGGAAGGATGTGGTCCCGCTCAATACTCTAAACACTTCATCCCTGACAGCAGTCTTTGCTATGGAACTATCTTTAATGTTTATATAATCTGCTGGCACATGATTCTTCGTTTTCGTTCAATCTGAAATAATTCCATCCATTTGTCTCACAAACTGTGTCTTCTGCGTCATGCTGTCCTGGTCATTGTTCAGCTCTCCATCAATTAATCCCATCTATTTTCCCTCATTGGAGTCAGCGAGGCCTATGGGTGAAACTCGTTCGATTTCACAACTTCAACGCACCAGGTTCGAATCCCGCCGTCCTCAGTTTGGCAGATACTGGTTGATCTCGGTGGGAACGCTCTTCTGCGTACGGAAAGTAATGGCAACTTACCGTACTGCACACCTGCCATGAAACGTATACCCGCCAAATAAGTTGACGGTGATAATAAGCGACGTTCCGCAAAAGACAGGCTTCGTACTTACTTATTGGCTTGGCTTGGCTTCGTTCGTTCGTTCTCAATCTCCAGCTACCAAACCCTGAAATAGCTTAAGTAGCAGAATGCGCTGTGTCGTAGTTTACAGCTTGACTGCGATATTTGCACCTTTCGATTCTACTTCAGCAAGCATTTTTTGAGTACCGGGTTAGCATTCCCTCTTCGATTCCTTCTCCTTAGCCAGTCTGCCCTGGTGCATCCTGTTATCCAGGATCAGCGCGTGGAGGTGTAGAAGGGTCTTGGCAGCTTTGGTTCGTTGGCCCTGACGCTAGCAGTCAGCTATGGGTCGCTGACCACTGCAGCTCATGCGCTGGGACTTACTTATTTCCCCCATAAACTTTGCAAACCGCGTCATGACTACCATTGCCTTTGAAATACGAGAAACAGCCAAGAAACGAGGGAATAATGTTTTAAATAAAGAGCCACAATAAAATGAAAGCACTCACAAATTACACTCTTCGAACCACTCAGGGTTGAGTGCATTCTTGATCGTGGACGTTTGGTACTTTTCCTTGCCCAACTGAATGGTCACAAAGACGTCATTGTTGCCTGTAGGAATTAAAAAGAAGAAAATCATGATGAAAACGAAGGGTCAGAAGAAAGCATTGCAATGTGATACATTTTGATTACTTCTCGAAAATCCTATTTTCTTATTCTGCTTCTTCGGGTGCTGCTTCTTCTTTCTCCTCTTTCTTCTTCTTCCTCTTTCTTCTTCTTCCTCTTTCTTCTTCGTCTGCTTCTTCTTCCTTATTCTTCTTCATTTTCTTCTTCATCTTCTTCCTCATTCTTCTTCTGCCTCTTTCTTCTTCTTCCTCTTTCTTCTTCTTCTTCTTCACCATTCGTCCTGTAAAGGACAGTGGGTCGTAGTTTACAGCAAGGCAGCGATATCTGCGACTTTCTGGCTCGACACATTCAATCCAGCTTTTATGGGTACCGGGTTCGCCTTCCCACTGCGATCCCTATTCTCTTACCCAGACTACACTAGTGCAGCCTGTTTCCTGGACCACCGCTTGGAATGTGGTCTTGGTCAGCCCTGCTTCACTGACCCTGATGCAAGCACTCACTATGACTTGCTGTCAGCTCATTCACTACCATACAACTTCGACCCCCATAACAATTACACAACATATTTTAGGATTTGTGTGTGTGCATCCGCCTTATTTATCTATTCCCCAAAGGCGGTGTGCGTTGCACTGTGGTTTTTATTTTGCGCATTACGGCTCAGTGCATCCGTCTTTAGCTTGCATTTTATGTAAGGGCCTGCTTCCTCCTGCATTTTCTAAGGGTTTGCTTCCCCGGGGTAACGGCCGGTGCTGTGATGGGGATCGAATCCAGCACCTTCGCTTGTGAGCCTTGTCACTTAACCACTAGCCCACGCCGTCCCCACATTCAATCACTCACTATGAGTCGCTGTCAGCTCATTTACTACATTCATCTTCGACCCCATAATAATTACACAACAGATAAAATAATATAATTTCTATTTCAAAATAAACGAGAATGGTTCAGAAACCTCACCGGAGCAACAAAACAAGAATGTTACGATCACATGGTCTTAGTAAGGTACACAGATCATTGTAACCAAGACACTTAACAAATCCAACCAGGAAATACGAAATCAGAAAACAAGAGTAGCTGCAGTTAAATACAATAAATAAACATAGGTTGAAGCTGCGGATGTACGGAAGGTTAACAGTTGTAACATAAATAAGTATGTCTCTGACACCAAGTTTACATGTTTTCGTTGGTGTTGTTCTTTGTCTCTGGCGAAAGTTTTTAGGACGTAACGTAGGCTTCATTGTGTGACTTCCAGCATAATATCCGAACCATTGTTTTTTTTCTCATTATCAATATTCGACTCCTACAAAGCTGACGAAGTTTCCGTTTATCAGATCAGTTAACCACTGGTTCATCATTATCATCATTTTCATCATTTTCATCATTTTCATCACCAATAACATCATTGTCTACATCATCACCAATAACATCATTATCTACATCATCACCAATAACATCATTATCTACATCATCATCACCAATAACATCATTGTCTACATCATCATCACCAATAACATCATTGTCTACATCATCACCAATAACATCATTATCTACATCATCACCAATAACATCATTATCTACATCATCACCAGTATCATCATTATCTTCATCATCATCACCAATAACATCATTGTCTACATCATCACCAATAACATCATTATCTACATCATCACCAATAACATCATTATCTACATCATCACCAATAACATCATTATCTACATCATCACCAATAACATCATTATCTACATCATCACCAGTATCATCATTATCTTCATCATCATCACCAATAACATCATTGTCTACATCATCACCAATAACATCATTATCTTCATTTTCATCATTTTCATCACCAATAACATCATTGTCTACATCATCACCAATAACATCATTATCTACATCATCACCAATAACATCATTGTCTACATCATCACCAATAACATCATTATCTTCATTTTCATCACCAATAACATCATTGTCTACATCATCACCTATAACATCATTATCTACATCATCACCAATAACATCATTGTCTACATCATCACCAATAACATCATTATCTTCATTTTCATCATTTTCATCACCAATAACATCATTGTCTACATCATCACCAATAACATCATTATCTACATCATCACCAATAACATCATTATCTACATCATCACCAGTATCATCATTATCTTCATCATCATCACCAATAACATCATTATCTTCATTTTCATCATTTTCATCACCAATAACATCATTGTCTACATCATCACCAATAACATCATTATCTACATCATCACCAATAACATCATTATCTACATCATCATCACCAATAACATCATTGTCTACATCATCATCACCAATAACATCATTGTCTACATCATCACCAATAACATCATTATCTACATCATCACCAATAACATCATTATCTACATCATCACCAGTATCATCATTATCTTCATCATCATCACCAATAACATCATTGTCTACATCATCACCAATAACATCATTATCTACATCATCACCAATAACATCATTATCTACATCATCACCAATAACATCATTATCTACATCATCACCAATAACATCATTATCTACATCCTCACCAGTATCATCATTATCTTCATCATCATCACCAATAACATCATTGTCTACATCATCACCAATAACATCATTATCTTCATTTTCATCATTTTCATCACCAATAACATCATTGTCTACATCATCACCAATAACATCATTATCTACATCATCACCAATAACATCATTGTCTACATCATCACCAATAACATCATTATCTTCATTTTCATCACCAATAACATCATTGTCTACATCATCACCTATAACATCATTATGTACATCATCACCAATAACATCATTGTCTACATCATCACCAATAACATCATTATCTTCATTTTCATCATTTTCATCACCAATAACATCATTGTCTACATCATCACCAATAACATCATTATCTACATCATCACCAATAACATCATTATCTACATCATCACCAGTATCATCATTATCTTCATCATCATCACCAATAACATCATTATCTTCATTTTCATCCTTTTCATCACCAATAACATCATTGTCTACATCATCACCAATAACATCATTATCTACATCATCACTAATAGCATCATTATCTTCATCATCCCCAATAACATCTTTATCTTCATCACAACTATCATCAGTATCTTCATCATCTCTAGTATCATCATTATCTTTGTCACCGGCATCATCATCATCGTCATCAGCATTATCATGAGCCGTGCCAAGTTTCCCCATACCAATCTAACCTTTGAGCACTTTATAATGTTTCTAAGTCTTTCCCAACCCCATTACCATACCATATCAGTCCATTCATACCTCTCTCTGTCTCCTTTTGTCTCTCTTGCCCCAAAACATATATTTAAAATGACAAAATATGAATGTCTTTATCACCCGCGCATACTAATGCCCATAACAGAACAAATGATATGTGAATTCTACAAACATCAACCAAGGAACCATAAACAGCAACACAGTAACACAGTAACACAGTAACACAGCAATACAGTAACACAGTAACAACAGTCGTGAGAATTCTAATACATTCAAGGCAAGAATAATCCTATAGCAGAATCTATTTGGCAATAACACATAATGGTAATGGTTCAGTGACCACTCCAGAACAAAAATAAAACGATTCCGACGTTACTGCAACAAGGCTTCGTCAGGGGGGAAAAACGAACGAAAACAGCTTACAAATCACAACAAAAAACAAGACAATGTCAAATGAGGGATTCAAGTTTGCCGTCATAACAGGATGTGCCAGGAACGTATGAGACATGGCATGTCAGTTATGAAATAGAGTGGATCAATCAAGAAATTATCAAATTGGTTTCAAAGACAAAAAACACATGGAACTTGAACAAATCGCACAAAAACCAATAAAAACAAAAACAAATTAACAAATAGCAAGATACATATACAAATATGCATATGTGTACCTACGTGCACGTGTTTGTGCGCTTATGTATGCGTGTGTGCGCGTGTGTCTGTGTGTGTGTGAAGCCACGAGTTTTAGACTGACCGTCTTCTCGTGATTAACTCGTTGAGTCACTGTAAATGAACCGTAAACAGAACGACATGAATATCAACAAATCAAAAAACAGTGACAACGAAAATAGGTAGAAAGCACGCCACATTTGATAATCATGTAAATGAGGAAAATATACCAGATTACAGAATTTCGGTATTTAGGAACTGTTCTTTTTTTAAACTCTGGATGGCAGACTCGATAGAGAGGTAGAGACGAGGGTGCAGAGGGCAAACACTATAATTAGCTTAGCTTCGTTCGTTCTCAATCTCCCGCTACCAAACCCTGATAGGGCTTAAGTAGCAGAATGTAGTCAAGAAAACGAAATGCGTTGTGTCGTAGTTTACAGCTTGACTGCGATATTTGCACCTTTCGGTCCAACACATCCGACTTCAGCAATCCTTTTTTGAGTACCAGGTTAGCATTCCCTCTTCGATCCCTTCTCCTTATCCAGTCTGCTCTGTTGCAGTCTGATATCTAGGATCCCCGCTTGGAGTTGTAGAAGTGTCTTGGCAGCTCTGGTTCGCTGGCCCTGATGCTAGCAGTCAGCTATGGGTCGCTGACCACTGCAGCTCATGTGCTGTCACACTATAATTTACCAGCTGTCTCCACTACTTTGACGCCCCAATATTTTCCTCAAGCAAAGAAAAACAGATAATAAAATTAATTTTATCCTTACCCTGTACTACCAGTGCCAAACATGAGCATAGAATAGGGTTCAGGAACAAAAGTTACCCACCTTCGAAGTGCTGTGCCTACGAAAGGTGACTAACAACACCAGAAGAGGCATAATCGCTAATATAAGTATTCGGGAGAAGGTAGGAACAATTTCCTGCCTAAATTACATTGAGCAACAGAGAATGAAATGGGTTGACCACATTGTGAGAATACAACCAGACAATATTGTTCATGCAACCTTCTACGGGAGAACACCAGGAAGAGGGGCAGACCGAGCTAAATGTGGATAGAGAACATAAACGAGATCTGTTGTAGAGAGAGGATGAGTTTCACTCGGCACGAGAGAGGCGAAAGACAAATACAAACCACGACACAAGGCTACAACCCGGTAGAAAGTTAGATGACACAGGGCTACAACCCGGTAGAAAATTAGATGACACGGGGCTGCAACCCGGTAGAAAGTTAGATGACAAAAGAAGAGGAAGCAGAAGAAAGGAAAGAAAAAGAAGAGCGAAATCAAAAGAGAAGTCAATGCAAACATTTGGAATTTATTAAAGCCAACCAAATTTGAGGAGAGCAAAATCAAAAGAGAAGTCAATGCAAACGTTTGGCATTTATTCAAGCCAACCAAATTTGAGGAGAGCGAAATCAAAAGAGAAGTCAATGCAAACGTTTGGAATTTTTTCAGGCCAACCAAATTTGAGGAAAGCGAAATCAAAAGAGAAGTCAATGCAAACGTTTGGAATTTATTCAAGCCAACCAAATTTGATGCAGTCCATTAAGAAAATCAAACGGTTTTCAAACTCAAACTGGTGTCGATCATCAGAGGAGCAGGAGACGATACTAATGGCTCTGATTCCTTTCTTGCCCTTTGTTTTCAGGACTGCTAAAGTAGTTAGCGACAGGAGACCTGGAGTGCTGGAAATGTCACTGAGGTGATTCCTAGTAGAACCTGCCATTGGAGATAATAATGTTAGAGACTTCATTGTACTACTGTCCCGCCTTTTTTTCTTATCAAACTCTAGGTCAGGTACCCCTTTACAACTGGCTAGACTGAAGTATGCCACGACCGAGGAACTAACTTTCTCTTTGTCAAGGGAGACAAGCACTATAATGACACCCTACTGGGTGTGGCCTAATGATTGTGAACTTGGTTTACAATCCAAACATCATTCCATTAGCTCTTTCCGTCTTGTCAGACGATAGTAATTGTGCTTTGAAAAGGTATGCAACTACAGTCCATGACGGTAACGAATGTGACTCGTAAGACCAATCCGGACAGAGAAGCATCTTCCACAGTGTGTGCAAGAAAAATTAGGACCGTTTGCGGCATCGCATGGTGTGGCGTGTCTTCTCAAACTGGTCTTTAGCCTATCAGCAATCAGTATCGCCTTTATCTGTATTCCATGCTTAATCATGCCCCTCCATGTAACACAACCATGGCGTCCTGTTCTCATGATTCCAAATCGATGCCTGCGTCATTCATATCCTACTTGCATACATCCTTGTACCGAAGTAGTGGCCGGCCCCGAGACCTTTTCTCCAACTGTAATTTCCCATAGAGAAGATATTTTGGTATTCTGCCATCATCCATCCCCCGAGTGTGTCCCTGCCATCAGAGCCTTCGATGACTAAGCATGGAAAATATTGTGACAGTGCCTGTTCTCTCCAACACCTCTGCGTTAGTGATTTTGTCTTGCCACACAACGCCCAAGATTCTGCGCAGGCACCTCATGTGATAGCTGTTTAGCCGCCTGTCCTGGTGCATGTAGGTAGACCATGTCTCACTGCCATAACGAAGAGTGCTGAGGACACAGGCCTGGTAAGCAAGTGTTTTTGTTTTAACAGTGAGCTCAGTTTGATAGACCAGCCATGTCAGTTTTTTTTTCATGGCATGACCGCATCTCACAGTAACACAGCTGTAAATGGATACCTGACAAAGGAGGACATTTTTGAGCCGCCGCGGGAGCTACGGAGTTCGTCCATTATCCTCAGTGCTTTAAGCACCGGAAGGTACTGATCACTTCTGGAAGCGCTCATGAGCAATGAAGCCGGATATAACAACCATATCCAATTGATTCTGCTCAAGTGCTAGAAAACTATAGCACATGGTTACAACACCGCTATAGACAACTAAAGTTGGCAGCAAGATTGCATTAATGTTGCATTCAAGGTAAGCGTTTCCAGAAATGGTGTGTTCGATGGACACTCTAGAGGATCAATGAATCGATTAGTTAACGACAAATAAACCTGAATTCCTTGCGCAGACGTCACCCCACAAGTCGAGTGGCAAGCAAAGTTATACGCTTTGACAGTAAAATTATCGACCAGCCTGCATTCACTGAACAACGGTCAGTCTGTAAAGAGAATTGTCTCTATCGATAACTTTTATTGATCACAAACACAGTACTACATTACACAGAATATAAACATCATGGCTTGACTACAGTCATGTATTATGCTGGGTCCCCATACACGTTCTGTCACATATAATCGATACGTTGTAAATTGGAAGTTTGATCCATGAAATATCGATGTTGCTCGAAGTTACTCGAGCTGAGTTGAGTTGAATCTTTGATGATGTTTCGTTGGTAACTGGTTAGTGGCTCTACGAAGGGCGTTCAAGTCAAACCGGAACTTTTTTGTAACTTTTTTTGGTTGTCTTCCAAGTAGTCAAAATTACAACAGCAATAGGGCATTTTGAAGACCTCTTGGCAACTGTCAAAAGAAGAAAACTCGCTTGGTACGGTCACATATCGAGATCAAATGGTCTTGCAAATACGATCCTGCGTGAAAATGTGCAAGGCAGACGACGAAGAGGCCATCCCAAAAAGTGGTGGGAGAACAACATATACAAATGGACCAATCTCCGACCAGAAGAGGCACTGGCCGCTGACAGAGAAGGGTAGCGTGGTATTGTGAGGATGTCTTCATGTGTGCCCCAACGACCTCACCGGTTACGGGATGACCTCGCCTGACCTGACCTGAGTCAAAATGCCGTTAATTTTTTTAATATAATCTCCTTTAACATTTATGCACTTATTCCAGCGTTAAAATAATACTTGAAAAGCTTCAGTGTATAATGATTGTTTAGTATGTTTGAACCAATCCAGGTCAGCCTGTCTCACTTCGTCATCAGTGCTGAAATTCTGACTTCCCAGGTATTCTTTTAGGGGTCTAAACATGTGGAATCACTTGTAGCGAGGTCTAGGCTATAGGATGGATGTGCAATACCTCCCACCAAGTTGCTGCAGATGGCACGCACATTGTGTGGTGATCTGTATGAGGTCGAGTGTTATCTTGCAGTAGCAGGACGCCTTTTGTGATACAACCCAACGTGCAATGATCTAACGAAAATACAAATGATCATGAATAACAGTGTTCACTGCACGCAGAGAACGACTTGCCACTTGCGCAATTTAGTGACAGGTTGTGCGTCGATTTTCTAGGTTAAGGCGTTCCACAATCTGGATATTCACAGAAATGACTGGTGGGTTGAAAGTCACCACGGCCGGGATCATCACTCACGGATGTACGGCCTTCTATAAAACGTTTACACCATTCAAATGTCTTACTGCGGCTGAGTGTCTCATCACCGTATTGTGATTGCAGTCTTCTGTAAATGTCCATAGGTTTCACGCCTTCTTTCACAAGAAACTTCATTACAACACGCTGTATCATGCAAGCACTAACAGTGTTGTCTGCCATTTTTATTTATCTGTCACGTGACTGGCCAATGGCAAGTGGGCCATCTAGCAGTAATAGGACACACATACCCCTAATTAAAGTAGTTCAGCGGCGAATGCAGGGGCAAGCTGTCTTTATTCCACAGTCATGTAACTCTTTCTCCCCAACCAGTGATCCTAGCAATATGGAGTAAACACTGACGTGATAGATCGATAGATCTATGGTTTGATGGACAAACAGACGGCCGTTCCAGACAGGCAGGAATGGCCGGTCCCGACAGGCAGGAAGGCAGATCGAGCGAGCGACCGACCGGCAGGCAGGAAAACAGACAGACAGACAGACAGATAGACAGACAGGCAGGCGGGCAAATAGATATACAGATAGACAGACAGATAGACAGATAAACAGATAGACATATGGACAGATAGATAGATAGATAGATAGATAGATAGATAGATAGATAGATAGATAGATAGATAGATAGATAGATAGATAGATAGATGATAGATGATAGATACATATATATATATATATATATATAGATAGATAGATAGATAAATATGTAAATAGATAGATAGATAGATAGATAGATAGATAGATAGATAGATAGATAGATAGATAGATAGATAGATAGATAGATAGATAGATAGATAGATAGATAGATAGATAGATAGACAAACGACAGAGTGCAACAAGAAAGAGGAAAATGGACAGCTCATGTCAGAGAATCCAAGAAGGCGTTATGATAAGGAAAGAAAATACACAGAAACCCTCTCTGTGCCTCTATGACGACACATCATTATACAATGTTATCGTAGAAAATGTTTACACACGCGCTCAATGTGTACCGACTGGCAATAGAGGTAAGTCCTTCATTGCAACAAATATGTCACCCACAACTTGTGCCACTATCTATCTCACGTCGTTAGCTGATATCTTTTCCGGATCTAGGTATGACACACCATTATATAAATATATAAATATATAAATATATACATATATAAATATATAAATATATATATTACTGGACGACCCGTTCCTCAGAGGCGGTTACGTCGCTACGGGTCCTAACTTCGTTTCCCTTATCTTTTTGTCCAGGGTCGTGGTGGACCAGTGAGTGATAAATTTCCCGTCTGTAGCATTGTGGATGTTATTTCTGAGTTCGATGGAGTCGGTCCAGCGCGTAGGTTGTCTTCCCAGGGGTCGCTTTCTGTCTCGTGGGTTCCAGACTGTTGTTGACCTGCTCCAACGGCTATCAGTTCAGCGAGGCAGGTGACCAGTCCAGTTGTATCCCAAATCCCTCCTGAAAAGGAGAGACCAACACTAATTTTCGACTTCGCACTCAACACATACAACTTATCAATCACTTGAACAGAATCGAACCAGAACATACCCCAGAGTGCCGGCTGTGCATGCATCCCTATCATACTGTTGAACATCATCTTTTTGAATGTCCGGCGCTTGCCATTGTTAGGAAATATCTTCTTCCTCCGAGGCCAGACAAATGGAACACTTTGTACGGAACTAAACAACAGCTTCTTCCTCCGAGGCCAGACAAATGGAACACTTTGTACGGAACTAAACAACAGCTTACAAACACTTGCATATACCCCTATATGCATTAGACCAAACGGCAGGAGCCCATAGGCCGCTGGATCAATAACCAACCAACAAATCAGCGTGGGGTAACTACATCCTTCACCAATGACATTTCCCGTACGTCGCTGCTGTGAAGACCCTTCGAATGTTGGTTGTGGAGTGTGAGTCCGATCATACGTCTCTCGATGAAGGCTTGGGTCACTAATTCTCTCTCTCTCTCTCTCTCTCTCTATATATATATATATATATATATATATATATTGTTGTTGCTTAGATGTTTGCCTCACTAGTTTCTACTGGCGGAGGTGCGCCATTTTCCACCCCAGACCGTAGTCCATTGGGCGATATCAAGCCGCATAAACCAGTGCTTGGATGAATGTGTGCGTCTGTATGTACCTATGCAAGGTTTGTGCGCCCAGTGAGGTGAGAGAAGGGAGTGAAGGGGAAGAGTTGCCCCCAGGGTGAAACCCTTCCTTTGCAGAAAGTCGTTCCTTGCAGAAAGTATTCTATATATATATATATTTGCAATGACTCAAATCCCACGAAGAAGAAAGAAAAAAGATGGTTGTCTAAGCTCTTCATATCTTCCTCCCAACTGTTACATGTTAAAACATATCTAAGCTCTTAAATATTTATTGGTCTAAGCTCCTGCCTATATATTGTCTGTACAGCTAAGATCTGTTACAACGATAAGACTTCGGAGTGGTAGGTCTCTACTTAACTTATGTTTTCTTTTGCGGTGTTGTCTCCCTTGACCATGTTTCACGAGGCTCTTCTCACCAAGCCTGAAATAACTCTTCCGGGTACATCTCCACCTGGATCGGTCTGCAGATTCGCCTTCCCAGGTTTCAGAATCATATCCAGGACCTCCATATCATGTTTACACACATCTTTGAAACTCAACTGTGGTCGGTCGACTGTTCTCTTGCCATCTGGGAACTGTCAGTAGAGGATATCTTTGGGAACTGGACCCTCTTCCATGCGACGAACATGACCAAGCCATCGTAGTCTTCACTGGCTAAGGAGAGTGTACATTCTTGTGAAAACGGTACGAGAGTTAACCTCTACATATGTCACTTTGTCCCTCTATGTAATTCCAAGAATGGATCGTAGGCGCCGTAGATGAAAGGCGTTAACCCTGTCCTCTTGTTTGACATCGGTTTCTCAAGTTTCGCTACCATATAGGAACGTTCTGACGACACATGCATTGTAAAACATATCCTTGGTTTTGATTGTCAGTTTCTGGTTTTCCAAAACGCGATATGAAGCGAGCAAATGTAGCACCAGTTTTGCAAATACGACTGTATTTTATCTGAGTCTAGAGAGAGCATCTCGTTGATTAGAGATCACAGGTATGCGAATTGGTGTACAGCTGTCAGTTTAACCCTATCGATGCGAACAGTCGGCGTGGCCTAATTCTTCTCCCAGCACATTTGTTTTGTTGAGACTCATTGTGAGACTAAAGTCCTTACACGTCTGGAAGAAGCGATGTGTGTTTACTTCTCATATATGCTGGCTACTAAATCTACAGTCGACCTGGCCCGTTATATCTTCACACTTTCGTTCTGGATTATTTCGTCTGTTCTTCCCGTTTGTGTTTTTCTGCATCTGCTTTATTTTGGAGGTCTTTGTGGAAGCGACATTAGAAAGCTTACCTCTAGCGACAAAGAGAGTTAGTTCTTCTGCTTCTTCTTCTGCGTTCCTCCAGAAAAGGAGGCAATTTATATCGAGGTTACGATATTTGTGCCTTTTGACCAGACCCATCCGGTTTTAGCATGGCCATTTTGGGGCCGGGTTTGCCTTCCCACATACTAAACGTGTGCTGCCTGTTTCCAGGGCTGCCACTTGGAAGCAGAATAGGGTCTTGGTCAGTTATGGGTTGATGTTTCAGTTATGTCGCTGGCTGCTGTCAGCTCATTCTTCTTTTTCTGCTTCTTCTTCTTCTTCTTCTTCTTCTTCTTCTTCTTCTTCTTCTTCTTCTTCTTCTTCTTCTTCTTCTTCTTCTTCTTCTTCGTACGCTGTCAGACGTCAACTTGAATTTGTTCGAAGAAAGCAGCTGTCACCCTGAGGCTGTCGACACTGCCATAGAGCTTGTCTAGTGTTGGCACTGGTGATGGCCACATGTGCTTTCTCTGGTCCTCGTATGTCGGGCAATTTTGCAGCAGATGTTCAGCGGTAATTTTTCCTGTACCACAGGTGCATTCGTCAGTGCCACCTACATTCAGTTTATTGAATAGATGGTACCTCAGTCTGTTATGGCCTGTGCGGAGTCTGAAGACCACGACCTGCTCTCTTCTGTGCAACTGGTAATAGGCATCATTTTTTGTGTAGCCAGTATGCTCTGTTTCCCATTTGGCCATGTATCTGGCCCTAATAAACCTTTTGGACTTTTCGTAGGTCACACTAGGATCTGGTTGTGGTAATCTTGTCAGCTCATTCACTGCTGCATCTTTACTGCATCCGCGACCGCCCCTTCCCCTTTCCCCGATTTGGTTCAGTTCTGAGTCTCGCCCCGTCTCAATTTGATCTGTTTGTCAGTGGATACCTGGTTTACAAATACCGCGAGGAAAACAACTAGTTGGTTTAGGTTGTTGCTAGGTGGGATGACCAGATAACTTTCTTGCTTGGTGTCTCACTCAAAAGTGTCATGTACTCAATTACAGTTGGGTTGGCGAGGAACTGAGTGGGCACGTTCTGGAACGAACCCAGGCCATGGCTGTGATAGCAACTGTGCTACATGATGTGCCAATGAGACGCTCAGAAAGAAAATAAGAAGGGGAAATAATTCACAAGAGAAGCGGCGGCAAATATGCTTACATAACGTTGAATGAACTGTACACATCTGAATAACTCTTTTTACGAAGGAAATACATCCATATCCTAAATATAGTGTAGGGGTTAAGGAAACATTGCGTTTCCCTCTCACTTTCTAACCTAACTTTTCAATATGTTTATCTTTCATGTCGAGCAATGTTTGCCTTTCTTGGAAGTGGAGTCGGTTGAGAGTTTGCTCTCCCAGTATAACTCGACAGCTCGTTTCGAACATTTGTCAACTCGTAACAGGCGTGCTACGGTACTGAATTCCATCTTCATGGACCCGGAATATGCCATTTGTTGTCATAAGGCATGCCAGGTGGGCATAAGGTAATTTCTATATGATTACAAAAAATATAATAAATATACCGTTAACACGCGGGGAAAATTGGAAATATGATGTATGGCCCATATTGTTGCTGACCAACGGCACACTAGGTGTGATGTGGTCAGCTTCACGCGCGCTGTCTTTACTTTTCCAGATTATTCCGGTACTCATTTTGCGATGCCTGGTCAATCACAAGAGCGCTTTGCGATCGGAAAAATTCAGCATCAACTTGGGACCGAACCCCAATCCCTCGGCTGGGAAGCTAATGTGCTAACCACTGCGCTACCTCGGTTCCTTCTATATGGTAGAAGGTTTTCTTCTTCTTCCTACGCTGTCAGGCGTCAACTTGAATTTGTTCGAAGAAAGCAGCTGTCATCCTGAGGATGTCGACACTGCCATAGAGCTTGTTTAGTGTTGGCACTGATGATGACCACATGTGCTTGCTCTGGTCCTCCTATGTTGGACAATTTTGCAGCAGATGTTTAGCGGTAATTTTTCTTGTACCACAGGTGCATTCGTCAGTGCCACCTATCTTCAGTTTATTGAATAGATGGTATCTCAGTATGTTTTGGCCTGTTCGGAGTCTGGAGACCCCGACCTACTCTCTTCTGTTCAGCTGGTAGTAGGCATCATTTTTTTGTGTAGCCAGTATATCCTGTTTCCCATTTGGCCATTATCTGTCCCTAATAAACCTTTTGGACTCTTCGTAGGTCATACTAGAATCTGGTTGTGGTAATCTTGCACCTTTTTTTGCCAGTCTGTCTGCCTCCTCATTACCTTGAATGTTACAATGGGATGGAACCCACTGTACCACTACTCTTTTTGGTGCGGACTGCTGGCATAGTTGACAGAGCACTGTTCTTAAATCATTAAATTCAGTATTGTTCTGGCTTTTTAGTGCTCTAACCGCGGACAGGGCATCTGTAAACAGGACTATCTGGCTTTCATTGCTTTCGCCTGTCAGCATTTCTTCTACTGCAGCCCTCAGTGCCTCTGCCTCCCCTCTGAAATTGCTTGAGAATTTTCCAGTTGCCACTGACAGTGTTATTTTTCTACCTTTTGTTAGGCTCAGAAATACCCCTCCCCCTCCATTCTGTGTTGTGTTTGTTACAGAACCGTCGGTGTATGCATGGTCCCAGTCCATGCTTATGTAGTTTTTTGGCTATGTGCCTCAGGATTATGTCTCTTCTTTCTTTTTCAGTCTGGCTGTTCTTGTTTCCAATACCGGGTATATTTTCTACCACCTCCGGAATGATATGCTGCTTCCATGTAGGTTTGCTTTGGCTATTTCTGCAAAGTTTCTCCGCTTTAGTTTCCTTTTTCCAAATCTATTTAGTCTCTGGTGCATTTGGATGATCTGTCAGTCTTCTTAGTTTCTCTGCTTGCTGCTGAGCTCTGCTGTCTCTTCTATCGGTCATGGATTACAGATTTGTAATCTTTTCAAGTTCTACAATTGGTGTTGACTTCATGCCTCCTGTTATAACTCTCATGGCTTGGTTTTGAAGTTTGCTTATTTTATTAAAGTTCGCCGTTGCTGATGTTGTCCATGCCGCAATGCCATACTCGAGAACTGGTCTCACTCTTCCAGTGTACAGTTTCTTCAGTATTCTTTCGTCTGCCCCCAGCTTGTGCCAGCAAGTTTCCTCATGATTGCCATTTTTTGTCTTGCTCTCATTCAGTTTCTCTCGATTTGACTTTTCCATGTCATGCGCCGATCAAATGTGACGCCCAAGTAGTTTGGGTTGTCGTTTAGCCCCAGATATTTGCCATTTATACTTATTTTGGTGTTCTGTGGTTTATTTGAAAGGAAAGAATATCGTACATGTTGTTTTTTCTTCATTTATTTTGACCAGCCATGATTTCGCCCACTCCTCCAGCGATGTTAGGGCCTGCTGCATCCGAGTGTTTCCTATGGTGAGATTTTCTTTAGAGGTCCACATAGCCAGATCGTAAGCAAACATGGAGCTGTGGACTCTTCTTGGTATATTCTCTATGATGTTATTTATAAACACCAGAAAAAGTGTGGGTACTCCTTGCTCCAGTGCCACATTTTTGCTCATCTGCCCTTGTACTTGGACTCTGGCTGTTCTGTTTTCGAGGTAATGGCTGATTCATCTCTACATTTTTCTAGATACTTCCCTTCTTCGTAGCTTGACTTTAAGTTCTTCTTTCCACACCATGTCAAATGCCTGTAGAAGGTTTTCAAATACTTGGAATTGGGAAGAAGATGTAGCACATCTAATGAGCTGACAGCAGCCAGTGACACATAGCTTTCTGTTCCCACAAGGGCTAGCGAAGCACAGCTGAACAAGATCCTATTCTCTTTGAGACCAAATCCGCAACGTAGAGGTCAGGCATCAAACTTGTTTCACTGGCCACATAAACGTCGCGATGCCACTAAAATACAGATGGGTCAGCCACGTGGTGCGCATGACGGATAACAAATGGACACGTAGAGTAGCATCTGGTTGCCCTACAATTTCAGACGCACTACCAGGCCACCGAAGTTTAGGTGGAATGACGGTTTGAGGGAGGCTCTGGGTACAACATAACACCGAAACAAAAGAGCGAAGTGAGTTTACTCAACAATTGGCTACCTGTTATCAGACACACGTTCCTGATTGAATACCAGAAATGAGAGATTTAGAAGAGAAGAAGAACCACGCCCCGGATTGTAAGTACAACCACTGTAACCTACCACCAGAGACAATTCGCCAAGAGAACTAGGCAAAAAAAAATTAAAAAAACAACATCGGCGTTCTAGTCCTGCTATGGACATTTTAAAATTATAAAACCATTTTGTTTTCAAAATTCAGGTCTTAGCGACTGTCGGAGCAGCGACATACATTCCTCAAACCCCATAAATCGCCTGAACAGACACCGACAATAGGAACAAACGTTGTAATCATTTTTTTTTTCAAAAGGAAAAACAATTGTTCCAATCCCGTTTTTTGAAATACCACAAATAGAACAGAAAATATATACATGATCACCCTGAAAGGCTGAAACCACGATGCTAATGGAGAAAATGATAACCTGATTGCGATGTACCACCAGACAGCGATTGATTTCCCCCACGATAACGAGTCTAAAGGATTGTATGAAGGTAAGTCAGTAAGTAAGTCACAAACTTATATGAGATAGCTGAAACAATATGGCTGGTAGTTTCTAGAGGTGTCATTTTGTGGCATCAGCATCCAGCTTTGGGATTATTATAGACAGTAGTCGCTAGGTGTCGCTATGTTTCTTCTGAGAAATACTAAATTCAATTGGAGGAGTCATGCACAAGTTACAATCATTAAAATGATTTGTGGGTTCCCTCCACACCATTGGAGCTGCAATACGCATCGATCATCCTTTTATCTTCAACCAGCAACATGGATTCGTTGCATAGGATTGACAACATGTGTGTGTGGTCCGATACTAGTACTGGTCACAGATCTCAGAATCAAAATAAAAAGTTGTAAGTGTTCTTTATAATCAGCATAATGGCTCACTTTTGTGATAGAAAAGTTATTTGTCCACAACCATAGCATAAATAATTCGCATTTCTCACACATTGACAAGGCATCTTGAACGACATATCTGCACACACAGATCCCACAACACATTGGATGACAAGGAGGAGATGCGGTTCCAATAACAGCAACAGATTGCGTCATCCGATTGGCGCTCAAGGATATCCATGACAGGGGAAATCACGCGCCAGTGGTTTTAAAAAGCACTGGGTCATTTACGTTGGAAAGATGAAGCCACCAACCTACTGTACCACCTCTTCTACCCCCCCCCCCCCCCCCCCCAATCCAACTATACAACTGGAGCTTGTTCGTGATTTTAAAGTTTAAATTCGTGATCGCTATGTCAACATTAGTTAAAATTAACTACTTTTGTCTTGGATTCATTGTTTATGTTGACCTGTGTTGTCGTTGGCGCGTTGATCTGTGTCGTCGTTGGCGGGATAGGTCGCATTTATGTGTAGATGATAAACTCATAGATATGACCAGGTGCATTCGTTTTCGTTTACTTGGGTCGTTAGGGTCGGTGGTATTCAGCTCTGTTCAATAATGTAAGCCTTGATGCTAAATATTTGTTATGCCTCGCATACGCGGATATAACCAAAAAAGACTGTGTAGTTTAAAAAGGCATACGTTCATTTAAATAAGAATAAACATTGCAGAACAATAATTCTAACTTTCACTGACAATGGCATCTCGCATATAGAATGCCTGGTACATTGCCATTGTCTGAGCTATTCTATATTGGGTTATTTCTGAGCGTCCAATTTGTAAAACGTTTGTATTCCGTGGCAACCCAGCATGATTTAACAATATTGGAATGGGAAACTGTTCTCGGTGCTTTTTCGTCAACAACGCTAATTTATTTAACTAGCCACGCCATGTTTGCTGTGCAAAGTTTGCGGTCAAGCAGTCAAACAGTGAAGTTGGCAAAGGTCTGTCGCTGCTATACAGTTGGCATGTGTATTACTCTGGTACTTGGTAAGGGTGTTTGTGTAGTGGTGAGGTGTTATCAATCAATCAAATCCTTTTAGATCCATGTGGAGCTCAGGTCTCCAACAAATCCATGGGGTCATTCGTTCCAACGTTGTCCATGTCTTCGCTGCTTCCTTTATGTTTCTCTTGAGCTTTCTTCTCTGATGTGTTTTGTCTTTCTCTACGGTACTTCTCTTGCCTTTGAATTTTCAGAACAGACCGTCTTGTAATGTTATCTGCTGGTTTAGACATGTGTGTCCTATCCAACTCAAATGCTTTCTTTCGTCATGTTCGAACTGTTCCACATTAGTGATCTAATCCTCATGATCATCATCATCATCATCATCATCATTGGTTGATCAGACATGAGACTGGTTGTAAGGTTGTGTGGGTATGTCTCTCCATTCGACCATATCCTCTGGTTGATCAGGTCTGAGACTGGTTGTAAGGTTGTCTGAGTATGTCTCTCCATTTGACCTTATCCTTTGATTGATTAGTCCTGAGACTGGTTGAATGGTTGTCGGAGCGTGTCTCTCCCTGTGACCATATCCTCTGCAGTTCTCTTCATTTCAGCATAAGTTCATAATTTAATGTCCCTGCATGCCTGAGATCTAAATGGGAGGTTGGACGCCCCGGGTCCTCTCTTCCCTTGAATCTCGCCCTCCAATATCTTCTGTAGAAGACTTTCATCTCTCCTATTGTGACCCAGCCAACTAAATCAACATTTTTGTATCATATACAATATCTGTTTTTGTGCGCCCGCATCAGTTAGTATATTGCCATTAGATCTTCCTTCTGTCCAACTCGCTCTTTCCATTCTACGGCAGCACCAAATTTCAAACAAACGCTTCCAAACTTTTTCATCCTTCTTTGTTAAGTCCCTGTTTCATCCCTATACAGCACACTTGGTCATATATGAGTGGCCTATATTCTTTTGCCGAGATCTACACATACATTGTTTGATGGTAGTATTTTTTTGGGTTTTTCTCTGAAGCTTCTTTTTGTCATTGCAATCCTTGTGTTAGTTTATGTCACGTTGTTGGCATCAAATGTTTGCTCAAAATATGTAAACTTCTGTACTTGTTCGATTATTTCCAATCATACCATTTCAATTTCTCTATTCTGCGCAGGCACACATTCATGAAAGGTTGTACATGTTTTTTTGATGTTTTAGTGGTCTCCTGTTTCTCGAACATTACAGTAGGACGACCTTTAGATTAAAATGTTGAAGATTTTTATTTTTGTGTTAGAAGACGAGCGACCTACATCCACATGGTAGAAGACAAGCGACCTACATCCACATGGTAGAAGACAAGCGACCTACATCCACATGGTAGAAGACAGGCGACCTACATCCACATGGGAGAAGACAGGCGACCTACATCCACATGGTAGAAGACAAGCGACCTACATCCACATGGGAGAAGACAGGCGACCTACATCCACATAGTAGAAGACGAGCGACCTACATCCACATGGTAGAAGACAGGCGACCTACATCCACATAGTAGAAGACAAGCGACCTACATCCACATGGGAGAAGACAGGCGACCTACATCCACATAGTAGAAGACAAGCGACCTACATCCACATGGGAGAAGACGAGCGACATATATCCACATGGGAGAAGACGAGCGACCTACATCCACATGGGAGAAGACGAGCGACCTACATCCACATGGTAGAAGAGCAGCAACCTACATCCACATGGGAGAAGACAAGCGACCTACACCCACATGGAAGAAGACAAGCGACCTACATCCACATGGGAGAAGACAAGCTACCTATATCCACATGGGAGAAGACAATCTACCTATATCAACATGGGAGAAGAGCAGCGACCTACATCCACACGGTAGCAGACGAGCGACCTACACATAGATGGTACGACAGGATCGACTGTCAATTGAAATTATAACCAACCGACAAGGGATCAATAATTGTTTTTATTTTGTTCACGTCACAGTTAGCTCAATGTGGCGTCATCATGTGTCGTGCCTAGCATCGTTCAAAGATCATTTCGCTCCAACGGCTGTCAATCTGTTCCCGCCACCGTGTGATTTAAGTGCACGTTTCGTTACTTCTACGGCCGTTATGGCACGCACTCGTAGACTACAGACAAGCGGCTGTGTTCACTCAAACATTTCCTAAACGTTGGTTTGCATTAGGGATGTATTCGATTTGCATTCGTTTTGGTGCTCAATTATACATTCGTATTCGACCAAATAGCACTCTCCAATCGACTACGAATATGTGGTTGGTGGGGTGAAATTATTTTTTTATTGAAAAAAATGTGGAGGACTTTCCATTTCAGATGTGTGCTAACTTGAAGGAGGCTACGTGGTATATAAGAGTCATAGAGTGGTAGAATGGAATAGTAGTAGAGTCATAGAGTGGAATAGAAGAGTCATAGATTGGTAGAGTGGAATATAAGAGTCATAGAGTGGTAGAATGGAATAGTAGTAGAGTCATAGAGTGGAATAGAAGAGTCATAGAGTGGTAGAGGGGTAGACTGGTAGAATAGTAGAGAGGTAGAATAGTAGAGTAGGAAATGTTTCAATCAATCAAAGCCAGTCCCCCCTCTCAGCACAAAGGCCATCGACAGCATCCCCTCCAGCATGCATAGTCCTGGGCTGCTCTTCCTGCCTCTCTCCAGGTCTCATTATTTAATTTTAGCTCCTTCTCACATTCTCTTCTCCACATATTTTTGGGTCTTCCTCTCTCTCTTTTCCCCCTGAGGATTTCATGTAAGAGCCTGTCTGACTATGTTAGACTGTGCATTCCGCTGTGTATGTCCTGTCCTGCCCCATTTTCTTTTCTTAATTAGTTGTTCCAGTTGATGTTGTTGGCTCCTTTCCCACAAGTCTTCATTCCCCACCATGTTCTATCACTTTATGCCCATTATCCTTCTTAGGCATCTGTTAACGAAAAACTGAAGTTTTTGCTGTATAACATTGGTCATTCTCTGTGTCTCGGCTCCATACAGCAACACCGACGTGACACTTGTGTTGAATATTCTAATTTTGATGTCAATCTTGACATCTCTGTTTAAAGTGTAAAAATATGGAAAATATGGTTCAGATCAGTTTAGAGTGTATATAAATATGGATAAATATGGTTCAGATCAGTTTAGAGTGTATATAAATATGGAAAATATGGTTCAGATCAGTTTAGAGTGTATATAAATATGGATAAATATGGTTAAGATCAGTTTAGAGTGTATATAAATATGGAAAATATGGTTCAGATCAGTTTAGAGTGTATATAAATATGGAAAATATGGTTCAGATCAGTTTAGAGTGTATATAAATATGGAAAATATGGTTCAGATCAGTTTAGAGTGTATATAAATATGGAAAATATGGATCAGATCAGTTTAGAGTGTATATAAATATGGAAAATATGGTTCAGATCAGTTTAGAGTGTATATAAATATGGAAAATATGGTTCAGATCAGTTTAGAGTGTATATAAATATGGAAAATATGGTTCAGATCAGTTTAGAGTGTATATAAATATGGATAAATATGGTTCAGATCAGTTTAGAGTGTATATAAATATGGAACATATGGTTCAGATCAGTTTAGAGTGTATATAAATATGGAAATATGGTTCAGATCAGTTTAGAGTGTATATAAATATGGAAAATATGGTTCAGATCAGTTTAGAGTGTATATAAATATCGATAAATATGGTTCAGATCAGTTTAGAGTGTATATAAATATGGAAAATATGGTTCAGATCAGTTTAGAGTGTATATAAATATGGAAAATATGGTTCAGATCAGCTTAGAGTGTATATAAATATGGAAAAAATGGTTCAGATCAGTTTGGAGTGTATATAAATATGGATAAATATGGTTCAGATCAGTTTAGAGTGTATATAAATATGGAAAATATGGTTCAGATCAGTTTAGAGTGTATATAAATATGGAAAATATGGTTCAGATCAGTTTAGAGTGTATATAAATATGGAAAATATGGTTCAGATCAGTTTAGATTGTATATAAATATGGAAAATATGGTTCAGATCAGTTTAGAGTGTATATAAATATGGAAAATATGGTTCAGATCAGTTTAGAGTGTATATAAATATGGATAAATATGGTTCAGATCAGTTTAGAGTGTAAAAATATGGAAAATATGGTTCAGATCAGTTTAGAGTGTATATAAATATGGAAAATATGGTTCAGATCAGTTTAGAGTGTATATAAATATGGAAAATATGGTTCAGATCAGTTTAGAGTGTATATAAATATGGAAAATATGGTTCAGATCAGTTTAGAGTGTATATAAATATGGATAAATATGGTTCAGATCAGTTTAGAGTGTAAAAATATGGAAAATATGGTTCAGATCAGTTTAGAGTGTATATAAATATGGAAAATATGGTTCAGATCAGTTTAGAGTGTATATAAATATGGAAAATATGGTTCAGATCAGTTTAGAGTGTATATAAATATGGAAAATATGGTTCAGATCAGTTTAGAGTGTATATAAATATGGAAAATATGGTTCAGATCAGTTTAGAGTGTATATAAATATGGAAAATATGGTTCAGATCAGTTTAGAGTGTATATAAATATGGATAAATATGGTTCAGATCAGTTTAGAGTGTATATAAATATGGAAAATATGGTTCAGACCAGTTTAGAGTGTATATAAATATGGAAAATATGGTTCAGATCAGTTTAGAGTGTATATAAATATGGAAAATATGGTTCAGATCAGTTTAGAGTGTATATAAATATGGAAAATATGGTTCAGATCAGTTTAGAGTGTATATAAATATGGAAAATATGGTTCAGATCAGCTTAGAGTGTATATAAATATGGAAAAAATGGTTCAGATCAGTTTGGAGTGTATATAAACATGGATAAATATGGTTCAGATCAGTTTAGAGTGTATATAAATATGGAAAATATGGTTCAGATCAGTTTAGAGTGTATATAAATATGGAAAATATGGTTCAGATCAGTTTAGAGTGTATATAAATATGGAAAATATGGTTCAGATCAGTTTAGATTGTATATAAATATGGAAAATATGGTTCAGATCAGTTTAGAGTGTATATAAATATGGAAAATATGGTTCAGATCAGTTTAGAGTGTATATAAATATGGATAAATATGGTTCAGATCAGTTTAGAGTGTAAAAATATGGAAAATATGGTTCAGATCAGTTTAGAGTGTATATAAATATGGAAAATATGGTTCAGATCAGTTTAGAGTGTATATAAATATGGAAAATATGGTTCAGATCAGTTTAGAGTGTATATAAATATGGAAAATATGGTTCAGATCAGTTTAGAGTGTATATAAATATGGGAAATATGGTTCAGATCAGTTTAGATTGTATATAAATATGGAAAATATGGTTCAGATCAGTTTAGAGTGTATATAAATATGGAAAATATGGTTCAGATCAGTTTAGAGTGTATATAAATATGGAAAATATGGTTCAGATCAGTTTAGAGTGTATATAAATATGGAAAATATGGTTCAGATCAGTTTAGAGTGTATATAAATATGGAAAATATGGTTCAGATCAGTTTAGAGTGTATATAAATATGGAAAATATGGTTCAGATCAGTTTAGAGTGTATATAAATATGGATAAATATGGTTCAGATCAGTTTAGAGTGTATATAAATATGGAAAATATGGTTCAGATCAGTTTAGAGTGTATATAAATATGGAAAATATGGTTCAGATCAGTTTAGAGTGTATATAAATATGGAAAATATGGTTCAGATCAGTTTAGAGTGTATATAAATATGGAAAATATGGTTCAGATCAGTTTAGAGTGTATATAAATATGGAAAATATGGTTCAGATCAGCTTAGAGTGTATATAAATATGGAAAAAATGGTTCAGATCAGTTTGGAGTGTATATAAATATGGATAAATATGGTTCAGATCAGTTTAGAGTGTATATAAATATGGAAAATATGGTTCAGATCAGTTTAGAGTGTATATAAATATGGAAAATATGGTTCAGATCAGTTTAGAGTGTATATAAATATGGAAAATATGGTTCAGATCAGTTTAGATTGTATATAAGTATGGAAAATATGGTTCAGATCAGTTTAGAGTGTATATAAATATGGAAAATATGGTTCAGATCAGTTTAGAGTGTATATAAATATGGATAAATGTGGTTCAGATCAGTTTAGAGTGTAAAAATATGGAAAATATGGTTCAGATCAGTTTAGAGTGTATATAAATATGGAAAATATGGTTCAGATCAGTTTAGAGTGTATATAAATATGGAAAATATGGTTCAGATCAGTTTAGAGTGTATATAAATATGGAAAATATGGTTCAGATCAGCTTAGAGTGTATATAAATATGGAAAAAATGGTTCAGATCAGTTTGGAGTGTATATAAATATGGATAAATATGGTTCAGATCAGTTTAGAGTGTATATAAATATGGAAAATATGGTTCAGATCAGTTTAGAGTGTATATAAATATGGAAAATATGGTTCAGATCAGTTTAGAGTGTATATAAATATGGAAAATATGGTTCAGATCAGTTTAGATTGTATATAAATATGGAAAATATGGTTCAGATCAGTTTAGAGTGTATATAAATATGGAAAATATGGTTCAGATCAGTTTAGAGTGTATATAAATATGGATAAATATGGTTCAGATCAGTTTAGAGTGTAAAAATATGGAAAATATGGTTCAGATCAGTTTAGAGTGTATATAAATATGGAAAATATGGTTCAGATCAGTTTAGAGTGTATATAAATATGGAAAATATGGTTCAGATCAGTTTAGAGTGTATATAAATATGGAAAATATGGTTCAGATCAGTTTAGATTGTATATAAATATGGAAAATATGGTTCAGATCAGTTTAGAGTGTATATAAATATGGAAAATATGGTTCAGATCAGTTTAGAGTGTATATAAATATGGATAAATATGGTTCAGATCAGTTTAGAGTGTAAAAATATGGAAAATATGGTTCAGATCAGTTCAGAGTGTATATAAATATGGAAAATATGGTTCAGATCAGTTTAGAGTGTATATAAATATGGAAAATATGGTTCAGATCAGTTTATAGTGTATATAAATATGGAAAATATGGTTCAGATCAGCTTAGAGTGTATATAAATATGGAAAAAATGGTTCAGATCAGTTTGGAGTGTATATAAATATGGATAAATATGGTTCAGATCAGTTTAGAGTGTATATAAATATGGAAAATATGGTTCAGATCAGTTTAGAGTGTATATAAATATGGAAAATATGGTTCAGATCAGTTTAGAGTGTATATAAATATGGATAAATATGGTTCAGATCAGTTTAGAGTGTAAAAATATGGAAAATATGGTTCAGATCAGTTTAGAGTGTATATAAATATGGAAAATATGGTTCAGATCAGTTTAGAGTGTATATAAATATGGAAAATATGGTTCAGATCAGTTTAGAGTGTATATAAATATGGAAAATATGGTTCAGATCAGTTTAGAGTGTATATAAATATGGAAAATATGGTTCAGATCAGTTTAGAGTGTATATAAATATGGAAAATATGGTTCAGATCAGTTTAGAGTGTATATAAATATGGAAAATATGGTTCAGATCAGTTTAGAGTGTATATAAATATGGAAAATATGGTTCAGATCAGTTTAGAGTGTATATAAATATGGAAAATATGGTTCAGATCAGTTTAGAGTGTATATAAATATGGAAAATATGGTTCAGATCAGCTTAGAGTGTATATAAATATGGAAAAAATGGTTAAGATCAGTTTGGAGTGTATATAAATATGGATAAATATGGTTCAGATCAGTTTAGAGTGTATATAAATATGGAAAATATGGTTTAGATCAGTTTAGAGTGTATATAAATATGGAAAATATGGTTCAGATCAGTTTAGAGTGTATATAAATATGGAAAATATGGTTCAGATCAGTTTAGATTGTATATAAATATGGAAAATATGGTTCAGATCAGTTTAGAGTGTATATAAATATGGAAAATATGGTTCAGATCAGTTTAGAGTGTATATAAATATGGATAAATATGGTTCAGATCAGTTTAGAGTGTAAAAATATGGAAAATATGGTTCAGATCAGTTTAGAGTGTATATAAATATGGAAAATATGGTTCAGATCAGTTTAGAGTGTATATAAATATGGAAAATATGGTTCAGATCAGTTTAGAGTGTATATAAATATGGAAAATATGGTTCAGATCAGTTTAGAGTGTATATAAATATGGAAAATATGGTTCAGATCAGTTTAGATTGTATATAAATATGGAAAATATGGTTCAGATCAGTTTAGTGTGTATATAAATATGGATAAATATGGTTCAGATCAGTTTAGAGTGTAAAAATATGGAAAATATGGTTCAGATCAGTTTAGAGTGTATATAAATATGGAAAATATGGTTCAGATCAGTTTAGAGTGTATATAAATATGGAAAATATGGTTCAGATCAGTTTATAGTGTATATAAATATGGAAAATATGGTTCAGATCAGTTTAGAGTGTATATAAATATGGAAAATATGGTTCAGATCAGTTTAGAGTGTATATAAATATGGAAAATATGGTTCAGATCAGCTTAGAGTGTATATAAATATGGAAAAAATGGTTCAGATCAGTTTGGAGTGTATATAAATATGGATAAATATGGTTCAGATCAGTTTAGAGTGTATATAAATATGGAAAATATGGTTCAGATCAGTTTAGAGTGTATATAAATATGGATAAATATGGTTCAGATCAGTTTAGAGTGTAAAAATATGGAAAATATGGTTCAGATCAGTTTAGAGTGTATATAAATATGGAAAATATGGTTCAGATCAGTTTAGAGTGTATATAAATATGGAAAATATGGTTCAGATCAGTTTAGAGTGTATATAAATATGGAAAATATGGTTCAGATCAGCTTAGAGTGTATATAAATATGGAAAAAATGGTTCAGATCAGTTTGGAGTGTATATAAATATGGATAAATATGGTTCAGATCAGTTTAGAGTGTATATAAATATGGAAAATATGGTTCAGATCAGTTTAGAGTGTATATAAATATGGAAAATATGGTTCAGATCAGTTTAGAGTGTATATAAATATGGAAAATATGGTTCAGATCAGTTTAGATTGTATATAAATATGGAAAATATGGTTCAGATCAGTTTAGAGTGTATATAAATATGGAAAATATGGTTCAGATCAGTTTAGAGTGTATATAAATATGGATAAATATGGTTCAGATCAGTTTAGAGTGTAAAAATATGGAAAATATGGTTCAGATCAGTTTAGAGTGTATATAAATATGGAAAATATGGTTCAGATCAGTTTAGAGTGTATATAAATATGGAAAATATGGTTCAGATCAGTTTAGAGTGTATATAAATATGGATAAATATGGTTCAGATCAGTTTAGAGTGTAAAAATATGGAAAATATGGTTCAGATCAGTTTAGAGTGTATATAAATATGGAAAATATGGTTCAGATCAGTTTAGAGTGTATATAAATATGGAAAATATGGTTCAGATCAGTTTAGAGTGTATATAAATATGGAAAATATGGTTCAGATCAGTTTAGAGTGTATATAAATATGGAAAATATGGTTCAGATCAGTTTAGAGTGTATATAAATATGGAAAATATGGTTCAGATCAGTTTAGAGTGTATATAAATATGGATAAATATGGTTCAGATCAGTTTAGAGTGTATATAAATATGGAAAATATGGTTCAGATCAGTTTAGAGTGTATATAAATATGGAAAATATGGTTCAGATCAGTTTAGAGTGTATATAAATATGGAAAATATGGTTCAGATCAGTTTAGAGTGTATATAAATATGGAAAATATGGTTCAGATCAGTTTAGAGTGTATATAAATATGGAAAATATGGTTCAGATCAGCTTAGAGTGTATATAAATATGGAAAAAATGGTTCAGATCAGTTTGGAGTGTATATAAATATGGATAAATATGGTTCAGATCAGTTTAGAGTGTATATAAATATGGAAAATATGGTTCAGATCAGTTTAGAGTGTATATAAATATGGAAAATATGGTTCAGATCAGTTTAGAGTGTATATAAATATGGAAAATATGGTTCAGATCAGTTTAGATTGTATATAAATATGGAAAATATAGTTCAGATCAGTTTAGAGTGTATATAAATATGGAAAATATGGTTCAGATCAGTTTAGAGTGTATATAAATATGGAAAATATGGTTCAGATCAGTTTAGAGTGTATATAAATATGGAAAATATGGTTCAGATCAGTTTAGAGTGTATATAAATATGGAAAATATGGTTCAGATCAGTTTAGAGTGTATATAAATATGGATAAATATGGTCAGATCAGTTTAGAGTGTATATAAATATGGAAAATATGGTTCAGATCAGTTTAGAGTGTATATAAATATGGAAAATATGGTTCAGATCAGTTTAGAGTGTATATAAATATGGAAAATATGGTTCAGATCAGTTTAGAGTGTATATAAATATGGAAAATATGGTTCAGATCAGTTTAGAGTGTATATAAATATGGAAAATATGGTTCAGATCAGTTTAGAGTGTATATAAATATGGATAAATATGGTCAGATCAGTTTAGAGTGTATATAAATATGGAATATATGGTTCAGATCAGTTTAGAGTGTATATAAATATGGAAAATATGGTTCAGATCAGTTTAGAGTGTATATAAATATGGAAAATATGGTTCAGATCAGTTTAGAGTGTATATAAATATGGAAAATATGGTTCAGATCAGTTTAGAGTGTATATAAATATGGAAAATATGGTTCAGATCAGCTTAGAGTGTATATAAATATGGAAAAAATGGTTCAGATCAGTTTGGAGTGTATATAAATATGGATAAATATGGTTCAGATCAGTTTAGAGTGTATATAAATATGGAAAATATGGTTCAGATCAGTTTAGAGTGTATATAAATATGGAAAATATGGTTCAGATCAGTTTAGAGTGTATATAAATATGGAAAATATGGTTCAGATCAGTTTAGATTGTATATAAATATGGAAAATATGGTTCAGATCAGTTTAGAGTGTATATAAATATGGAAAATATGGTTCAGATCAGTTTAGAGTGTATATAAATATGGATAAATATGGTTCAGATCAGTTTAGAGTGTAAAAATATGGAAAATATGGTTCAGATCAGTTTAGAGTGTATATAAATATGGAAAATATGGTTCAGATCAGTTTAGAGTGTATATAAATATGGAAAATATGGTTCAGATCAGTTTAGAGTGTATATAAATATGGAATATATGGTTCAGATCAGCTTAGAGTGTATATAAATATGGAAAAAATGGTTCAGATCAGTTTGGAGTGTATATAAATATGGATAAATATGGTTCAGATCAGTTTAGAGTGTATATAAATATGGAAAATATGGTTCAGATCAGTTTAGAGTGTATATAAATATGGAAAATATGGTTCAGATCAGTTTAGAGTGTATATAAATATGGAAAATATGGTTCAGATCAGTTTAGATTGTATATAAATATGGAAAATATGGTTCAGATCAGTTTAGAGTGTATATAAATATGGAAAATATGGTTCAGATCAGTTTAGAGTGTATATAAATATGGATAAATATGGTTCAGATCAGTTTAGAGTGTAAAAATATGGAAAATTTAGTTCAGATCAGTTTAGAGTGTATATAAATATGGATAAATATGGTTCAGATCAGTTTAGAGTGTAAAAATATGGAAAATATGGTTCAGATCAGTTTAGAGTGTATATAAATATGGATAAATAGGGTTCAGATCAGTTTAGAGTGTATATAAATATGGAACATATGGTTCAGATCAGTTTAGAGTGTATATAAATATGGAAAATATGGTTCAGATCAGTTTAGAGTGTATATAAATATGGAAAATATGGTTCAGATCAGTTTAGAGTGTATATAAATATGGAAAATATGGTTCAGATCAGTTTAGATTGTATATAAATATGGAAAATATGGTTCAGATCAGTTTAGAGTGTATATAAATATGGAAAATATGGTTCAGATCAGTTTAGAGTGTATATAAATATGGATAAATATGGTTCAGATCAGTTTAGAGTGTAAAAATATGGAAAATATGGTTCAGATCAGTTTAGAGTGTATATAAATATGGAAAATATGGTTCAGATCAGTTTAGAGTGTATATAAATATGGAAAATATGGTTCAGATCAGTTTAGAGTGTATATAAATATGGAAAATATGGTTCAGATCAGTTTAGAGTGTATATAAATATGGAAAATATGGTTCAGATCAGTTTAGAGTGTATATAAATTTGGATAAATATGGTTCAGATCAGTTTAGCGTGTATATAAATATGGAACATATGGTTCAGATCAGTTTAGAGTGTATATAAATATGGAAAATATGGTTCAGATCAGTTTAGAGTGTATATAAATATGGAAAATATGGTTCAGATCAGTTTAGAGTGTATATAAATATGGAAAATATGGTTCAGATCAGTTTAGAGTGTATATAAATATGGATAAATATGGTTCAGATCAGTTTAGAGTGTATATAAATATGGAAAATATGGTTCAGATCAGTTTAGAGTGTATATAAATATGGATAAATATGGTTCAGATCAGTTTAGAGTGTATATAAATATGGAACATATGGTTCAGATCAGTTTAGAGTGTATATAAATATGGAAAATATGGTTCAGATCAGTTTAGAGTGTATAAAAATATGGAAAATATGGTTCAGATCAGTTTAGAGTGTATATAAATATGGAAAATATGGTTCAGATCAGTTTAGAGTGTATATAAATATGGAAAATATGGTTCAGATCAGTTTAGAGTGTATATAAATATGGATAAATATGGTTCAGATCAGTTTAGAGTGTAAAAATATGGAAAATATGGTTCAGATCAGTTTAGAGTGTATATAAATATGGAAAATATGGTTCAGATCAGTTTAGAGTGTATATAAATATGGAAAATATGGTTCAGATCAGTGTAGAGTGTATATAAATATGGAAAATATGGTTCAGATCAGTTTAGAGTGTATATAAATATGGAAAATATGGTTCAGATCAGTTTAGAGTGTATATAAATATGGAAAATATGGTTCAGATCAGTTTAGAGTGTATATAAATATGGATAAATATGGTTCAGATCAGTTTAGAGTGTATATAAATATGGAAAATATGGTTCAGATCAGTTTAGAGTGTATATAAATATGGAAAATATGGTTCAGATCAGTTTAGAGTGTATATAAATATGGATAAATAGGGTTCAGATCAGTTTAGAGTGTATATAAATATGGAACATATGGTTCAGATCAGTTTAGAGTGTATATAAATATGGAAAATATGGTTCAGATCAGTTTAGAGTGTATATAAATATGGAAAATATGGTTCAGATCAGTTTAGAGTGTATATAAATATGGAAAATATGGTTCAGATCAGTTTAGAGTGTATATAAATATGGAAAATATGGTTCAGATCAGTTTAGAGTGTATATAAATATGGAAAATATGGTTCAGATCAGCTTAGAGTGTATATAAATATGGAAAAAATGGTTCAGATCAGTTTGGAGTGTATATAAATATGGATAAATATGGTTCAGATCAGTTTAGAGTGTATATAAATATGGAAAATATGGTTCAGATCAGTTTAGAGTGTATATAAATATGGAAAATATGGTTCAGATCAGTTTAGAGTGTATATAAATATGGAAAATATGGTTCAGATCAGTTTAGAGTGTATATAAATATGGAAAATATGGTTCAGATCAGTTTAGAGTGTATATAAATATGGAAAATATGGTTCAGATCAGTTTAGAGTGTATATAAATTTGGATAAATATGGTTCAGATCAGTTTAGCGTGTATATAAATATGGAACATATGGTTCAGATCAGTTTAGAGTGTATATAAATATGGAAAATATGGTTCAGATCAGTTTAGAGTGTATATAAATATGGAAAATATGGTTCAGATCAGTTTAGAGTGTATATAAATATGGAAAATATGGTTCAGATCAGTTTAGAGTGTATATAAATATGGATAAATATGGTTCAGGTCAGTTTAGAGTGTATATAAATATGGAAAATATGGTTCAGATCAGTTTAGAGTGTATATAAATATGGATAAATATGGTTCAGATCAGTTTAGAGTGTATATAAATATGGAACATATGGTTCAGATCAGTTTAGAGTGTATATAAATATGGAAAATATGGTTCAGATCAGTTTAGAGTGTATAAAAATATGGAAAATATGGTTCAGATCAGTTTAGAGTGTATATAAATATGGAAAATATGGTTCAGATCAGTTTAGAGTGTATATAAATATGGAAAATATGGTTCAGATCAGTTTAGAGTGTATATAAATATGGATAAATATGGTTCAGATCAGTTTAGAGTGTAAAAATATGGAAAATATGGTTCAGATCAGTTTAGAGTGTATATAAATATGGAAAATATGGTTCAGATCAGTTTAGAGTGTATATAAATATGGAAAATATGGTTCAGATCAGTTTAGAGTGTATATAAATATGGAAAATATGGTTCAGATCAGTTTAGAGTGTATATAAATATGGAAAATATGGTTCAGATCAGTTTAGAGTGTATATAAATATGGAAAATATGGTTCAGATCCGTTTAGAGTGTATATAAATATTGAAAATATGGTTCAGATCAGTTTAGAGTGTATATAAATATGGAAAATATGGTTCAGATCAGCTTAGAGTGTATATAAATATGGAAAAAATGGTTCAGATCAGTTTGGAGTGTATATAAATATGGATAAATATGGTTCAGATCAGTTTAGAGTGTATATAAATATGGAAAATATGGTTCAGATCAGTTTAGAGTGTATATAAATATGGAAAATATGGTTCAGATCAGTTTAGAGTGTATATAAATATGGAAAATATGGTTCAGATCAGTTTAGAGTGTATATAAATATGGAAAATATGGTTCAGATCAGTTTAGAGTGTATATAAATATGGAAAATATGGTTCAGATCAGTTTAGAGTGTATATAAATATGGAAAATATGGTTCAGATCAGTTTAGAGTGTATATAAATATGGAAAATATGGTTCAGATCAGCTTAGAGTGTATATAAATATGGAAAAAATTGTTCAGATCAGTTTGGAGTGTATATAAATATGGATAAATATGGTTCAGATCAGTTTAGAGTGTATATAAATATGGAAAATATGGTTCAGATCAGTTTAGAGTGTATATAAATATGGAAAATATGGTTCAGATCAGTTTAGAGTGTATATAAATATGGAAAATATGGTTCAGATCAGTTTAGAGTGTATATAAATATGGAAAATATGGTTCAGATCAGTTTAGAGTGTATATAAATATGGAAAATATGGTTCAGATCAGTTTAGAGTGTATATAAATTTGGATAAATATGGTTCAGATCAGTTTAGCGTGTATATAAATATGGAACATATGGTTCAGATCAGTTTAGAGTGTATATAAATATGGAAAATATGGTTCAGATCAGTTTAGAGTGTATATAAATATGGAAAATATGGTTCAGATCAGTTTAGAGTGTATATAAATATGGAAAATATGGTTCAGATCAGTTTAGAGTGTATATGAATATGGATAAATATGGTTCATATGAATTATACATATCCATTTATTCTATTCGTAAAGGCAATTTTTGTTGTACTAGGGACACTATAGAACATAAACACAGACAAAGTAAACAATTGGACAGATGCCCCATTTGAGAAGAGCGTCAATGGAGAAACATTGGTTTACACTGGTAATAGAATGATAGGTTACCACACAGTCACCAACCGCTAGGCAGGGAATGCAGGGAATGCAGCAACGAGAAGGGCAGGGCTAGAAGTTAACCAGTTGATACATGATAACATGCAGTATAGTGACGCTATTATATATACCAATAGATCATTGCTACGAAGTGCGGATCTAGTTTGGGCTTTGGGGTAAGAGTGAGAGGGCTGGTCGTCGCTGAGCTGGGCGACTCATTCAAAACAGCAACTTTCAGTATGACAACGGAGATGGAAGCGGTGACTGCAGCTCTGAGACGCTATCTGAGACCTCTAGTATGAGAACGGAGATGTAAGCGGTGACTGCAGTTCTGAGACGCTATCTGAGACCTCCAGTATGAGAACGGAGATGGAAGCCGTGACTGCAGCTCTGAGACGCTATCTGAGACCTCCAGTATGAGAACGGAGATGGAAACCGTGACTGCAGCTCTGAGACGCTATCTGAGACCTCCAGTATGAGAACGGAGATGCAAGCGGTGACTGCAGTTCTGAGACGCTATCTGAGACCTCCAGTATGAGAACGGAGATGGAAACCGTGACTGCAGCTCTGAGACGCTATCTGCGACCTCCAGTATGAGAACGGAGATGGAAGCCGTGACTGCAGCTCTGAGACGCTATCTGAGACCTCCAGTATGAGAACGGAGATGGAAGCGGTGACTGCAGCTCTGAGACGCTATCTGAGACCTCCAGTATGAGAACGAAGATGGAAGCGGTGACTGCAGCTCTGATACGCTATCTGAGACCTCCAGTATGAGAACGGAGATGGAAGTCGTGACTGCAGCTCTGAGACGCTATCTGAGAACTCCAGTATGAGAACGGAGATGGAAGCGGTGACTGCAGCTCTGAGACGCTATCTGGGACCTCCAGAATGAGAACGGATATGGAAGCCGTGATTGCAGCTCTGAGACGCTATCTGAGACCTCCGGTATGAGAACGGAGATGGAAGCCGTGACTGCAGCTCTGAGACGCTATCTGAGACCTCCAGTATGAGAACGGAGATGGAAGCGGTGACTGCAGCTCTGAGACGCTATCTGAGAACTCCAGTATGAGAACGGAGATGGAAGCGGTGACTGCAGTTCTGAGACGCTATCTGAGACCTCCAGTATGAGAACGGAGATGGAAGCGGTGACTGCAGCTCTGAGACGCTATCTGATACCTTCAGTATGAGAACGGAGATAGAAGCCGTGACTGCAGCTCTAAGACGCTATCTGAGACCTCCAGTATGAGAACGGAGATGGAAGCGGTGACTGCAGCTCTGAGACGCTATCTGAGACCTCCAGTATGAGAACGAAGATGGAAGCGGTGACTGCAGCTCTGATACGCTATCTGATACCTCCAGTATGAGAACGGAGATGGAAGCGGTGACTGCAGCTCTGAGACGCTATCTGAGACCTCCAGTAGGAGAACGGAGATGGAAGCAGTGACTGCAGCTCTGATACGCTATCTGAGACCTCCAGTATGAGAACGGAGATGGAAGCGGTGACTGCAGCTCTGAGACGCTATCTGAGACCTAACAGTGGCGGTCACTGTGTCATACTCCCAATCGTTACTTCGGCATGTACAGAAGGGCCGGCTAAGACGCGAGTGGATGGCAACAGCAGGGACTGGTGTAGATCTACTGTCTTGTTTATTCTGGGGTCCAGGGCAACGAAAGATCTGACATCCTGGCTTCACGTGCACCGGGTATACTAGATATGGATAAGAGTGGCATTTTGAAGGGTGTCAATGACCGCTTGTTCTAGATTTGTTAAATCGAACGAGATTCGAGAGAACTGGGCGTAAGAGAGGGCGGGGCATAAGTGTGTACAACCGACGAGCTGCAAGAACAACAGTAACCGGTGTTTACTGAGAGACTGAACACCTATGGGTATGTCGGGAGTGCAGTGATGTCGATTCTGAGGAACAGAACAGAACAAACAACAAAACAACACAAAAGAAACGAAGTAGCAGACATTGCTGAGTAGAATCATTCCTTCAAGATCTGTTTGTAACACAATCGGGAATAGCACCACTGCCACGCCGAGAGCATGTCCTAAGATGGACCTAGCAATTCGATTTAAACTCTTTATGATCTTAAACTCTTCTACTCTCGCTCACGCTGCCAGACATACAGCTATAGACTTCAATAGCATTCTGGATTTGGAGGATAGCTCTAGAAACATTGTCTCTAATTGGTACCCGGGTTGAAAATAATAGAACCACTGTAACTTTTCAAGCATGTCGCAAAAGGTTACTACTACACAGAGTTGTGCATGGGGTTAGCAAACTCCTCATGTAAAAATCACAGATTTTGAAAAATCCTATTCCGTCTCCAATAGACGACCCTGAAAACTTGCTGCCGTAGTGTATTATGGCTGAGAGATTATCTGAGAAATAAGGGATCGAAAAGGGAAGGCAAACGCGGTCCACCAGAATTCCGTGCTTAAATCGGCTGTTTTCGGTTGAAAGGCGCAGAAATAGCATCAACCCTATAAATTACTACACAGCATAACTAAAAGTTCTTTTCAGGGTGAAAGGATGAAGCTAGAAGGAGAATAAAAAGAAAAACATACCGCCACAGCAAACGCTCGAATGCAGGCTTTTTTAAAGGGGCCACCTGTAGCTGTGACCCTATGCTTCACTTGCATCAGTAAGGCAAATTATCATCATCATCTAGAAACATTATCCAATATTTGAACGACGATAACAGAGCAAAGAATTCCTATTCTCTGGTATCAAAGAGACAGAGCGAGAGAGAGAGAGAGAGAGAGAGAGAGAGCGAGAGAGAGAGAGAGAGAGGAAAGGAGAGCTGTTTTCCTGCCTTTGATTTTGTTGCTTCCTGTTGTTGATGTCACACACGCACACAAAAGCACAAACAAACAAATAAACACACACACACGCATACATATATGGGCATTAATATCAAAATTGCCTGAGAACAATAAATATCATTAATGAGGCATGGTTCGCGCGAAATCGTGAATATTTGGTTCCCCAGAACTTGTGCTGTGACGTTTTGTTAATATCGTACACACACAGCCTGCTTTAACACATCCGCACCTGTTACCATATCATTCATCGCATGTCAATGAATGTTTGGTGCTCCAGAACTTTTGACTGTGACTTTTTGTGAACATCCCACACACACAGCACGCTCCAACACACCCGCACTTTACTTGTCATCTCATCAATGATCTGGAAACGCCCTTGAACACATCGTCGTATACGACTGACAACGTGTTTCAATTAACATAGTCACTCAACCACCCTCTACCACTTCCTCTCCCGTGATCCATATATCCATTAACCAACTTAAAGGCAAGGTATTCTAGTGCAGTGGTCCCCAAGACCTTCCAGATCGTAGACCACATGAACCTAATGATAGTTAGGGAGACTCAGTGGTCTCCAGGTAAGGTGTCCGCCTCTGGTGGGTGACTCAGTGGTCTCTAGGTAAGGTGTCCGCCTCGGGTGGGTGACTTAGTGGTCTCCAGGTAAGGTGTCCGCCTCGGGTGGGTGACTCAGTGGTCTCCAGGTAAGGTGTCCGCCTCTGGTAGGTGACTCAGTGGTCTCCAGGTAAGGTGTTCGCCTCTGGTGGGTGACTCAGTGGTCTCCAGGTAAGGTGTTCGCCTCTGGTGGGTGACTCAGTGGTCTCCAGGTAAGGTGTTCACGTTCGGATGGGGGACTCAGTGGTCTCCAGGTAAGGTGTCCGCCTCTGGTGGGTGACTCAGTGGTCTCTAGGTAAGGTGTTCGCGTTCGGGAGGGTGACTCAGTGGTCTCCAGGTAAGGTGTCCGCCTCGGGTCGGTGACTCGGTGGTCTTCAGGTAAGGTGTCCGCCTCGGGTGGGTGACTCAGTGGTCTCCAGGTAAGGTGTCCGCCTCGGGTGGGTGACTCAGTGGTCTCCAGGTAAGATGTCCGCCTCGGGTGGGGGACTCAGTGGTCTCGAGGTAAGATGTCCGCCTCGGGTGGGGGATTCAGTGGTCTCGAGGTAAGGTGTTCGCCTCGGGTGCCGGAGGTCGCGTCTTCGAATCACGGTGGAAATCGGGATTTTTTTCATGTGGATGTTCTGGTAAAAATGTTCTGATCTCTGGGTAATGAGATCGGACTACCATGTTCGGTGTCGAGCACGTTAAAAATTCCTTGGCCGTTTGAAATCGAAAAGAGTAGGCCTAACGGCCGCTGCCCGGATAACATTCAAATTACAAAATCTACTAAGTTATTTATACCTTTCCCTAGGTGGTTTGTTAAGAGCATCTATAGATGGCGCCTAACTGACAGCAGGTCTACTTAGCTCTAATGTTTGAGTCTATTAAAATAGACTCGCACATCTGTAAAAACCACGTTCCAAGAAACTAGCTGTATACCGACTCCGTAGAGTCTTCTAAACCAGTTTCAAGAGAAGTTAATTGGTCGCAGCATACCTCTACTCTCTTCCCCCCACACTTGAAATGAAAAACAATTATCTACCTCCACATGGCGATACTGGATAACAGGCTGCAACATGGCAGACTGGTAAAGAGAAGGGATCGAAGACGCTAACTAGGTACCCGAAAATACAATGCAGAAGTCGGATGTGTCAGACCGAAAGGTGCAAATATCGCAGTCAAGATGTAAACTACAATACTTCATTCCGTTCACCGGACCACATCCTGCTGCTTGCAAAGTCCTTTTCATGACTTGGTAGCGGGAGTTTGAGAACGAACGACGGAGAAGAAGAAGAGCTGGAGAAAAATAAAATACACACACACCCACGCACATTGTAGACTAGACGGGAAAGAATGACATAGTTACCGCATTTATATTGTCATAATCTGTGAACATTCAGATACCAAATTAAGAATACAAAGGCGAGAAAGGTTTTTATTGCTTAATGGAATTTGTGTTAAAATCGAAAGAAAATTAAGTCCACCACAAAAATACAGATCTTTAACTCTTTTTTTTTTTTTTTTTTTTGCTTAGATGTTTGCCTCACTAGTTTCTACTGGTGGAGGCGCGCCATTTTCCACCCAAGACCGTAGTCCATTGGGCGATATCAGGACGCATAAACCAGTGCTTGGATGCATGTGTGCAACTGTATGTACCTATGCTAGGTTTGTGCGCCCTCAGAAGCTAGCCCAACAAAAGTGCAATGGAAGGGCCTCACCATGAGGGCGCGTGTTTTGTGACGGGAAGAATAAAGAAAAGGGCAACTAAAAAAATTATTTTAAATTAATGAATGGAGGAAATAAAATACTATGATAAAATCCGAAATATAAAACTGTGGGGGAAAACCGCAAGATGCCAGTAGGATTAAACTTTAATAGACTTGGCAAGTATTTGTTGTGGATTTATGCTTCGAAGAGGTTGAATGGTTTCGATTGATTGATTGACTGCATTTATACCCCTTGCTGAGGATATCTGGATCGATTTATAGGACTTGCAAAATAGAGGCAGGCTGCTGATGCAGTAGCCACGTAGGCAAAATAGTAACATGTCCACACAGAGCTACATACAAACTATGTCCACACATAGCTACATATAAAACATGTCCACATATAGCTACATACAAACTTTGTCCACATAGAGCTACATACGAACCATGTCCACACAGAGCTACATACAAACCATGTCCACACAGAGCTACATACAAAACATGTCCACACAGAGCTACATACAAACCATGTCCACATAGAGCTACATACAAACCATGTCCACATAGAGCAACATACAAACCATGTCCACATAGAGCTACATACAAACCATGTCCATATAGAACTATGATGCAAAATATGTTCATATAGAGCTATTATACAAACCATGTTCCCACATACCTATACATAAACCATGTTCACATAGATCTAAATGTGGTGGTGTCGTTGTTGCTGTTGTTGTTGCTGTTGTTGTTGTTGTTGTTGTTGTTGTTGAATGCCCATAATGAGTAGGTTTACTCTTTTGTGCGCCCTGAAAAGGCCGTTCTGTCCCAGAGTGCAGCAGCTATCCTCACATCCTGAGCGCGCTGATAAAGGTGGATTGGGTCCTCCAGGCGGTTGTCCTATGCTTGGCTTCATCTACGTGTCGTTCACTACTACGAGGATCACGTCGGCCCCCCGCCTTGCTAATCAGACTACCATGATACAGCCTGTTTCCCGGAAAACTGCGTGGAAGTGAGGTGGGAGTCTTGGCCTGCATATTTCGTCTGACCATGACTAACATTGTCCGATCAGTATGTTCTGTTTGACCAGACGTTAGTCTCCTCACCCGAAGCAATGTATCAAATGATGGCACAAACATGAGTATACAAACATGCTTACACACTCCTGTTTACAATCAAGGATACACAAACCTATATAAGAATCAGGGATACACAAACCTATATTAAAATCAATGACACAAACATACATAGAAATCAATGACACAAACCAAAATAGAAATCAAGGATACACAAACCCACATAGAAACCAAGGATACACAAACCTATATGGCAATCAAGGATGCACAAAACCTATATGGCAATCAAGATTGCATAAACCTATAAAGACAACAAGGATACACAAAACCTAAACAAAAATCAAGGATATACAAACCTATACGATAACCAAGGATACACAAAGGCATATGGCAATCAAGAATACACAAACCTATATAAAAATTAAGGATTCACAAACCTATATAAAAATCAAGGATTCACAAACCTTTATAGAAATCGATGACACAAAACTATATTGAAATCAAGGATGCACAAACTTAAAGAGAAAACAAGGATACACAAACCCACATAAAAATCAAGGATACCGAAATCTAAATAGAAATCATGGATACACAAACATATATACAAATAAAGAATACACACACCTTTATAGAAATAAAGGATACACAAACCTATACAGAAATTAAGGATAAACACACCTGTGAAGAAATCAAGGATACACGAACTTAAATAGAAATCAAGGATACACACACCGTTATAGAAATTAAGAATACACAAACCTATATATATAAAACAAGGATACACAAACCTCTATGTAAATCACGGATACATACACCTATTTATAAATCAAGGATACACACAACTTTATAACAATCACAGATACACAAAGACTCACCTCCTTTCCCCTTCGCTATTAGGTTTCTGGCCCGCAAAACTGTTGAGGAAACAAAAAAGAAACGATTTAAAATAAAAACAATCAGACCATAATAATACCTGACTAAATATAGTCACATCTCCTCTTTCTTCTTTGTGTCGATTTCTTGTCAATGTCGTTATTTCTAATTCCTAACTTAATGCCCCCCCCCCCCCCCCCCGAGTGGATATGGAGCCCTTTATTTAGAAGGACGGCCGATGCTAAGCGACAAATATCTAGAACAGCAGCAAAAACTGTGTCATGTGTTTGTTGATTTTAAGAAGGCGTTTGGTAGGGTATGGCATAAAGCGCTATGGGCAACCATTAGGATGTATAAAATCAACGGAAATATTATAAAGGTCGTTGAACACCTGTATATGGGATCAAGATGCTGAGCAGCGCATGAGCTGCAGTGGTAAACGGCCCATAGCTGACTGCTAGCGTCAGGGCCAGCGAACCATAGCTGCCAAGACCCTTCTACACCTCCACGCGGTGATCCTGGATAACAGGCTGCAGCAGGGCAGACTGGCTGGGGAAAAGGGATCGAAGAGGGAATGCTAACCCGGTACTAAAAAACTGTTTGCTGAAGTCGGATGTGTTGGACCGAAAGGTGCAAATATCGTAGCCAAGCTGTAAACTACGTCACAACGCATTCCGTTCTCTGGACTACATTCTGCTACTTAAGCCCTTTCAGGGTTTGGTAGCGGGAGATTGAGAACGAACGAAGAAAAAGAAGAAGAAGAACACCTGTATGACAAGGCGTCCAGCTGCAGTTCTTGTGAATGGGAGGCGAGGGGACTGGTTTCGCGCATCAGTTGGTTTGAGACAGGGGTGTACACTCTCTCCAACTCTTTTCAATATATTCCTTGAGAGAATTATGAGTAAGGCACTTGGAGGTCACGTTGGTACTGTCAAGATAGGGGGCCGAACGATTACCAACCTTTGTTTTGCAGATGACATCGACGGTTTGGCGGGTTCAGATGCAGAACAGGAATGGGCCAGAAGGCTCGATGAAACAGCTTTTGTCTATGGTATGGAGATAAAGGCTGGAAAGACAAAATTAATGACCAACAACGTCGAGGGCTTCAACAGCAGGATAAAAGCTAATGGTTAGGAACTCGAAGTGGTTGACCGTTTTAAATATCTTGGGTCGATTGTCAGTGTTGAAGGATCAAAATGTGAAGTGTTGGCCAGAATAGCACAGACAATAGCGGCGCTTGCACGGCTTAACAAAATCTGGCAAGATAAACGGTTAGCACTAGGCACGAAAATTAGATTAATGCGTACACTGGTCCTGTCAATATTCCTCTATGCTTGTGAGACATGGACAGTTACAGCTGATCTTCAGCGAAGGATACCGGCCTTGGAGATGAGATGTTTCCGAATACTTTTAAACGCCACGTACAAAGATCGAGTTACAAATGAGGAAAATACGAGATAGAATTACAACAGCAATAGGGCCGTTTGAAGACCTCTTGGCAACTGTCAAAAGAAGGAAACTCGCTTGATACGGTCACATATCGAGATCAAATGGTCTTGCAAATACGATCATCCACGGAAAGGTGCAAGGCAGACGACGAAGAGGCCAGCACCAAAAAAGAGATGGGAGGACAACATAAAATAATGGACCAATCTCCGACTAGAAGATGCACAGGCAGCGGCCGCTGACAGAGAAGGGCGGCGTGGGGTTCTGAGGATGTCTTCACGTGTGCCCCAACGACCTTACTGGTTACGGGATGACCTGACAGTCGATGCTCACTGCACCCATGTGCTTGTCCAAAAGGTGACTAAATAAACTTGTGCATGGGACAAGCGACCTTTTCGCGTGAAACTAATTTGAACAGAATGCACGTAATCTTCTTTACCCTCTTATATAAAGTATAGATGCACCCAATATTATTCCTTTGTTTTAAATGAAGTGAAAATACATGCAATCATCTTTTATATAAAGTGTAGCTGCATGCAATCATCTATTATTTTAGTGTAAATGCACCCAATAATTTCTTATGCAAAGAGCAAATGCCCGTAATCTCTCCCCCCCCCCCCCCCCACCCCCTCTCTTATAAAAAGTATAAATGTCTGCAATCGTCATTCCTCTCTTCTAAATAACTCACATGCCCGCAATCTTCCATCCTCTCTTATATAATGAGTAAATGCACCCAATGTATCTCTCTTATAGCCGTGATCTTTAACCACTGAACCAGTTAGTGATGATTTTTTGTTGTTGTTGCTTAGATGTTTGCCTCACTAGTTTCTACTGGCGGAGGCGCGCCATTTTCCACCCCAGACCGTAGTCCATTGGGCGATATCAGGACGCATAAACCAGTGCTTGGATGCATGCGTGCGTCTGTATGTACCTATGCTAGGTTTGTGCGCCCTCAGAAGCTAGCCCAACCAAAGTGCAATGGAAGAGCCTCACCATGAAGGCGCGTGTGAAAGTTGTGCAAGAGTGTGACTGTATGACAGAGTCAAATGAAACAGAGTGAGGTGAGAGGAGAGAGAAGAGTTGCCCCCAGGGTGAAACCACTTCCTCCAAGTAGGCGGCCAAACTTGGCACGTCACTCGAGTCTATTATCTGATTTTCATTTCGGATTTAGTTGTTTAATCCCCCAGTCCGCTTTCACACTGCACCAATCTACGTATTCTTTCCACGGACTGTTAATGGCCAGGTCGTGGTGTTCCATTATATCTTCAGTGTGAATCAATTCTTCCGCTTTGTGAGTATCTATGTCCACGCCCATGTGTTACCAAAGCCCATGAGGGCTACACAGAATAGCTACAATATAACATGAGGTATATCGTAGAACAATTAGGAGGTTGGGCATGGAGCCGGATACCCCATCTTGTAGATATTGATCAGGCCATCATTAATAACTAAATTAATATCAGTTCAAGCTCACTTTTTCTACGTGTACTTTCTGGTATTTCCCTTGATCCCTGGGTAGTAGAGATCGGACGCCCGTGTGCAGTGTCGCGCACGTTAAAATTCCCTTGGCAGTTGGAAATTGACAAGAGCAGGCTTAACGACCGCTGCCCGGACAAAATTCAAAATTGTGTTAAAAATCTACACAATCTAGTACCGGATCCTTGCTGGTGCTACATAGTTCATGCATTGTCTGAGATTCTCCAAAAATATGGAGAACAGAGCACTTATGTGTTAGAATGTTTGCCATAACGTTGATTCTTCGACTAAAACTAAAACTAAACTAAAATAATTGAGATAATTGAGAATGAACCTTCCGTTATGGTGAAGGAAACTCAATATAGGCAATAGAAAATCATTCATTAAAGAAACAGTTCAAAGATTTGTCAATAGACTTATGAAAAGACGAGAATTTTGACATTTATTTTTCTGTTACTTCATATAAATCTTCACCTTACACAAGCACTGAATGTACACTGTTCTAGTACATTATTAGACAGCACATGAAATCTTACGTGCGTGTCTGCATGGGTGTCTCCTATTTCGCGCGCACACACTCACGCACGCACATACATACATCTACTCATACACATGTCTTATATATATTTTAAAAAGAAAATAAAGATCCCGTTTCACGCAATGCGGCGTATGGGAGAAATGGTGTTAGGACCATATTATTTGTGACCCACGGCACATAGTGGTCAGTATCTCACCGGCCGCCCTTTACTTCCCAGATTTTGTTTATGGTAACCAAATTGATGTGTCTGGTGTCGACCACAGGACCCGGTTTGTGATGCTGCTAGACTCTGCTTGTATATCTGTACAATTAGATCAGCGTGGAACATATAGGTTGTTATCATAGGTCACTCGAAGATATCTCAATTCATCACGTCTCTCATTGATACATCCATCAAGGGTTATGTTAGGGTTATGAGTCAGCCTTTACTATTGAATTTCTTAAAGAGTACGACATCACACACGCAGGATTGATCTTGGAGTTTGACTCCCTGCACCACTGTGCCACTGCCAGCAAAGTCTGGTGTTTGTTCTTGACCTTCCCATGCCTACCCGAGCCTGTCCTGTATATGAGGCCGCCATCTGCAAGCGGCAACATACATCCTAGGCCTGTAGGTCGAATGTTTGCCACTTGTGTTGTGTAGATGTTGAACAGTACATAATAGCAGGTCGATCCTGGAGTAACGCTGGACATATGCACTTAGGCGCAGATGTTCAAGATCCCAAGTGGAGTGCAATTGTTTTTTCCATGAGAGCAGTCGCTATCCAGCTAGTCAGCCACCCATACACAAAAACGCATATACACATACACACGCATATATATATATATATGACAGCCAACTCCTCACGTCACGAGTACTCAAATCAATTGCGGCAAAGTCTGTTGCTCCAGGATTGGTCTATACGGACATATGAGAACACATCTAGCAGCATAAATATGATGCTGTCGTCATCTTTACTTGCGATGGAAAACTATTATTATTACTATTGTTGTTATTATTGCTGTTATTATTATTTTAATTTTACTATTATAATTTTACCATTATTATTATTACTACTATTATTATGTGCGGAATTCAGGAAATGATAAATGCTTTGAATATTTTTAAATAATAACCATAAACGTAAATTTTGTTAAAGAAGGCGAAGAATAAAAATTAGTCTAGAAATGGCCAATCAAACTATATTAAGAAATACAGCTTTCGAATCAGTCAACTACTCATTAGTACTTTTCACGTATTGATCAGTGGATACACTCTCTCTTGACAAGTAATATGTGTAATATGTAAGGTCGCTTAAAAAATGGAAGCCCGTGAAAGATTTAGAGCGGGTAGCGATCAATACATGTGAAAGTTCAGATCAATAGTAATCCACTGTTCACGGATGGCTGTGTGTAGTAATAAAAATGTAGGTTGTATTATATTTCACGCAGGGTAATTATCATAGCCTCACTCGTGAATGTGTTAGAGGGGACATATGTTCTTCATTGAACACTACTTCTACAACTACTTCTACAACTACTGCTACTACTACTACCACTACCCTTGCTATCACTACTACTTCTACTACCACTACCATCCCCTATGGTATTACTACAACTACTACTACTGTCACTACTACTAATACTACTACACCACTACTACTACTACTACCACTGCTACTACCACCACTACTACTATCACTACTACTACCACTACTACTATCACTATTACTACTATCATCCCCATTGCTATTACTACAACAACTATTACCACTACTACTACCACTACTACTACTACTACCATTACTACTACTACCACTACTACTACTACCATCACCATTGCTATTACTACAACTACTTCTACTACTACCACTACCACTACTACTACTACCATCCCCATTGCTATAACGTCAACTACTACTAGTACCACTACTACTACAACTACTACTAATATAACTACTACTACCACTACCACTACTACTACTACTACTACAACTACTACAACTACCATCCTCATTGATATTACTTCAACTACTACTAATAGTAGTGCCACCACCACTACTATTACTACTGCTACTACTACTACGCAAGCCAACAGTTTGCTTTAGTCTGCTTATCTTACGGTGATCGTCTTGTGTTAAAGCTGGTCGTTCTCTAATCGATTTGATCATCCTTTCCTTCCACTGGTATGCCACTTCCTCTACAGCATCCTCGTGCGCCAGCAGCTATCCAGCTGCATCCTTTCCTTGTGTTTCAGAATGAGAAGGTATCCACTGCACGAGGATCTTGTGCTGGTTACTCAGTTCAAACAGTAGAGCTCGTAGACCTGGTAGTTTCCCGGACTTTAGTGTTTATACAATGCTGATTCTGCATCTGTACTACAGGTTGTGCACCCATAAGATTGATGTACAACAGTTTCACAGTAGCCACATTAATTGATGGATTTCTGCACCATAAATATGACATAATTGGTACTCTGACTGTATCCTAATTGTTGTTTGGGTGTTCTATGTGTATTTCCGCTCCTCCATAAGTTACTGCATTCTGTGCTGACACATTTATGTATCCTCGGACCCAAAGGTCTTGTGGGTATTCTTCATCCAGGATACAGATAACTGTCCTACGCTGTACACTATTCTGTTCATCTTTGTGTAGTACTCCGTTCACTTCTGTGTGGATACAAACTGGTAGTCCATGCTGCACTCTTCAAAAGTCTGTTTAGGCACGGACTTAGGGGATGTCACCTTTAGGCAGATCTGTAGTTTGTCTACGAAGTCGTTTGGCTTGATGAATAAAACTGTGTTTTCGTATGATATGGATCATGTTGTTAGATCTTCCTTTCAACCTCATGGTGTTGCTCTATGCTCGGCAGGCACCTGGTGTGTGAATGGCCGAGCACATAATATCACGAGTTGGAGATTCACTCTAGACGGGTTAAGACACCGGGATAGTCACATTTTAAGAGTATGGCAGTTGTCCCATTTTGGTTTAGCCACACATCTCTCCCGTAATTCACTGTCAAACAATACGAAGTCTAAAATCAAGACATCCGACAGACAACAAGCAATGATGTTCGTGAGCATCACTCAGACAAGAGACAGACTCAGACAAGAGACCACTCAGACAAGAGACAGATTGAGGTGAGATTGTAGTGGATCACGTGATGAACTCTTGACCCAGATCAAAGCTAGATACTTTTCATTTTGAGCAGTCAAGCATTTTCGTCTAAGACATATATTAGACGTGTGGAAATAATTCATGACTAATGAGCAAATACGTTTCAGTCCAATCAAAACTATGTTTCTAATGTCATCGGGAAGAAACGTTGGAGGTACATAGAGCACGTCTTCAAATTAACAATAATAGACTACCTTAAGCGGCGATTATGTGGAAACCTACCGGTAAAAGGAAGCGGGGCAGACCCAGAGAGACTATACAGAACAATCACCAAGGAGGGTGCAACCATGGGGATAGGGAACATGCAACAACTACAAAGAGTGACGTCAGACTGATCGAACTGGAACATCTCGAGTTTTGCCCGTCTTTGGCCCGTCTTTGTCGCTGTAAGACCATAGATAGAAAGAGTATGTAGCATGTCCAAGATGTGCTCATACTCAGATAAGATTATATGGAGATCGTGTGAGCTTTAGCGCTCCATTCTGCTGTCAGGAAGGACCCAGATGTATTTATGGTATCTGCACGAGTTGGAAAGGAATGCCACGGGGTCCCGAGCACTATTGTCTAGAATCCTCAATAGCTAATCGCTCAAGGAAACTGGTTAATTAAATAATAATAATATATTAGATTTAGTAGAGAATATGTCGACATGAAACGATCGGTCCAAGGGAGGGAAGTGACATGGCTTCGGTATTAGGGGCACTTAACTGTTGGGTATCCCAATATTTGAACAAAATAAACTAGTGGAGAAACCAGTAGACACAAGGAAAAAGACAAATATAACAATGTGAAGCCAAGGTAGCCCCATAGCAGACACTGCTGCCGGGGATGAGGTGTTTGGGACTTTATTGTATGAGACCATAGCTTGTTCATGAGGTGGGGTTGCCAGTTCTCGTTTCTCGCTGCCTATCCAGGTTACTATTCACAACTGGGTCGATGGCTAGTAACTGGTAAAAACTGGCTAGTGAACATGTTATTTTGAGGAGCTTCCTGTAAAATTTAAACAGGAAGGATTCAATCTTATTCCTTGGAGTTTGCGTAGTTGTCGATGTCTGGCTTCCATACGATTCCATTGGGAAGATGCAAGCCCTCGGGATATTTGTATTTGTCATTTTTGTGTGTTCTGCCATACGTTATCCATTTTAGTTTATCCTGTAGCGCCATAGAAATTCTTCTTTTTATTTCTTTTTGACAATCTCCGTTGTTGCTGACAGCCGAACCGAGATTTAAACAAGATTTTAAAATTAGAATACTCAAGCATTATATGCTTCTTCTTCTTCTTCTTCTTCTTTTTCTTTTTCTTCTTTTTCTTCTTCTTCTTCTTCCTCTTCTTCTTCTTTTTCTTCTTCTTCTTCTTCTTTTTCTTTTTCTTCTTCTTCTTCTTCTTCTTCTTCTTTTTCTTCTTCTTCAGCGTTCGTCCTGAAAAGAATGTTGTGTCGCAGATTACAGCGAGGTTGAGATATCTGCGCCTTTCGGCCCGATACATCCAATTTCAGCTGCCCTTTTTATAGTTTTGGGTTTGTCTTCCCACTGCGATCCCTATCCCGTGGTGAGACTACACAAGCGCTTAGTGCCAGCCTGTTTCCTGGGTCGCTACGTGGAGTCCAAATTGGGTCTTGATCAGCTCTGAATCATTGACCCTGATGCAAGCTGTCAGCTATGAATCGCTCGCTGCTGTCAGCTCATGCACTGCTGCATCTTGGCTCCATCCTTTATTCTTATTTGTAGAGTGTTTCTGTTGTCTGTTTTGTAAATTGTCACAGTATCCGTGTTCTCAGTGTTTATGTCCAATCCATATTCTGTACTTTATACTTTCACGTGCAATTGTGCGTCTATCTGAGTGTCCATTATCGCCGTCTTTTTCATGTGATGAATAGTTTCTGCACGATGAAGTAGCCGGTCCAGCCGCCTCCTTCTATACATCAGGTAGGTTACAGTCTTATTATTCTATACTCCCGTTTTGGCCGGTGTAGCACACAACCGTGTTCACGATATTAAACTGAAATAAAGAAGGGAGAAGAAGAAAGAGGAATCTAGAACATGCTCCAGGGATTACTAATCGTAGTGGAGACAGCGATCCGTGTTAAAGTGTATCAGTGTTTAATGGAGGTTGAATGCAGGTGTGCCAGGGGACTAGACGTAAATAGAGCAAAGAGTTTGTCTGTGAAATTGAGAGGGAAAGATAGTACAACTTACCTGGCTATTAATTCAGAAATTAGTATAGCTGTCGTTAGGTCGTGAAAGTACGTTTTAAATAAACTCGACTACACGTCCCATTTAGCGTATCGAGGTTTCGTTTCCTGTCCTCGTACAGTGGTTGGATTTTTATATCAAATGCCAAGTGGTTGCACTTTATAATTTAACTCAACGTCTTTATACTGGTTTAGAAGACTCTGTATACAACCAGTTTCTTGGCGGGTGCGATGTGCGAGTGCATCTTAATATACTCAAACACTAGAGCTAAGTAGACTCGCAGCCTGTTAGGCGTCATCTGTAATATAATAGTTGTCCATCACAAGTGATGAAGACCACTCTCTTTGTTCAGCCGTGGGGACAGTCGTATCTCTTGCTGTCGCCGCTGAAATGGGTGACTTGCGCGGTGATTTGGATTAAAGTGAGGAAGGAACTGCGCCTTTTGTCAACCTCACTCACAGAGCCTAAGCTACTGTTTGCCACTGGCAAGACATTCATCGAGACGACTGGAGATAGCATAGGATGCAGATTTTGCCTCAGGGTTACCACCGAAGCCTTTCCGTAAACATGTAACCCGCAGGGTAAAAAGGTTGGAAGGCATCTAACGCAGTTTGTCGTGCCTTTTCGATAACCACAAGAGGTCGTATGGACAACACTCAGCGTGTGAGTGAGTCTGGCAGCTCTCCCCAGCTGTATTCAGCTCATCATAGTAGCATCTAAAATTCCCACACGCCAAATTCGTGAAGGTGAACCGGCAGAACAAACCCGTGAAATACGACACAGGTATAAGCGTAGTTCCATTCAGCCGGCGTCCAGACCAAGATAAACGGATGGAAGAAATCACAAAAAAAGAACGAAAAAACAAGTACCACCGGAAAACAACACCACGTTTCCGTGAACACAAGTGTAAGTCGTCGACTAGTGTGAATTCCAGGCAAATCCGTGGTCTGGCGGCATCCATAATGATCCAAAACAGTAGAGAAATGTAGACTCGCAGCCAGTTATGGCGTCATCTGTATGCTGCTCTTACCAAACTATATGGGGAAAGGTACAAATAATTTTTGGGTAGATTTTTAGCTAGAATTTTTGAATTTTATCCGGTCAGCGGCCGTTAAACCTACTCTTTTCGATTTCTAACTGCTATCTTATCTCGAGACCACTGAGTCCTTGCTGAGTACAGTTTGTATACAGTGGTTGAACTTTATAGTTTATGTACAGTGGTTTCACACCATATCTAATGTATAGTGGTTTCTCTTTATAGCAAATGCACAGCTGTTGCACTTTATAAATAATGTATATAATCTGCAATCCATGACCAATAGAAGAGACAGCAGAGCCCAGCAGCAAGCAGAGAAATTCAGAAGACTGACAGACCATCCAATGCTTCAGAGACTCAATAGATTGGGAAAATGGAAACTAAAGCGAAGAAACTTTGCAGAAATAGCTAAAGCAAAGATCAGCGAAAACCCTAAGAACACCATGACAACACCAAAGCTCATCCCTACCGTACGCAAACCCACCTGGACGCAACATATCATTCAAGAGATGGTAAAAAATATACCAGGTATTGGAAACAAGAGCAGCCAGACTGAAAAAGAAAGAAGAGACATAACCCGGAGGTACATAGCGAAAAACTACCCAAGCATGGACTGGACCCATGCGTACACCGACGGTTCTGTAACAAACACAACACAGAATGGAGGGAGAGGGTTATTCCTGAGCCTAACAAATGGCAGAAAAATAACACTGGCAGTGGCAACTGGAAAATTCCCAAGCAATTTCAGAGCGGAGGCAGACGCACTGAAGGCTGCAGTAGAAGCAATGCTGACAGGCGAAAGCAATGAAAGCCAGATAGTCCTGTTTACAGATGCCCTGTCCGTGGTTACAGCACTAACAAGCCAGAAAAATACAGAACTTTATGATTTAAGAGCAGTACTCTGTCAACTATGCCAGCAGTCCGCACCAAAAAGAATAGTGGTACAGTGGGTTCCATCCCACTGTAACATCCAAGGCAACGAGGAGGCAGACAGACTGGCAAAAGAAGGTGCAAGACTACCACAACCAAATTCTAGTGAGACCTACGAAGAGTTCAAAAGGTTTATTAGGGCCAGATACATGGCCAAATGGGAAACAGAACATACTGGCTACACAAAAAATGATGCCCATTACCAGTTGAACAGAAGAGAGCAGGTCGTGGTCTTCAGACTCCGCACAGGCCACAACAGACTGTGGTACTATCTATTCATTAAACTGAAGATAGGTGGCACTGACGAATGCTCGTGTGGTACTTGGAAATGACCGCTGAACATCTTCTGCAAAATTGCCCGACATACGAGGACCAGAGAAAGCACATGTGGCCATCACCAGTGGCAACACTAGACAAGCTCTATGGCAGTGTCGACAGCCTCAGGATGACAGCTGCTTTCTTCGAACAAATACAAGTTGACGTCTGACAGCGTACGAAGAAGGAGAAGAAGATATATAATGTATTGGGGTTACTCTTTATAGTTAATGTGCATCTGTTGCATTTCAATTTTATGTTATGGAATTGCACTTTATTTAATATACATGAGGTGCACTTCATATTTAGTGTACAGTCGTTGCACTTTTGCACGGGAAGCCCTTTATATGTATTGTGTAAGTGGTGCACATACTATTTATTGTAACGAAGAGGGAAACAAATTTGGGTTATTTCTTCCGCTTATTTCTCTATTTCTCAAGGTGATGTGTGTTGCACTATGTCTTTATTTTGCGCCTGTCGACCCAGTGCATCCGACTTCGGCATGGATTGCATTTTTTACGGGTTTGCTGACCCGGGGTAACGACCGGTGCTTTGCTGGGAAGCGAACCCAGCACCCTCGTGTCGTGAGCCGTGCCACCTAACCACGAGACGACGATGTCCCCCTGCGAAACAAATGATAACTCTAACTCCAGCAAATATACCTGTTTACGGGAAAGGCTTCGGGAGTAAACCCTGAGGAAAAATCTGCTATCTTCAGTGGTCTTTATAATGTTTTGTCACTGGCCAAATGTAGCTCAGGACGAGAGAGTGAGGTTAACAAATTAGGCAAACTGTCGTCACTTAAATCCAAATCACTGCGCAAGTCATCTATTTCAACGGACACAGCAATACGAAAAGATTATCTGCACGGCTGAACGGAGAAAGTGGTCATCATCACACGTGATGGACGAACATCCTGTACTTCCTATCTGTTGTAGGGCCGAAAATTCCGCAGTGAATGAGCTGACAGCAGCCAGCGTATCATTGTTGATTGCTTACATCAGGCTCAGCTACCTGTACTTGACCTATGCACTATTACACTTCCAAGTGGCGGTTCTGGAAACAGACTGCAACCATGCAGCAGGGCTAAGGGAATAGTTAGGGATCGAAAAGGGAATAAAATCGGTCTGAAAAATGCGGCGCTGAAACCAAACGTGTCGTGAAGTCTAGTCCTCCTTTTCAGGAAAAACGCAGAAGAAGAGAATGGAAAAGATGATAGCTGTAGTATTTGGGCTGTACTTTGTATGAGGCTACGATACAGCAGGGAATGAGCTGACAGCGGCCAGCGACTCAAAGTTGACTGCTTGCATCAGGACCAGCGAGCCAGAGCTAACCAAGGCCCTATTCCGTCTCCCTTGGCGGCCCAGGGATAAGAATCACAGTAATAAGTCAAACCTGGTACTAACAAGAGCCAGCTGAAAATGGTATATCGGACTGAAAGTTGCAGATATCGCAGCCTCGCTGTAAAGTACGACACAACGTCTTTTCAAGAATAACGCCGAAGAAGTACGTTGTATCTCTAATACTGAAGTTTCATGTCGTATTTATCAGACAGGGATTATTATTATTTTTTTTTTTTTGGCCTTCGATTTATTTCTCCATTCCACAAAGCGGTGTGCGTTCCTTTATGTTTTTTTGTAAATTTTTGCGCCTGACGACCCAGTACATCATACTTCGGCATGCATTTTTATGTAAGGGTCTACTCCCTCCTGCATTTTCTAAGGGTTGGCTTGCTCGGGTTAACGGCCGGTGCTGAAATTGGGGAGCGAATCCAGCACCTTCGGAATGTGAGCCGTGTCACTTGACCACGCCGTCCCCAGAGACTGGGATTTGACATCGCGATGTACGTTAAGTGTGTTTTCCATTTCCCGGTTCGAAATAAATATTACCGCCACCTAAAATATCTTTCTCCAAGCCCTAAACAACTGAAAAAGTTTAGTTATTTTAAAACCACAACCTGCCTAGGCTTCAATCTGTTTATCAATTCAGCACTTTAATATCTGCCATATCCTGTCGTCTTGTTACGCATGACCGGCAAATCAAACTGTGCAACACCCTTTTATGATTGCCCCAGGGAGCCTAAAACATGTGAGCAGGAACACTTTACTGTTAGGCGAAGTTTCCAAATTGTGTAACGACGTTTTGGAAGTTCCTACTACTTTTACTTCTGTGATCATTGCTCATTTTGACTGGGGCCCTCTAATAAAGTCTGCTGCCTTTTTCAGTGTATCAATCCGCCGTACAGTTTCTCCTTGATGTGAGTAGGCTACATCCTGTTCCTCAAATATGTCTTTTTTATTCTTCTTTTGTCCTAATATTCTTGTCATGAGACTTCACAGAGGCAGAATGTGTAGATTTCTAATAATCGCCAGCTGGAAGGAAGGCTTCTGCTGCCGTTAGGTGAAACTTTCTGAGAGCGTCAGAAACACCTATGATCAACCGAGTCGAGGTCAGCCCCTTGCACGTGATATATATATATATATATATATTATATTCTCTCGCTGATTGCTGGTTGGTCAGAATGCATTCAGACTAAATGACCTAACCACTTTTTGAGCGACAATGTAGGCACTAACTGGGTTTGTCCCCACTGTCTGCTTCAGTCTGGTGTATGTCCCCACTGTCTGCTTCAGTCTGGTGTTGAGGATTCGGTCACGGATTGTCTTTCCGGCTACACCTCCCACACATCGCATCTCACAGCTCTGGGTCTTATTTCTTATGTGTTTATAGTAAGGACCAAGATTTACATTGGTAACACAATGTAGGAGCAAACAGTGCATTTATTAGCTTCCTTTAGCTGAACGAAGCACTCTAGAGCGTTTCAATATCGGTGCAATTTAATAGTGTTCTTGTTCGCCTTCTGAATTATACGTGCAATTTGTCCACGCTGCCGTCATCAGTAAACATACAACCTAGGTATATGAACTCCATTACTTGCCTGTTATCAGATCAGTATGCTGTTATTGTCAGGCAGACTACCATCACGTATAAATTAGAGTCACTCGTATGTTACCGTGGCCCGAATGCAGAGAAAAGAATAGTTACACTGAAATCTGACAGTAATAACGAAGGAGCCAAAGAAGGCAATGTTTACCCAGAGTCAGGAGAAGTCCTATGGTAGAAACAATAAGGCACAAGAAAACATAATAAAGGCATCTACATTTCATGGTGGAATATACAAGACCAAGTTCAGTCATACATTTGACTTGGCTCATATTTGGCGCGAGAAAGTACCTAGCAGACGCCATATGCGTACCCGCCCCAATAAACAAAGTAATGGTTTCTAGATATTGACTCTTCTAATCTTCAGACTATTATAATCGATCAAATTATAATAATCAGTCTGGAATAGTAATGCGCTTTCATCATTCATTCACCAGGAGAAATCTTCATCGATTTAGTGTGTCAGTAGGAATCTTCATCAACAAAGTGTGCGTGGGAAAAATTGCCATCAACAAAGTGCATAGTGAAAGAATCATCATAAACAAAGTGCATGGTGAACGAATCATCCTAAACAAAGTGCATGGTGAACGAATCATCATAAGAAAAATGCAGTGTGAAAGAATCATTATAAATAAAGTGCATGGCGAAAGAATCATCATAAACAAAGTGCATGGTGAAAGAATCATCATCAACAAATTGTGCAGTAGAAGAATCTTCATAAACAAAGTGAGTGGTGGAAGAATCTTCATCAACAAATTGTGCAGTGGAAGAATCTTCATCAACAAAGTGTGCCAGGAAGAATCTTCATCAACAAAGTGTGCCAGGAAGAATCTTCATCAACAAAGTGTGCCAGGAAGAATCATCATCAACAAATTGTGCAGTGAAACCATCTTCATCAATAAATTATGCCAGGAAGAATCTTCATCAACAAAATGTGCCAGGAAGAGTCATCATCAACAAAGTGTGCCCGGAAGAATCTTCATTAACAACATTTGCCAGGAAAAATCTTCATCAACAAAGTGTGCCAGGAAGAATCTTCATCAACAAAATGTGCCAGGAAGAATCTTCATCAACAATATGTGCCAGGAAGAATTTTGATCAACAAAGTGTGCCGGGAAGAATCTTCACCAACTAAGTGTGCCAGGAAGAATCTTCATCAACAAAGTGTGCCAGGAAGAATTTTCATCAACAGAATGGGCCAGGACGATTCATCATCAACAAAATGTGCAACGAACAATCATCATCAACAAAATGTGCAGTGGAAGAATCTTTATCAACAAAATGTGCCAGGTAGAATCATCAACAAAATGGGCCAGGAGGAATCTCCATTAACAAAATGTGCCAGGAAGAATCATCATCACCTGGGGGAGGCATCTACCTCCTACCAGGCGCGTCAGCAGGGTTGCGGATTGCTGAAAGGCCTCCTAATTTGGAGGTCAGCTGCGAATAAATAAACAGCCGTGGAAAAAAAACGGGTCAGGAGGCATGCAGGCTGTAAGGAGGCAGCCCCTCCACCATGTAAAGACACAACCGGCTAATCACCTGTTTGTCTTAAAACAACGATTACAAGTCTAAACACAGAGAAAACCGGACTGACCTCAACGGCGACGAACAGGCGAGAAATAAGGACCACGATTTACGGAACATGGAATGTACGAAGTATAAACGGAAAAGATCAAGAACTAATAGAGGAGATAAAGAGAGCAAAATTGACAGTCCTGACACTTACAGAAACAAAGAAAAAGGGACAGGGCGTTCTGGACCATGATGGCAACATGCTATACTACAGCGGAGTTCCCATGAGTGAACGAGCCAGGGCAGGGGTTGGTTGTATAGTGAATGGTAACAGCAAAGCAAACATTAAAGGATGGAAGTTAATTTCAGAACGACTGATGGTTCTAAGTCTACAAGAGGAGGATAGTCAAATGGATTTCGTCACTGTGTATGCACCAAACGAAGATGAGAGCACTGACATAAAAGATGAATTTTATGAGATCCTACAAAGGACCATTGACGATTGCCATAATGAAATACTTCTCCTTGGAGACTTCAACGCAAGAGTTGGAAACGACTATTCTAGATGGGATGGAGTGATCGGTAGGTATGGAGAAGATGTCTTAAATGACAATGGAAAACGACTGCTCAGATTCTGCAGAGAACAAAACCTTGTTATTACAAATACAAGGCTTCCACACAAGCGTATCCATGCCTACACAATATGTGAGCCGGCAAGAAATGAAAGATCCATAATTGACTATGCAATAGTGAGGAAAACTGATTTCAAGTATGTAAAGGATGCTAGAGTGTTCAGAGGACCAGAGATAGGAAGCGACCACTACCTAGTTAAAATAAAGAGAGAAATTGAAAAACACTATCCAGCTAGGCAACACCCATCAGCAAGCATGAAACATAATACACAAGAAGAAAATAAAATAAAGGCTTACTAACTACGAGAACCAGATGTTAAAAGGAGATACCAAGGGCTTATAACAACAGCAATAGAAAGGATAGAGGAATCTGAAGAAGATATGGAAATGCTTTGGGTAAAATTCAAAGACATCATCAAAGAGGCTGCAGCAGAGGCATGCGGTTAAACCAAAGAAGGGTGGAAGAGTACACCATGGTGGACAGAAGAAGTGAAAACAATAATACGAGAAAAGAAAAAGGCATGGAAGCAAAAGCTAGGGGCTAGGAATACAGAAGAACAAACAAAGAAATATAAAGAATATGTAAATTTTAGAACAGAAGCAAAGAAGACTGTCCTCAACGCCAAACAGAAATCCTGGAAAGAATTTGGAGAGAAACTGGAAAATAATGCTGGAGAAAACCAGAAACTGTTCTACAGGACCTTAAAGAACATGATGAAGGAAAAGGAATGCCCCCTGAAATTTGTTAAAGATAAACAAGGTGCGCTGTTGACTGCCCCAGAAGAGGTAATGAACAGATGGAAAGAATATTTCTCAGATCTCCTTGGAGTGGAGGAAAACCAAGCTCTGGAAGTAACAGTCCCAATTCAAGAAGAGGGAGCCATGGAGGGAAACGATAATATCACAATGGAAGAACTAAAGGTAGCATTGGAGAAAATTAAGATTGGTAAAGCAGCAGGACATGATGGTATAATACCAGAAATGGTTAAATACATGGGAGCGGCAGGAGAGATGCTATTCATGAAGATTCTCAAGGCAGCTTGGGGCCACAAGAAGATACCAAGAGACTGGGAGGTTCGAATAATAATACCAATATTTAAAAAGGGCGACAATCGACAATGTGAAAATCACAGAGGTATTTCCCTTCTTAGTGTCCCCGGGAAAGTCTACTCTAGGATTCTAGAACGGCGATTAAGAGGTCTAGCAGAGCCAAATATGGGTGAAACTCAATGTGGGTTTAGGGCAAACAGAAGTACTCAAGACCTTATCTTTACACTCAGACAGCTAAGTAAAAAGGCTCTTGAATATAATAAATATATGCATCTCTGCTTTTTGGATTTGGAGAAAGCATTTGATAAAGTTCCTTGGGACAAACTCTGGGTGTGCCTGACAAGGAAGAACATCCCAGGACCCCTGATCTCTGCCATACAGAGTTTCTATAAAACATGCAGAAATTATGTGCGGACATCAAATCAAAAGTCAGGAGAGTTCAAGACCACTAGCGGAGTAAGACAGGGGGACATTCTATCACCGTACCTTTTCATACTCCTCATGGATGAAGTCATCAAAGCCTGCAAGGAACGGACAAAAATGTATGAAGTAGGCTACTGGAAGATGAGACCAAGTTACATATCGGAACTAGCATTTGCAGACGATGTGGCCTTGATCACGAAAACCGAAGCACATCTCCAGATCAACTTGCAGGTCTGGTAAGAAGAGTTGAAGAAAAGAGGAATGCACATCACCAACTCCAAAACAAAAACCATGGTGGTCGCCAGAGATAAAAAGAGACATCAGATAACCTGGGAACACGAGCACTAGAGGAGGTCAGCAATTTTAAATATCTAGGAGTGGTAATAGACAGCAGGGGAGGAATCAAAGAGGACTTAACTGCACGAAGGGCAGCAGCAGGTAGACTGTTCCATGCAATAAACAGAGGTTTCCTCGGTAGAAGAGAAATAAGCAGGAAAACAAAGATGGATGTATACCGCTCGACCTATGTGCCTGTCCTGACATATAGATGTGAGTCATGGGCAATGACTACATCCCAAGAAAGGCAATTACAAACTTCAGAAATGAGGTACCTAAGAAAGGCGGTTCAGGTGACGAAAAGGGATAAGATCCGTAACCAGACAATACGTAGCAATCTTGAAGTTCAACCCCTGCAGACACGAGTGGAGCAGTCCCAACTACAGTGGTTTGGCCATGTCTGTAGAATGGAAGAAGATCGGATACCAAAGCGATCATATGAGATCAAATGTCAAGGACGCAGAACCCGAGGACGTCCCAAAGTACGTTGGGAAGACAACATACGACAGTCCCTAAGTGATAGAGGGCTGGATTGGAAAGAGGCCAGGAAAAAGACGGCGGATAGAGCAGTGTGGCGTTCTCTTTGGCAAACCTCTACACCTCACGGTAGAAGAGGAGCGACTAAGTAAGTAAGTAAGAATCATCATCAACAAAATTTGACAAGAAGAATCTTCGACAAAATATGCCAGGAAGAATCATCATCAACAAAATGTGCCAGGAAGAATCTTCATCAACAAAATGTGCCAGGAAGAATCTTCACAAACAAAATGTGCCAAGAAGAATCTTCACCAACAAAATGTGCCAGGAAAAATCGTCATCAACAAAATGTGCAGTGGAAGAATCTTCATAAACAAAGTGTGCAGTGGAAGAATCTTCATCAACAAAATGTGCCAGGAAGAATCTTCATCATCAAAGTGTGCCAGGAAGAATCTTCATCAACAAAGTGTGCCAGGAAGAATCTTCATCAACAAAGTTTGCAGTGAAACAATCATCATCAACAAAATGTGACAAGAAGAATCTTCAACAAAATGTGCTAGGAAGAATGTTCATCAACAAAATGTGCCAGAAAGAATCTTTATGAACAAAATGTGCCAGGAAGAATCTTCACAAACAAAATGTGCCAAGAAGAATCTTAATCAACAAAATGTGCCAGGAACAATCTTCATCAACAAAATGTGCCTAGAAGAATTTTCATCAAAAAAATGTGTCAGAAAGAATCATCAACAAAATGTGCCAGGAAAAATCATCATAAAAAAGTGTGCAAGGAAGAATCACCATAAGCTAAGTGCATGGTGGAAGAATCTTCATCAATAAAGTGCCTGGTGGAAGAATCTTCAACAACAAAGTGCATAGTGGAAGAATCGTCATCAATAAAATGTGCAAGGAAAAATTTTCATCAATAAAATGTGCCAGGAAGAATCTTTATTAACAAAGTGTGTCAGGAAAAATTTTCAGCAACATAGTGTGCAATGAAAAAATCTTCATAAACAAAGTGCAAGGTGGAAGAATCTTCATCAACAAAATGTGCCAGGACAAATTTTCATCAGCAAAATGTGCCAGGAAGAATCTTCATTAACAAAATGTGCCAGGAAGAATTTCTATCAGCAAAATGTGCTAGAAAGAATTTTCATCAGCAAAATGTGCCAGGAAGAATCTTTATTAACAAAGTGTGCCAGGAAGAATTTTCATCAGCAAAATGTGCCAGCAAGATTCTTCATCAGCAAAATGGGCCAGGAAGAATCTTTATCAACAAAGTGTGCCAGGAAGAATTTTCATAAACAAAGTGTGCCAAGAAGAATCATCATCAACAAAGTGCATTGTGGAAGAATCATCAGGAACAAAGTGCATGTTGGAAGAATCATCATCAACAGAATTTGCCAGGAAGAATCATCATCAACAAAATATGCCAGGAAGAATCATCATCAATAAAATGTGCCAGGATGAATCATCATTAATAAAATGTGCCAGGAAGAATCATCATCAACAAAATTTGCCAGGGAGAATCATCATCAACAAAATGTGCCAGGGAAAATCATCATCAACAGAATGTGCCAGGAAGAATCATCATCAACAAAATATGTCAGAGAGAATCATCATCAACGAAATGTGCCTTGGAGAATCATCATCAACAGAATGTGCCATGAAGAATCATCATCAATAGAATGTGCCAGGAAGAATCATCATCAACAAAATGTGCCAGGAAGAATCATCATCAACAAAATTTGCCAGGAAGAGTCAGCATCAACAAAGCGCATGGTGGATTGATCTTTATCAACAAAGTGTGCAGTGGAGTCACATAAGTTGAGAGCCACTGCTTTTCATGGCTGAAGACAACAAGGCGGTCTATAGTTCACGCTGGCAAATAATTCAAATTTTCTCCACGTTATGTTACTATACAGATCTAGTGAAGCTAGACTTTGTCGTTATGAACAAACAAAAACAGCTAAAAGTTTGAACGATTAATAGATGGTGGTAAAGAGTGGATCAGAGAGGAGGTAGAGTGATTAGGGGAAGAGGTAAAGTGTAACAGGAATTAGGTCAAATGAAACATTAATTTGTCATACCTGTAAACTGTACGTGTGTTGGAATCCACAGACTCATGACTGCTTAACGAGGCTTACAGTTTACAAATGATTGGATACCCTCTTGCAGCAGCAGGTTGTACAATTCCACGGAATCAACTTGTAATTCATTTGTTATACCCAGCTAAGCTGTCACATTCAATGTTTCGTTAATGTGGTCAGTTTATTTTTAAGCTATTGCTGTTGAAATCAGAACTATTTTTCTCCAAACTAATATACGTAAATAATCAGGAACCTGCTCAAACATCTAATTTATCACTCAAATGTCACAACAACCAAAAATAAAAATTATATATATATATATATATATGTTAAATAATAACTCCATAACAAAAAAATACAATAAAAAATATTCAAAACAACATCAAAACAATAATTGTAACAAAATGAATATATACAACACACAAAAAATAGTTCTACAAAAATTAATATACACAACATAAAAATAATAATTGCTAAAAAAAATAGTCAATAGCTGAAACCTATAAATAAATTTCCCCACACACAAATAATCGCAATTAAAAAGTACTAAATAAATACTAAAATGGTGACAAAAGCACAACATTAATTTGAAAAAACTTTGAAAAATACTTTTATTCAAAACGTGGCAAAAGAATATGTAGAGAAACGTGTTTTTTTTAATTTGTTTGTTACGTAAAAAAAAAACATCTGGAAAGAAAATTACACAATTGGCACTTATAAACCATAAAAATGTTTACAAATATAGATATCAAGTTTAATGAGAATCTCAACCGTCTCTCTCAACAGTCGTTTCAAAAATATATAATTAGACTTTTAATATTGGCAAATAAAAAGAGTAAACAATCATAAATCACTTTCAATTTCTAGACTTTCATATCTAGAAAACTGAGCTATATGTTGTGTTCTCATAATGAAATCATATTCCAGCTGTAGCAGTTGGCAGCATTGACGTATAAATCATTAAGGATCATATTAAACAACTTTACATGTGGTGAAATAGTGTAGATTATTCTACGCGGAAGTAATAAATATATGGAATATAATTCAAAACGTAAGTGGAAAAGTTATTTAGATCACCTTGTGATCACTGAATGAATACTAACACTACAGGTTCAGTGGAGAAATTACAAACACCGATTTGGTAGGTTTTAGCTCAATTTAAGGTTAAGGTTCAACAGTAATACTGAAATAGATGGATACACTACTACTACAACATGGCGCATTATATATTAAATCAACCTTTCTGATACGATCAAACTAGAAAATTATAACCTGCATTCTGGTTACACACGATTAACCTTGAATGGATCGGGTTTGAGACCCACCCACCTACGTATAGTGCATAGCATGTACCTTACCGCTACATGGCAAGAACTCTCGTTTTATTAACAACACTTTCACCAAATCACAAATGTGGCAACACAAACGCACTGAAGAAAATATTAACACATGACGACCATCGGAAACTCCTCAAGGACTAAGATAATATGTGATTTATCTTATCAAGACATTACAGGTGTTAAGATGTGACGAACCCTTGAAAACCACATATATGGGGGTCCTGTGTACTTCACTTCTAGTTTAGATCTGATCAACCTTAACCTGACGTTTGGCGACGTCTACCTGTGACGGGCTGAGCGACATCTCCAGGTGTGCTAGCAGACAGGCCAGGCGGTGTGAAACAACGGGAAGTAAATCAGTCAACACCTCAAGGGGCACAACCAATAAATGTGTTTCCGATTCAACATATTCTTAGAGTAGCAGACTTGTAGAACCATTGCTTCACACGGCAAAGGTACAAGATTATATTCCCGTAATTCACACGTTCCAGTCAGCCTAGCTGTAAAATGGGTATATGGTTTTAAGGAAGGTGATAATGAAATTAAAAATGAAAATTAAAGCCTGCGAGGAAGTGCACTTTTAAAATAAAGTCTCTATCACTTCATCCCTGACAGCAGTGTCTTTATGAGACTATCGTCACAAATACCTTCACATTTAAGGAATAATAAAAGGTTGAGTGGAAAAATTACCCAGATTTAGCATAAATTATGATACTCAAATTAGAATATTGAACACGTAGTATCAATCAAAGACATAAAACATGAGATATGTGACACATAAAAACATTTACCAGAGAGAGAGAACTATATTAGGAAAATAGGAAAGGTAAAGGACCTAGGCGTTATAAATAGATCATACAGATAGCAGTAAAAAAAGGCAAATGAAATGTTAGGTATGATAAAGGATAAAGGTCAGGACTTCCTCTCCACGGCTCATATGGCTCAGTCTCTCTCAGCAGAAAGGTGTCAGCCTGACGACAGCACCGCACAAAGCATGAACTCCGTAGCTTCAGCGATGAACCCAGGGATCTCCAGAAAAATTGACATCATGGACCGACCATCGCATCTCGAATGCGAACCCTGGCCGTATGAAAATGATGCAAGCAGCTTGACCCCTTGGTCACAGAGAACCCCGAATACTGAATGTTAGGTAGAATGTTGTTTGCGAATGCCCACAATGAGCAGGTTACTCTTTTGTGCGCCTCGAAAAGGGGTTTTAAGTGGTGGTTGCAGTAGTTTTCCTCACATCCGGAGCGTGCTGATGAAGATGGAACGTGGTCCTCCAGGCGGTTGTGCTATGTTTGACTTCATCTGCGTGTCACTCACTACTATGTGGATCACGTCGATTCCTCAACCCGTTGATAAAAAGAAATATTAAACATATGAGCAAGGAAGTGATAGTCAAAGCTTTACAAAGCTTTAGTTAGACCTAGATTGGAGTACTGTATACAGGAGGGGGGGGGGGGGGGGAATCCTTTCCGCAGAGGAGATATACACATGCTGGAAAATATACTTGGAAGAATCACATAACTAATAGTGGAATTCCGTGAATTATAGTTACGAGGAAAGACTCAGAAAACCCGGTCTACAGCGATTGCAAAAGAGAAGAATTCGGTGTTTTGAATACAGGTTTATAAGATAATCAACGGAAGGAGGCAGCTTAGATAAACGGTTAGCACTATGCACGAAAATCAGATTAATGCGTACATTGGTCATGTCACTATTCCTTTATGCTTGTGAGACATGGACAATTACAGTTGACTTGCAGCGGAGGATACGGGCCTTGGAGGTCAGATGTTTCCGAAGACTTCTAAACGTCACTTTCAAAGATCGAGTTGCAAATGAGGAAATACGAGAAAGAATTACAACAGCAATAGGGCTTTTTAAAGACCTCTTGGCAACTGTCAAAAGAAGGAAACTTGCTTGGTATAGTCACATATCGAGATCAAATGGTCTTGTAAATACGATCCTGCCCGGTAAGGTGCAAGGCAGACGACGAAGAGGCGTCCCAAAAAGAGGTGGGAGGACAACATAAATGAATGGACCAATGTCAGAACAGACACAGGCAGCGGCCAATGACAGAGAACGGGTGGCGTGGTGTTGTGATGATGTCTTCATATGTGCCACAACGACCTCACTGGTGACGGGATGACCTTACCTGATCTATTTATTGTCTGATCCTGGTTTGCGTTTCGGGGTTAGGTGTATAAGTGACATCTGGACAGCGCCTTTGTGTGCGCTTCGTGGAAGGTGGAACTGGCTACCTTAGAAATTCTGTAAATCCATCTTTTGTGGTTCGGCCTCCACCCCTGGGACTGCTGTGTTTAAGTGTTAGAGCTATCTGTCGGACGCTGCTGTGTTGCGTAGTGATATGTGGTCAATCCACTTAATTTGCTGTTTTCTAATGAAGTCTAACACTGGCTTAGTCCCCATCTGTTTCCTGATCTCATCATTTCTAATTCTGTCCCATCTTGTCACATTTAGCATTCGCCTCAGGCATTTAATTTTTGTTGTTTCTATTTTTCTCTTACCTGTTGCTGTCAGTGTCCAAGTTTGATACTGGTAGCATAGTGTAGGCATGACAATTGTGTTGAAAGGGGCTTTTTTTGTGCCAATCTTGTTCTTCAGTATTATTGACTTATGGCAAATGATTTGGTTTGCTTTGGTGCACCTGTAATCGATTTCTTCTTGCATTCTTTCATTAGAAGATGCTTTCCTTCCTAAATATTTGAAATCTATCACCTGCTTGATTTGTTGCTGTTCTGTGTAGATCTTAGCGGTTGTTGCTGTTCTATGTAGATCTTAGCGGTTGTTGCTGTTCTGTGTAGATCTTTTCGGTTGTTGCTGTTCTGTGTAGATTTTAGCGGTTGTTGCTGTTCTGTGTAGATCTTAGCGGTTGTTGCTGTTCTGTGTAGATCTTAGCGGTTGTTGCTGTTCTGTGTAGATTTTAGCGGTTGTTGCTGTTCTGTGTAGATCTTAGCGGTTGTTGCTGTTCTGTGTAGATCTTAGCGGTTGTTGCTGTTCTGTGTAGATCTTAGCGGTTGTTTCTGTTCTTGCTATTGTCATTGTTTTAGTTTTACTCACGTTGATTCTCATGTTGTAAACTTCTGCAGTTAAGTTAAGGTTGTTTTAGTTTTACTCACGTTGATTCTCATGTTGTAAACTTCTGCAGTTAAGTTCAGGTTGTTTTAGTTTTACTCACGTTGATTCTCATGTTGTAAACTTCTGGAGTTAAGTTAAGGTTGTTTTAGTTTTACTCACGTTGATTCTCATGTTGTAAACTTCTGGAGTTAAGTTAAGGTTGTTTTAGTTTTACTCACGTTGATTCTCATGTTGTAAACTTCTGCAGTTAAGTTAAGGTTGTTTTAGTTTTACTCACGTTGATTCTCATGTTGTAAACTTCTGCAGTTAAGTTAAGGTTGTTTTAGTTTTACTCACGTTGATTCTCATGTTGTAAACTTCTGCAGTTAAGTTAAGGTTGTTTTAGTTTTACTCACGTTGATTCTCATGTTGTAAACTTCTGCAGTTAAGTTAAGGTTGTTTTAGTTTTACTCACGTTGATTCTCATGTTGTAAACTTCTGCAGTTAAGTTCAGGTTGTTTTAGTTTTACTCACGTTGATTCTCATGTTGTAAACTTCTGCAGTTAAGTTAAGGTTGTTTTAGTTTTACTCACGTTGATTCTCATGTTGTAAACTTCTGCAGTTAAGTTAAGGTTGTTTTAGTTTTACTCACGTTGATTCTCATGTTGTAAACTTCTGCAGTTAAGTTAAGGTTGTTTTAGTTTTACTCACGTTGATTCTCATGTTGTAAACTTCTGCAGTTAAGTTAAGGTTGTTTTAGTTTTACTCACGTTGATTCTCATGTTGTAAACTTCTGCAGTTAAGTTAAGGTTGTTTTAGTTTTACTCACGTTGATTCTCATGTTGTAAACTTCTGCAGTTAAGTTAAGGTTGTTTTAGTTTTCCTCACATTGATTCTCATGTTGTAAACTTCTGGAGTTAAGTTCAGGTTGTTTTAGTTTTACTCACGTTGATTCTCATGTTGTAAACTTCTGGAGTTAAGTTCAGGTTGTTTTAGTTTTACTCACGTTGATTCTCATGTTGTAAACTTCTGCAGTTAAGTTAAGGTTGTTTTAGTTGTACCCACGTTGATTCTCATGTTGTAAACTTCTGCAGTTAAGTTAAGGTTGTTTTAGTTTTACTCACGTTGATTCTCATGTTGTAAACTTCTGCAGTTAAGTTCAGGTTGTTTTAGTGTTGTTGCAGCTGTTCTTCAGTGTTTGCAATGAGTGTTTGGTCATCGGCGAAGAGAAGTTTGCTACAGCTGTTGTCATAGTTAGATTGGGCTTCTTTACTGATTTGGTCCATGGAATTATTTCAATGGTAGTATGTTGTTTCCTTTTGCTATATCTATGGTGGGCCGTCAATGGCGGATCACATTTGGATAAGTTTTGTACACCATATCTTTCATTGTACTATGTTATTCACTTCTATGGAATCAAATACATATTTTGCCTAATGGTTTCAATAACAACCATGCAGTCATTGAAGTCAATATCGTTCTTTCATCATGTTTTCAACTCTCGAGCGGGTTCGCACATATTTTATGTCATAACGTCAATCCATATCAATTTTTAAAATGTATTTGATCACCGGAATCCTAAACTGTCTTCATTATTCAGTGTGAAATTTATTTTGTACGTTACTTTTCTTCATGCTCAACGTTTTACGTCATCCATTCAAGCCAGTGTTTGTGGTCTACGTCATTGGCTGCCGAATGCCACTGAGACCTAGTTAGCTATCATCTTGTCGTCAACATTACAAGCATTTCTCTACACAACCCGTTCTCGTGTAGGCATCACGAGTGGAATATATTCAATCTATGAAAGTCATCCAGCTACATCAATAATACACATCTCAATGGGCAGCGAATTTCCAAGCGAACAACACAGAGCGGAGGCAGACGGAGTGGTATGCAGCCGGGCGGAGTTAGTGAAACCATCATCCCTGATCGGTACTGGCTCTCTCATCAGGAAAAAGCTGGCCAATTACAAGACCAGATCCATCAACCCCGACCCCTACATCGCCAGCATGACTGCGCGGAAGTGACTTCGGGGGGCATAGCTTTTGGGTCAAAATACACGAATATAATGTAACACTGGTTGTCTACAGACTCTTCTGGGGTCGCTGTGGTCTAGATGTCAGGCACTTGCCTTCCAAAGCGATAAACATAAACGGTGGACTTTCGAATACCACAAGTTTTACAGTGACCCCTGGTCTCACGGGAGGTGGGATCAGAGTGCCTGCATACTAAGTCGAATCCAGTCGTCTTGACTCATGTCTTGCCACTGGTCCAAGGTAGCTCAGGACCAGAGTGAGGTCGATGACATACGCAGTTTCTTCTCACTATAACCCAAATACAGTGCAAGTTACATCATCAAGACAAAACCGCCTGTTGGTGTGGCCATCCTTCGCTTGCGATGGGCAACTTATATGAGCATATTGTTTCACCATTAACCTCACCCGAGTGATACTTGAAAAGAATAATCCCACTCATACCTTCTAAGAATGTCATAAAAGGTGACTAAAGAGGATTATGCCTAAGGCTGGCAACCTGATCAAGCACAAACCAATTAAAGGAAGAATTAAACCCCGACAAGAAATGCACTTATTCTCTTCCTGTGTAAAGGGGTCGACAGTAGTGGGGGCCTGTGCTTTAATTTGAGCGAAATGTTGAATCAATCATTAACATCATACTACGTCTTTAATTACGTTATAGATTTGTGAAGAATACACAGAAGACCTCTGGGCTCTATGTGCGTGTATAGGCCAGTGCAGAATGATACGAATGGAGGAGCCGGAACATACTTAGAATGCCAAACCAACATTAGGGACACGGTCAGAGTAGCAATCTGGAAATCCTGTCATAATTACGAAGCAGAAATCAAGATGGCAACTGAAAACTGTTGAAAACCAATCTCAGCTCACAACCTGTAGTATTTCTGACATGCAAAGTCAGCCCTTCGGGTACTAAGTCCAGAAAACTGCTAGGTCTACATGCTCTACTGTCTTCTTCTTCAGCGTTAATCACGAAAAGGAAACTTGTTACGTTGCGTATTTGTTTACAATGAGGCTGCCATTTATACGTCTTTCGGCAAGATGCATCCGATTTCAACACGGCATTCTTTAGGACCAGATTTGCCTTCACACTTTGACCCCTGATCTCTTAGCCAGGTTGCAGTCTGTTTCCAGGGTCGCTACTTGTAGTCAGAAAAGGGTCTTGGTCAGCTATGGGTCTTTGGCCTTGATGCATGTGGTCAGCTATGGGTCTTTGACCTTGATGCATGCGGTCAGCTATGGCTCTTTGACCTTGACGCATGTGGTCAGCTATGGGTCTTTGTCCTTGATGCATGTGGTCATCTATGGGTCTTTGACCTTGATGCATGTGGTCAGCTATGGGTATTTGACCTTGATGCATGTGGTCAGCTATGGGTCTTTGACCTTGATGCATGCGGTCAGCTATGGGTCTTTGACCTTGATGCATGTGGTCAGCTATGGGTATTTGACCTTGATGCATGTGGTCAGCTATGGTTCTTTGACCTTGATGCATGCGGTCAGCTATGGGTCTTTGACCTTGATGCATGTAGTCAGCTATGGGTCTTTGACCTTGATGCATGTGGTCAGCTATGGATCTTTGACCTTGATGCATGTGGTCAGCTATGAGTCGCTGGCTACTGTCAGCTCTTTCACCGCTGCATCTCCACCCCATCACTCCCTTCCCCCCCCCCTCCCTGCTGCTGTCTGAACTCAGTAATCAGGGCATGATTGTCTTGCATTGGATAAGGTTTCATTGTGGCAAAGTATGCTCTAGTAAAGCTGCTCTTTACTAAAGATTACTGTGATTGTGGAATACCGAAAAACAAGAAAATGAATTGCGAGCTGGCAAATGGAGTTTAATGTAGACAAATGTACAGTCATCCACATGGGTAGATCAAATATGGAACATAATTTCAGAATGGGCGAGAACAATATTAGAATGATAGAAAAGGAAAGCCACCTAGGGGTTATAATAGAGTATACAGGTAAGGTGAGTGAGCAAGTCCAGGTAGCAGTGAAAAAGGCAAATGCAATGTTAGCGATGATAAAAAGAAATATTAATCATAGAAGCAAGGAAGTGATGGTCAAACTGTATAAAGCATTAGTTAGACCTAGATTGGAGTACTGTGTACAGGTGTGAAGTCTTTATCGTAGAGGAGATATAATATAAACATGCTGGAAAGGATACAAAGAATTCGACAAAGCTGATAGTTGGATTCCAGGATTACAGATGAGAAAAGTCTAAGAAAAACCTGCATAAAGTGTCTAGAAAAAAGAAGAATTCAAGGAGACTTAATACAGGCTTATAAGATAATCAAATGAAAGGAAAAATTAGACTATAGCAAGTTTTTTTCCAAAAAACACCACCTACAAAAACAAGAGGGCATAGCTAGAAATTAACTAAAGAAAGGTCCAGATTAAATAAGAGGACATACTTTTTTAGTCAGAGAGTGGTGAATGCTTGGAATGCATTGCAACAGGGAGTAGTTGAGGCAGGGACAATTAATGCATTTAAGAATAGATTGGATGCGCATAGCTTTTAGAGCAAGGAAATGTAAATGAAACTTGTTGTATATAAACTCTGCTGAGTCTTCTAAACCAGTATAACGCCGTTAAGTTAAAATATAAGATACATAGACAAAAGCAAGCTGGTGTGTTGCACCTTAGAACTGGACACAACCGACTCCGCAGTCACATTTACACACAATTGAAGACTGGCAGATCCGCCAGATGCGAACAGACACCCTAGACTGCAGAACACATACTACAGAACTGCCTCGAACATGATGTACAGAGAAAACCCTACTAACCTATAGAAACAACACTGGAAGAGAAACTTTATGGATTTGTATGTAGACTACAAATTACGAAAGATTATACAACAGGCAACATTGCAGACATAGAAATTTCCATTTCTATTTCCATAGACATACGAGGCATTTTCAAACGACACAAGATCTAACTGCACCAAGTGAACATACATATGATGCACATGATAACGTCACTTCTGATGTAAACAGCGCATACCAACCGTTAAGTTTGCAAAATTTCATTATTCTTCGACTCAAAGTTTCCTCAGCAGACCGTTGAAAACATGGCTGGTGTGATACGGAATCCGTCCATAGTTGATCAGCGAGCGGTGATTCGGTTTCTAACAGCTGAAGAATGTCGACCAGTTGATATTCATCGCAGAATGCAGGCAGTTTATAGTAACAAAAGTGTGGTGAACGTAGGCTCCGGCGACGGTCTACCTGAATTGCTGCATCAATTTTGGCGATGGCAATTTCTGATGCAACAATATGCGCCTGACCTGGTCCGTTTCATTAACTCACATCCTTCTTTAAATATCGTTTAAATACTTGATAAATTTATGTATAAGTAACTCATTCACATGTTTTTAGTAAATAAGCTTAAAATGTCTTATTCTCTGATTGATCAGTTCTGAGACTGGTTGCAAGGTTGTCTGAGCATTTCTCTTTATTTGACTCCATCCTTTACAGTTCTCTTCATTTTATCATAGGTTCGTATTTTAATGTCTCTGCATGCCTGAGATATAAAGGTGAGTCTTGGTCGTCCTCTTCCTCTTTCCCCCCTGAATCTTGCCATCAAGTATCTTCCGTAGAAGACTTTCATGTCGCATATTGTATCCCAAGCAACACAATCTTCGTTTCTGTATAATTTTCAATATTTGTCTTTGTGCACTTACCTCAATGTGAAAATCGTCATTGTATCTTCTTTCTGTCCAAGACACGCTTTGCTTTCTGCGATAGCACCACATTTCAAACGCTTCTAAGTTCTTGTTCATCCTCCTTTGCTAGAGTCTATGGTCCATCCCTATACTTGTGTTAGTTGCCCATCGCAGGCGATGATAGTGACATCATCAGATGGCTTTGTCTTGACGATGTGTAACTTGCGATGTGAAGAAGTAACTGCGCTGGTCATCAACCTCACTCTCTAGTCCTGAGCTACATTGGATCAGTGGCAAGACATAAGTCAAGACGACTGGAGGTAACTCAGGATGTAAGCACTCTGGTCCCACCTCCCTTAAGACCAGGAGTTACTTGAAATTGTGATCGGTGGATTCGATCGCCCACCGTTTCCATTCATCGCTTCGAGAGGCGTGTGCCTTACCTCTTGACAACACTCGCTGTGTGAGCGATGCGTCACGAACATGATGCTAACTGGGCAGGGCCCAATCTCTTGAAGGTGATGTGTTAGTTCATTATTAATGACCCGTATGGCCATTTCCCAGCCACACCAAAACCGGCACTGTCGGCAACCAGGGCGAAGGATGCCAATCTCGTGAAGTTCAGCTGTGTGCACTGGATCATGGATATACGACACAGGGTAATAGAAATACTATTTAAATAGTCGAAGACCATGCCAGATTAATAGAAGTCAAAAACACCACAAAATGAATGAACTAACTAATCTAAATGGAAAACCACAGCATGTTTCCATAGATACAAGTGTAAGTCGTCAACTAATGTGAATTCCAGTCACTTCTGTTGCCTGGTGGAATCAATAATGGAATAATACACAAGAACAAAGAATAGACTCGGTCTGTTAGGTGCCATCTTGCATCTTTACCAGTACCATGTGCAATGAAGTAATTTCTTTGAATCCTTTTCCTTTTTTCAAAGCTTGATGACAAAATAGAGGCCTAAGGACAAGTTTGATGGCACATGAGAATAATCTTGGCGATCCAAGGCCTTCTTCCCAGTAAAAACCTGTTTAACTAGAGTCATATGTTTTTTATATTTGTTGAAAAAAAACCTTCCAACTTTTATTAAGAAAATGTCATGGCATTTTTTTTATTACATCTACCTTAATCTGACATTATATTGTTGTTATCTTCTTTATTGTGAGTATTGTTTCTGTTCTGGAAACATTTAGATGTAGCACTGTAAAATATGTGTGTATCCTATGTTATTGTTAACCGTTCCGTTCGTTCTCAATCTTCCTCTATCAAACCCTGAAAGGGCTGGTAGCAGGATGTAGTCCAGAGAATGGAATGCGCTGTGTCGTAGTTTACAGCTTGACTGCGATATTTGCACCTTTCAGTCCAACACATCCGACTTCAGCAAGCATTTTTTGAGTACCGGGTTAAAAAGCAGCAAACGCCTATGTTGAACATTATGCCAGAGCAAACCACATTGAGGTCCCTGCAGATAGGCATACAGACATTAGGGAAGAGCTAAAGGGGCACGACAACATCAATATGGCACCAGAAGAGCACATGATGGCAAAATTAACAATGAACGAAATGGAAGAGGCCATGAGAACATTAAAGAAAAGGAAATCTCCTGGAAAAGACGGGATAACAAACGAAATGCTGATGGGGCTGGGCCAAACAGCAAAGAAGAAACTACTATCAGTCCTGAACCAAAGTTGGAAAAGGGGTATTGTACCCCAGGCATGGAAAGACGCAGTACTTGTACCAGTACCAAAGAAAGGAAAAGACAAAACAGATCCAAATTGATACAGGCCTATCAGCCTACTGAGCTGTGTCGGCAAACTGATGGAACGTATGATAAATACCAGACTGATGTGGCATCTGGAAGAAAAACGCATATTAATTCCACAGCAAGCAGGCTTTAGACAGCACAGATCCACTGAGGATCAGGTCATCCTCATAGCCCAGGAAATAGAAGATGCCTACCAGGAACAAAAACACACAGTAGCGATTTGGGTGGACCTAGAAAGGGCATTTGACAAAGTCTGGAAAGAGGGACTTAGAGTCAAGCTACGAAGAAGTGAAGTTTGTGGGAAAATGTACAAATGGATGTCACTACCTCAAAAACAGAACGGCCAGAGTTCAAGTACAAGGGCAGATGAGCAAAAAGGTGACACTGGAGCAGGGAGTACCCCAAGGGGGAGTACTGTCACCCACACTCTTCCTGGTGTATATAAATAATATAACAGAGAATATACAAAGAAGAGTCCATAGCGCAATGTTGGCAGACGATCTGGCTATGTGGACCTCTGAAAAGAATCTCACCAAAGCAAGAAATCGGATGCAGCAGGCCCTAACATCGCTGGAAGAGTGGGCGAAGTCATGGTTGGTCAAAATAAACGAGGAAAAAACCACATGTACAATATTCTCGCTGTCAAACAAATCCCAAAACACCAAATTAAGTCTTACCGGCAAATACCTGCAGACAAACGACAACCCAAACTACTTGGGAGTCACATTTGATCGGCGCATGACATGGAAAAGTCAGATCGAGAGAAACCGAATGAGAGCCAGAGAAAGAATGGCAATCATGAGGAAACTTGCTGGCACAAGCTGGGGAGCAGACGAAAGTATACTAAAGAAACTATACACTGGAAGAGTGAGACCAGTTCTCGAGTATGGCATTGCGACATGGACAACAGCAGCAAAGGCAAACTTCGACAAAATTAGCAAACTCCAAAACCAAGCCATGAGAGTTATAACAGGAGGCATGAAGTCAACGCCAATTGTAGAACTTGAAAAGATTACAAAACTGCAACCCATGACCGACAGAAGAGACTGCAGAGCCCAGCTGCAATCAGAGAAACTCAGAAGACTGACTGACCATCCAATGCACCAGAGACTAAACAATTTCGGAAATGGGAAACTAAAGTGGAGAAACTTTGCAGAAATAGCCAAAGCAAAGATGCACGAAGAGCCCATGAACACACTAACAACACCAAAGCCCATCCCTACTGTACGAAAACCTATCTGGAGGCAGCATATATTTCCAGAGGTGGTAGAAAATATACCAGGTATTGGAAACAAAAACTGCCAGACTGATTAAGAAAGAAGAGATACTACCCTGAGCTACATATCGGAAAACTACCCAAGCATGGACTGGACCCATGCATACACTGACGGCTCTGTAACAAACACTACACAGAACAGAGGGGCAGGAGCATTTCTGAACCTACCAAATGGCAGAAAAATAGCACTGTCATTCGCTACTGAAAAATACACAAGCAATTTCAGAGTGGAGGCAGAGGCACTGAGGGCGGCAGTGGAAGAAATGGTGACAGGTAAAAGGAATGAAAGCCACATAGTCCTGCTTACCGATGCCTTGGCCGTAGTCACAGCACTGAAAAGCCAGAAAAATACTGAGCTTAATGATTTAAGAGCAGTACTCTGTCAACTATGCCAGCAGGCCGCACCAAAAAGGGTAGTCCATCCCACTGCAACATCCAAGGCAACGAGGAGGCAGACAGACTGGCAAAAGAAGGTGCAAGACTACCACAACCAGATACTAGTATGACATACGAAGAGTCAAAACGGCTTATTAGAGCTAGATACATGACCAAATGGGAAACCGAACATACTGGCTACACCAATAATGATGCCTATTACCAGTTGAACAGAAGAGAGCAGGTCGTGGTCTTCAGACTCCACACTGGCCACAATAGACTTAGGTACCACCTATTCAACAAATTGAAGATAGGTGGCACTGACGAATGCCCGTGTGGTACCGTGAAAATGACCGCTGAACATTTGCTGCAAAACTGCCCGACATATGAGGATCAGAGAAAGCACATATGGCCATCACCAGTGGCAACACTAGACAAGCTCTATGGCAGTGTCGACAGCCTCAAGATGACAGCTGCTTTCTTTGAACAAATTCAAGTTGACGTATGACAGCGTACGAAAAAGAAGAAGACAATGCCTTTTCTTATTTTCCAGCATTCACATCCATAGTTGAGCATTGGTTATATGCTGGAGTTAAACAATCTGAGCTTGGTGTACTCGCTCAATGGTTTTGATTTCCAGATGTTCGTTAGTTGGGTAAAGGCACTTGCGGCTAGAGCATTGTGAGTGAAAATTTCCTTAGATGTATCTCCATCTTGATTCATTTTGCTAACCCGATAGGTGAAACTGTTAACTGTTTGTAATATCTCTATATGCAAGTGTATAAAAGTAGATTTGTGGGTGAAATTCATGACCTTCGTCTTGAAAGCATTGATTTTGAGTCATATCTGATTGATCCAACTTGTTTTGCGCTTCTTCAGGAGTGGAACTCCAGAGTGCCAGATCATCTGCGAAATCATGGTCCTGTATAATCTTGCCATCTATCCATTGTAAAGCTAAAATAATTCAAAGTGAAAGATAGAGGATTCATGTCCACTGCAAGATACACAGAAATGAGGGAGGGGGGAAATAAACTACCAAAGATGGAAGAAGCAAAACCTAACCTGAAGACAGAACAAAGTATGAAGAAATAAACTCACCTCTAGAGACAAATCGCACAAAGAACACAGTGTGGTCAGTACAGCAGAAACATTCTACTCTTTGCTGAAAAAAGATCAAGTGATACTCTCCAGATTCCAGTCAGATCACTGCATACTGGAAACCATCTATTCAACAAATAATAATTCAAACACAAACACGGGCTGTAATGAGGAGGACAAACATACAGTAAATTTCCAAGTCTGTCGGCTTGACGAGAGTGGCAGTGTGACAGCCTTCTCAACTCAATTTATAGAGACAAGCCTGAGACAGACAGCCAAGTTTATGTGGGAAATGCATGTAATTATTTGAGGTGGAAAATAAAAAGCATGTCCACATTTAATGCAGCAAAAAGAAAACGTAAAAAATCAGCAGATGAACTATCACCCATATTCTATTTTAACAATTTGAAAGTTTTTGACATTTTCAGATATTCTAAAGAGATAACAATATTTTCCTGAACACACTGTAGATGCAAATTAATATTTACATACATATTATATAAGACATTTTACATATCTGTCAGAAACAAGTATTCCCTGGCAAATCAGATAGGCACAGCAGCATCAAGTGTAGTACATGTTTACAAATACATTAAACAACTTTGGATATATTTCAAGTGTGCAAGAGATTTGTCTCTGTTAGTCACTGCTATTCTACTCTTGGTAGTGTAGAGGTCCATTTTTTATATTTACTTGCAACTGAATGAGCAGACAAACAAGTAATTAGACTTTATGCCTTTGGATAATCAAAGTGCAGCCTTCTTTTGGCATTTATGCAGACCACTTTTGGGTAGGAATTTAAATGAAATTATTGCATGGACAGTGGCTAAGAGCGTGATATTTTCGATTTTCAACTTCCATAGGAACTTCAACATGAATAGAGTGTACATGGGGCTTCTAACAAGACTAAGCACTGATCTTAATTTGTGAGATTTGAATACACACACTTTCACGATTTTATTCGTTTCTTTTGAGACGAGTGGCTTACCTCTCAGCTACAGTGACCCCGTGAGGGACTTTTGTGTCTAGCAAATGTCTCATCTATATATATCTAATAACTAATAATGTAACATTTCAGCATATCTGTCTTTGTAACACATGAAGAAAAAACATACAAAGTTGTTAATGCTGGCAGGGTAATAACTAAAGCAGTATCCTTTACAAGTTAGGTCAAATATTCATTTCTTGACTGACTATGAACTTGTTCTTTGTGTTCTTGGCTGTTCCTATAAGTTGTAACACATTCTCTATCTTCTCTACAATTTCTTTCTCATGAGCCAGACAAATGGTGATAGACTCATTTATTTGATTTTAAATTTTGACATAAGCATGTCTGTGTAGCACATGAAGAGACTACATACAAAGTTGATAATGCTGGAAGGGATTATTAATGCTGGAAAGTTAAAGCAGTATCATTTACAAGTAAGGATAAATATTCATTTCTTGACTAGGAACATGTCCTTTGTGTTCTTGACCATTGCTATAAGTTCTAGCACATTCTCTATCTGTTCCACAATTTCCTTCTCGTGAGCTACATGAACTATATGCCCACCCCTGGCAAACACCAGACACCTGCTCAGCCATCCTTCAGGCACTGTTGGGAGAGAATAATAATTATCAATTATGTTTATTTCAGTACTGCTAAAAAAAGAACTGATCAAGAATTGCAATAGAATGTGACCTTCTTAGATCTTTGGTCAATACCTAACAAAGCAATCAGTGACCTGATGATGCATTCAAGAGCAGTAAACAACCTCCACTCTACCAGATCTGTGGCCATCCTTCATAAGATAATCCAGTTTTGGTACATGATTTCAATGATGCCTTCAAGAGCAGTAACAAACTCCTTCCACTCTACCAGATCTGTGGCCATCCTTCATAAGATAATCCAGTTTTGGTACATGATTTCAATGATGCCTTCAAGAGCAGTAACAAACTCCCTCCACTTTACCAGATCTGTGGCCATCCTTCATAAGATAATCCAGTTTTGGTACATGATTTCAATGATGCCTTCAAGAGCAGTAACAAACTCCACTTTGCCAGATCTGTGGCCATCCTTCATAAGATAATCCAGTTTTGGTACATGATTTCAATGATGCCTTCAAGAGCAGTAACAAACTCCCTCCACTTTACCAGATCTGTGGCCATCCTTCATAAGATAATCCAGTTTTGGTACATGATTTCAATGATGCCTTCAAGAGCAGTAACAAACTCCCTCCACTTTACCAGATCTGTGGCCATCCTTCATAAGATAATCCAGTTTTGGTACATGATTTCAATGATGCCTTCAAGAGCAGTAACAAACTCCACTTTGCCAGATCTGTGGCCATCCTTCATAAGATAATCCAGTTTTGGTACATGATTTCAATGATGCCTTCAAGAGCAGTAACAAACTCCACTTTGCCAGATCTGTGGCCATCCTTCATAAGATAATCCAGTTTTGGTACATGATTTCAATGATGCCTTCAAGAGCAGTAACAAACTCCACTTTGCCAGATCTGTGGCCATCCTTCATAAGATAATCCAGTTTTGGTACATGATTTCAATGATGCCTTCAAGAGCAGTAACAAACTCCCTCCACTTTACCAGATCTGTGGCCATCCTTCATAAGATAATCCAGTTTTGGTACATGATTTCAATGATGCCTTCAAGAGCAGTAACAAACTCCACTCTACCAGATCTGTGGCCATCCTTCATAAGATAATCCAGTTTTGGTACATGATTTCAATGATGCCTTCAAGAGCAGTAACAAACTCCTTCCACTCTACCAGATCTGTGGCCATCCTTCATAAGATAATCCAGTTTTGGTACATGATTTCAATGATGCCTTCAAGAGCAGTAACAAACTCCACTTTGCCAGATCTGTGGCCATCCTTCATAAGATAATCCAGTTTTGGTACATGATTTCAATGATGCCTTCAAGAGCAGTAACAAACTCCACTTTGCCAGATCTGTGGCCATCCTTCATAAGATAATCCAGTTTTGGTACATGATTTCAATGATGCCTTCAAGAGCAGTAACAAACTCCTTCCACTCTACCAGATCTGTGGCCATCCTTCATAAGATAATCCAGTTTTGGTACATGATTTCAATGATGCCTTCAAGAGCAGTAACAAACTCCCTCCACTTTACCAGATCTGTGGCCATCCTTCATAAGATAATCCAGTTTTGGTACATGATTTCAATGATGCCTTCAAGAGCAGTAACAAACTCCACTTTGCCAGATCTGTGGCCATCCTTCATAAGATAATCCAGTTTTGGTACATGATTTCAATGATGCCTTCAAGAGCAGTAACAAACTCCACTCTACCAGATCTGTGGCCATCCTTCATAAGATAATCCAGTTTTGGTACATGATTTCAATGATGCCTTCAAGAGCAGTAACAAACTCCCTCCACTTTACCAGATCTGTGGCCATCCTTCATAAGATAATCCAGTTTTGGTACATGATTTCAATGATGCCTTCAAGAGCAGTAACAAACTCCACTCTACCAGATCTGTGGCCATCCTTCATAAGATAATCCAGTTTTGGTACATGATTTCAATGATGCCTTCAAGAGCAGTAACAAACTCCCTCCACTTTACCAGATCTGTGGCCATCCTTCATAAGATAATCCAGTTTTGGTACATGATTTCAATGATGCCTTCAAGAGCAGTAACAAACTCCCTCCACTTTACCAGATCTGTGGCCATCCTTCATAAGATAATCCAGTTTTGGTACATGATTTCAATGATGCCTTCAAGAGCAGTAACAAACTCCCTCCACTTTACCAGATCTGTGGCCATCCTTCATAAGATAATCCAGTTTTGGTACATGATTTCAATGATGCCTTCAAGAGCAGTAACAAACTCCACTCTACCAGATCTGTGGCCATCCTTCATAAGATAATCCAGTTTTTGTACATGATTTCAATGATGCCTTCAAGAGCAGTAACAAACTCCACTCTACCAGATCTGTGGCCATCCTTCATAAGATAATCCAGTTTTGGTACATGATTTCAATGATGCCTTCAAGAGCAGTAACAAACTCCCTCCACTTTACCAGATCTGTGGCCATCCTTCATAAGATAATCCAGTTTTGGTACATGATTTCAATGATGCCTTCAAGAGCAGTAACAAACTCCCTCCACTCTACCAGATCTGTGGCCATCCTTCATAAGATAATCCAGTTTTGGTACATGATTTCAATGATGCCTTCAAGAGCAGTAACAAACTCCACTCTACCAGATCTGTGGCCATCCTTCATAAGATAATCCAGTTTTGGTACATGATTTCAATGATGCCTTCAAGAGCAGTAACAAACTCCTTCCACTCTACCAGATCTGTGGCCATCCTTCATAAGATAATCCAGTTTTGGTACATGATTTCAATGATGCCTTCAAGAGCAGTAACAAACTCCACTTTGCCAGATCTGTGGCCATCCTTCATAAGATAATCCAGTTTTGGTACATGATTTCAATGATGCCTTCAAGAGCAGTAACAAACTCCACTTTGCCAGATCTGTGGCCATCCTTCATAAGATAATCCAGTTTTGGTACATGATTTCAATGATGCCTTCAAGAGCAGTAACAAACTCCTTCCACTCTACCAGATCTGTGGCCATCCTTCATAAGATAATCCAGTTTTGGTACATGATTTCAATGATGCCTTCAAGAGCAGTAACAAACTCCCTCCACTTTACCAGATCTGTGGCCATCCTTCATAAGATAATCCAGTTTTGGTACATGATTTCAATGATGCCTTCAAGAGCAGTAACAAACTCCACTTTGCCAGATCTGTGGCCATCCTTCATAAGATAATCCAGTTTTGGTACATGATTTCAATGATGCCTTCAAGAGCAGTAACAAACTCCACTCTACCAGATCTGTGGCCATCCTTCATAAGATAATCCAGTTTTGGTACATGATTTCAATGATGCCTTCAAGAGCAGTAACAAACTCCCTCCACTTTACCAGATCTGTGGCCATCCTTCATAAGATAATCCAGTTTTGGTACATGATTTCAATGATGCCTTCAAGAGCAGTAACAAACTCCACTCTACCAGATCTGTGGCCATCCTTCATAAGATAATCCAGTTTTGGTACATGATTTCAATGATGCCTTCAAGAGCAGTAACAAACTCCCTCCACTTTACCAGATCTGTGGCCATCCTTCATAAGATAATCCAGTTTTGGTACATGATTTCAATGATGCCTTCAAGAGCAGTAACAAACTCCCTCCACTTTACCAGATCTGTGGCCATCCTTCATAAGATAATCCAGTTTTGGTACATGATTTCAATGATGCCTTCAAGAGCAGTAACAAACTCCCTCCACTTTACCAGATCTGTGGCCATCCTTCATAAGATAATCCAGTTTTGGTACATGATTTCAATGATGCCTTCAAGAGCAGTAACAAACTCCACTCTACCAGATCTGTGGCCATCCTTCATAAGATAATCCAGTTTTTGTACATGATTTCAATGATGCCTTCAAGAGCAGTAACAAACTCCACTCTACCAGATCTGTGGCCATCCTTCATAAGATAATCCAGTTTTGGTACATGATTTCAATGATGCCTTCAAGAGCAGTAACAAACTCCCTCCACTTTACCAGATCTGTGGCCATCCTTCATAAGATAATCCAGTTTTGGTACATGATTTCAATGATGCCTTCAAGAGCAGTAACAAACTCCCTCCACTCTACCAGATCTGTGGCCATCCTTCATAAGATAATCCAGTTTTGGTACATGATTTCAATGATGCCTTCAAGAGCAGTAACAAACTCCCTCCACTTTACCAGATCTGTGGCCATCCTTCATAAGATAATCCAGTTTTGGTACATGATTTCAATGATGCCTTCAAGAGCAGTAACAAACTCCACTCTACCAGATCTGTGGCCATCCTTCATAAGATAATCCAGTTTTGGTACATGATTTCAATGATGCCTTCAAGAGCAGTAACAAACTCCCTCCACTTTACCAGATCTGTGGCCATCCTTCATAAGATAATCCAGTTTTGGTACATGATTTCAATGATGCCTTCAAGAGCAGTAACAAACTCCCTCCACTTTACCAGATCTGTGGCCATCCTTCATAAGATAATCCAGTTTTGGTACATGATTTCAATGATGCCTTCAAGAGCAGTAACAAACTCCCTCCACTTTACCAGATCTGTGGCCATCCTTCATAAGATAATCCAGTTTTGGTACATGATTTCAATGATGCCTTCAATAGCAGTAACAAACTCCCTCCACTTTACCAGATCTGTGGCCATCCTTCATAAGATAATCCAGTTTTGGTACATGATTTCAATGATGCCTTCAAGAGCAGTAACAAACTCCCTCCACTTTACCAGATCTGTGGCCATCCTTCATAAGATAATCCAGTTTTGGTACATGATTTCAATGATGCCTTCAAGAGCAGTAACAAACTCCACTTTGCCAGATCTGTGGCCATCCTTCATAAGATAATCCAGTTTTGGTACATGATTTCAATGATGCCTTCAAGAGCAGTAACAAACTCCACTTTGCCAGATCTGTGGCCATCCTTCATAAGATAATCCAGTTTTGGTACATGATTTCAATGATGCCTTCAAGAGCAGTAACAAACTCCACTTTGCCAGATCTGTGGCCATCCTTCATAAGATAATCCAGTTTTGGTACATGATTTCAATGATGCCTTCAAGAGCAGTAACAAACTCCACTTTGCCAGATCTGTGGCCATCCTTCATAAGATAATCCAGTTTTGGTACATGATTTCAATGATGCCTTCAAGAGCAGTAACAAACTCCACTTTGCCAGATCTGTGGCCATCCTTCATAAGATAATCCAGTTTTGGTACATGATTTCAATGATGCCTTCAAGAGCAGTAACAAACTCCACTTTGCCAGATCTGTGGCCATCCTTCATAAGATAATCCAGTTTTGGTACATGATTTCAATGATGCCTTCAAGAGCAGTAACAAACTCCACTTTGCCAGATCTGTGGCCATCCTTCATAAGATAATCCAGTTTTGGTACATGATTTCAATGATGCCTTCAAGAGCAGTAACAAACTCCACTTTGCCAGATCTGTGGCCATCCTTCATAAGATAATCCAGTTTTGGTACATGATTTCAATGATGCCTTCAAGAGCAGTAACAAACTCCCTCCACTTTACCAGATCTGTGGCCATCCTTCATAAGATAATCCAGTTTTGGTACATGATTTCAATGATGCCTTCAAGAGCAGTAAACAAACTCCACTCTACCAGATCTGTGGCCATCCTTCATAAGATAATCCAGTTTTGGTACATGATTTCAATGATGCCTTCAAGAGCAGTAACAAACTCCACTTTGCCAGATCTGTGGCCATCCTTCATAAGATAATCCAGTTTTGGTACATGATTTCAATGATGCCTTCAAGAGCAGTAACAAACTCCACTTTGCCAGATCTGTGGCCATCCTTCATAAGATAATCCAGTTTTGGTACATGATTTCAATGATGCCTTCAAGAGCAGTAACAAACTCCTTCCACTCTACCAGATCTGTGGCCATCCTTCATAAGATAATCCAGTTTTGGTACATGATTTCAATGATGCTTTCAAGAGCAGTAACAAACTCCACTCTACCAGATCTGTGGCCATCCTTCATAAGATAATCCAGTTTTGGTACATGATTTCAATGATGCTTTCAAGAGCAGTAACAAACTCCACTCTACCAGATCTGTGGCCATCCTTCATAAGATAATCCAGTTTTGGTACATGATTTCAATGATGCCTTCAAGAGCAGTAACAAACTCCACTTTGCCAGATCTGTGGCCATCCTTCATAAGATAATCCAGTTTTGGTACATGATTTCAATGATGCCTTCAAGAGCAGTAACAAACTCCACTTTGCCAGATCTGTGGCCATCCTTCATAAGATAATCCAGTTTTGGTACATGATTTCAATGATGCCTTCAAGAGCAGTAACAAACTCCACTTTGCCAGATCTGTGGCCATCCTTCATAAGATAATCCAGTTTTGGTACATGATTTCAATGATGCCTTCAAGAGCAGTAACAAACTCCTTCCACTCTACCAGATCTGTGGCCATCCTTCATAAGATAATCCAGTTTTGGTACATGATTTCAATGATGCCTTCAAGAGCAGTAAACAAACTCCACTCTACCAGATCTGTGGCCATCCTTCATAAGATAATCCAGTTTTGGTACATGATTTCAATGATGCCTTCAAGAGCAGTAACAAACTCCTTCCACTCTACCAGATCTGTGGCCATCCTTCATAAGATAATCCAGTTTTGGTACATGATTTCAATGATGCCTTCAAGAGCAGTAACAAACTCCTTCCACTCTACCAGATCTGTGGCCATCCTTCATAAGATAATCCAGTTTTGGTACATGATTTCAATGATGCCTTCAAGAGCAGTAACAAACTCCTTCCACTCTACCAGATCTGTGGCCATCCTTCATAAGATAATCCAGTTTTGGTACATGATTTCAATGATGCCTTCAAGAGCAGTAACAAACTCCACTTTACCAGATCTGTGGCCATCCTTCATAAGATAATCCAGTTTTGGTACATGATTTCAATGATGCCTTCAAGAGCAGTAACAAACTCCACTTTACCAGATACTTCTTCTTGGTAAGCTTTCAGACAGCAACTTGAATTAATCTAAAAAAGAAGGTTAGCCTTAGACTATTGATATCTTCATTGAACTTGTTCAGGAATGACATTGATGATGGTCATTTGTGCTTTCTCTATTCCTCATATGTTGGACACCTCTTTAGCAGATGTTCAGCGGACATTTTATCTTGGTGTTTAGCCAATAGCTTTTCCCTCTGTAACTTGTCTTCACAGAACAGAGAAGGGTGACCACCAGTAGCATTGAGTGGACCCCTTTGAGATAGGAGGGTCTGGTACTCTCACTGCCTGGTGTGAATCTACAGGATGAGCACCATGATGCTGACTCTTTATATGTGACCAGGGGATAGTGAGGTCTGGGCTGGACGTCCCGCTTGTTAAAGGAAAGTGAAGCGTCTGTTATAGCTTCTCCTTTCCAGGTTTAGAGATTGTCGCCAGATTCACTGTTCGGTTCGTAGGCATCTGTTAACGAAGGACTGGAGTCTTTGTTGTATGACCTTGGTCGTTCTCCGTGTCTCCGCTCCATACAGCAACACCAACTTGAAACTTACGTTGAATATTCTAATTTTGGTGTCAATCTTGATATCTCTGGATCTCCATATATTATTTAGTGTCAGGAATGCCCCTCGTGCCTTTCCAATTCTGAACCTTACATCTGTACCTCTTGATGTGTCTATTGTACTGCCTAAATAGGTGAAGATATCCACTTCCTTCAACGGCTCTCCAGCATGATTGGTTCTTGCTGTTAGTGTTGAGTTTCTTCTTCTTCTTCTTCTTCTTCATCGTACGCAGTCAGACATCAACCTTAATTTTTTCGAAAAAAGCAGCCGTCATCCTGAGGCTGTCGACACTGCCATAGAGCTTTTCTAGTGTTGCCACTATTGATGGCCACATCTGCTCTCTCTGATCCTCGTATGTCGGGCAGTTTTGCAGCAAATGTTCAGCGGTCATTTTCCCGGTACCACATGGGCATTCGTCAGTGCCCCCTATCTTCAATTTGTTGAATAGGTGGTACCTAAGTCTATTATGGCCAGTGCGAAGTCAGAAGACCACGACCTGCTCTCTTCTGTTCAACTGGTAATAGGCATCGTTTTTGGTGTAGCCAGTGTGTTCGGTTTCCCATTTGGTCATGTATCTAGCTCTAATAAGCCGTTTTGACTCTTCGTATGTCATACTAGTTTCTGGTTGTGGTAGTCTTGCACCTTTTTTTGCCAGTCTGTCTGCCTCCTCGTTGCCTTGGATGTTGCAGTGGGATGGAACCCACTGTATCACTACCCTTTTTGGTGCGGACACTTGGCATAGTTGACAGAGTACTGCTCTTAGTTCATTAAGCTCAGTATTTTTCTGGCTTTTCAGTGCTGTGACTACGGCCAGGGCATCTGTAAGCAGGACTATATGGCTTTCATTCCTTTTATCTGTCACCATTTCTTCCACTGCCGCCCTCAGTGCCTCTGCCTCCGCTCTGAAATTGCTTGTGTATTTTCCAGTAGCGAATGACAGTGTTATTTTTCGGCCATTTGGTAGGTTCAGAAATGCTCCTGTCCTCTGTTCTGTGTAGTGTAATGTTGAGTTTAAGGAGCTTGGTTTTCTTCATGTTGATATTCAGTCCCAGTTTGGCAGATTGTTCTTTCACCCTATCAAGTTTCTCTTGCATTTGAATATGACTGTGACAAAGGTACCAGATCATCTGCGTAGTCCAGGTCCTCCAATTGTGACAATAGTGTCCACTGTATACCAGTTTTTTTGCCTTCAATTGATGTCTTTATTATCCAATCTATAGCCAACAAGAATGGAAAAGTGAGAGCAGGCATCCCTGTTTGCACCCTGAAGCTGTCAGTCAGTACTCCATGTACCACTCTACTAACTGTGTCTTTGTACATATTCTGGATGAGGGTTGTGTACTTCTCTGGTATCCCATAGTGTCTCAACAATTGCCATAGAGTACTTCGATCCACACTGCCAAACAGGCGTTTGCATAGTCTATCAAATTTACGTATAGGGATGATTTCCATTCAATACTTTGTTCTACTATGATGCGTAGCGTAGCTTTATGATCTGTACATGATCTTCCCTGGCGAAATCCTGCCTGTTCCTCTCTGAGCTTTTTTGTCTACTTCGGTTATTAATCTGTTCAAGATGATTCTTTTGAATATCTTGCCTGGCACCAACAGCAATGTAATCACTCTATATTTGCTGCAATCTCCCAGGTTCCCCCTTCTTAGGCAGTTTAATCAGATATCCTTCTTTCCATTCTGTTGGCACTCTCTCCTCTCCCCATATCTTCTTGAATAATTCTTGCAATGTATCAGTGGCCTTACCTGTATCTGCCATTATGGCTTCTGCTGCTATTACGTCTGATCCTGCCACTTTCTCTTTCTTGAGTTTGGATATGGCCCTTTGGATTTCTATCTTACTTGGTGGGAAACCTCACTCATGCTAGAACTATTACAAATAATACCAAAGTGGATCCAGGATTCCTGTGTACAAAGAAGAAGAAGGTCAAGGATTCCTTTATAATCTGTATAGGGTAAATCCAAATGTAGTGTTGGATCAATGCTCCACCAATTGTATAGTGATGAATTTAATATGTTGTTGTTTTGAATGCCCACAATGAGTAGGTTTACTCTTTTGTGCGCCCTGAAAAGGAAGTTAAATGACAGGTTTGCAGTAGCTTTCATTAAATCCTGAGCATGCTAATGAAGGTGGACGGGGGTCCTCCAGACAGTTGTGCTATGCTTGGCTTCATCTGCGTGTCGCTCACTACTACTGGGATCACGTCCATTCCTCACCTTGTTAGCCAGGCTGCCATGAAAACAGTTCGTCTTCGGGAGGGTTATGAGGAAGTCGAGGTGAGGGTCTTGACCAGTATATTTTGCCTGATCATGACTAACATGTTAGTATGTTTTGCCTGACCAGACGCTAGTCTTCCTCCCCTGAATTTAATATAACATATAATATGCTTATAATAGAAGCTTGTGAAGAACCACATCACTTAAGCCAGCCAAGAGAGAAGACTAATGTCTGGTCAGGCAAAACATACTGATTGGATAATGGTAGTCAGGATCAGGCAAAATTTACTGGTAAACCCCCACCTAACTTCCATGAAGTTCTCCTTGGAAACAGACTGTTTCATGGCAGTCTGGTTAACGAAGTGGGGGATCAGCATGATCCACATAGTAGTGAGCGACACACAGATGAAGTCAATCATAGAACAAACGCCTGGAGGAGCCTGGCCCAACTTCCTCCGCACACTTGTGATATGAGGAAAGCTACTTCAATGAACCAGCTAACACCGTTTCAGGGCGCATGAAAGAGAAAACATACTCATTTTGAGCATTCAATAACAACGATGTCAGCCATCATGGTATATAGAGAAAGGACTATTATTTAAATATTGCATCATACCAATCTTCCATCTCTTACACTTTCTTCACTGTTTAGTCTTACTGCTGTATTTACCAAAGCAAGGATCTTTACTGGGTGTCTTGTCATCCGTGTAAGTGACTATGTTCTGCTCTGGTATCCGCAACACATTGCATGCCATATTAGAGCAGAGAATGGGTTCTACGATCTTGTCATTTAAGGAATATGCCATTAGAAAAGGCAACTGTCTCCTTCTGACCTTTTCTGCATTAACTAGCACCTGAAAACAGGTAAAATAGGTGGTAAATGCTGATTGTCATGTGAGAGTTCAGTGACTACCTGTTTGAAAGTGGCACAATTCACACCCCCCAATAAAGAATTACTTGATAAAAGATGAACAATGAGTGAAAGTTAACCTATTCTTGTTTCCTTTACACTCAATTGAAATGTGATTCCAGTTACAAGCAGTTACATCATTAAACAGCCCTTTAAGTCCTGAGAACATTTGAGTTGAAATGTGGTTAGATGGCTTGTATTGCATGACAAATCTGACAATGATTCTCATTTGTGATGTGGTTGAGTCCTCTAGCAGGAAATTTGTACGAGCTACATATTTATGAAATGACATTAGTTTTGCCCTGTTCAGCACAAAATAAACAATAAAATTAAAACACACGTGAAAACATAATAAAGTGAGAATGTCAGGATAACTGACTAGCTAGAATTTTTAACATTTTAATCTGACAATGAGTCAAAGAATTGAACCACAGTAAACCAAACTGACATGATGAAAATGATGATATAATCCCTTCAGCTGTGAGCTAGCAGCTCTTGACAGCCCAATGCATCCTGGACAAAAGCGCACCGTCCTCAATTGTTAAGGTGACGTCCAATCTCGTATAAAGTCTGTTTTCTTTGAGGCATCATGATTGTGAAGGGGGGTTATGGACGCATCTTTCGAGTATCCCCCGAAGGGAGGCAGTTAGGGTGTATCGATGTCCCAGGATCATCACATCCTGCCAGGGACATAGCATAATCATTTGAGTTGGCAATATCATCATTCTTCTGTCAGTTTTGCCAGCCCATCTGTAGAAATGTGTGACATTCGCTGCCATCTGAAAGTTTTCACAAAGGGGCAGCGATGCAATGTCTGCTGGCCTGCATCTCTTCATCATTCATGGGGATAAATGATAGAGGTCAAAAAGTTAAAAACGAGCCAAGAATGCATTTCACCCATGAAGTGGTAATGGATTGGTGCAACCCAGAGCATGTATCACTTGCTTGTGGGTTCTGCAGCTACACCTATAGGGCTCCACCTGCTCCTCAGCCCGTTTTGTCTGGCCCCTCTCCAAGGACCTATCCGGCTTGGGTGACTCTGTCAGGAGTAAAACTTCCGCCGGCATAGCTCCTTGGGACGCGCAAGCTCTCCAAACTCGGAAAGGTAGGCTTACGTATGGAGAGACCAAACTGCCATAAAGTGAGACCTTACTGTTTTGCATGACTGACTATTTGGCTGTGCTATTAAAGAAGCATTGTTTCTTCTTCTTCTTCTTCTGCGTACACAGTCAGACAGTAACCATTATTTTCTCGAAAAAAGCGGCGGTCATCCTGAGACTCTCGCCACTACCATAGAGCTTGTCTTGCAGTTCCACTGGCAATGGCCACATCTGCTCTCTCTGATCCTCGTATGTCGGGCAGTTCTGCAGCAGATGTTCAGTGGTCATTTTACCAGTACCGCACGGGCATTCGTCGGTACACCCTATCTTCAATTTGTTGAAGAGGTGGTACCTCAGTCTGTTGTGGCCAGTGCGAAGTCTGAAGACAACGACCTGCTCTCTTCGGTTCAACTGGTAATAGGCATCGTTTTTGGTGTAACCAGTATGTTCGGTTTCCCATTTGGACATGTACCTGGCTTTGATAAGCCGTTTTGACTCTTCGTACGTCATACTGGTATCTATTTGTGGTAGCCTTGCACCTTCTTTTGCCAGTCTGTCTGCCTCCTCGTTGCCTTGGATGTTGCAGTGTGACGGAACCCACTGTACCACTACCCTTTTTGGTGCGGACTGTTGGCACAGTTTGCAGAGTGCTGCTCTTAAGTCATTAAGCTCAGTGTTTTTCTGGCTTTTTAGCGCTGTGACTACTTCGAGAGCATCTGTCAGCAGGACTATATGGCTCTCATTTTCACTGTGTGTTACCATTTCTTCCACTGCCGCCCTCAGTGCCTCTGCTCTGAAATTGCTCGTGTACTTACCAGTAGCGAATGACAGTGTTATTTTTCTGCCATTTGGTAGGTTCAGGAATGCTCCTGCCCCTCCGTTCTGTGTAGTGTTTGTTACAGAACCGTCGGTGTATGCATGGGTCCAGTCCATGCTTGGGTAGCTTTTCGTTATGAAGCTTAGGGTAGTGTCTCTCCTTTCTTTTTCACTCTGGCAGTTTTTGTTTGCAATACCTGGTATATTTTCTACCACCTCTGGAAATATATCCTGCCTCCAAGTAGGTTTTCGTACAGTAGTGATGGGTTTTGGTGTTGTTAGTGCGTTTATGGGATCTTCGTGCATCTTTGCTTTGGCTATTTCTGCAAAGTTTCTCCGCTTTAGTTTCCCAGTTCCCAAATTGTTTAGCCTCTGGTACATTGGATGGTCCGTCAGTCTTCGGAGTTTCTCTGACTGCAGCTGGGCTCTGCAGTCTCTTCTGTCGGTCATGGATTGCAGTTTTGTAATCTTTTCAAGTTCTACAATTGGCGTTGACTTCATGCCACCTGTTATGATTCTCATGGCTTGGTTTTGAAGTTTGTTAACTTTATCGAAGTTCGCCTTCGCTGCTGTTGTCCATGCCGCGATGCCATACTCGAGAACTGGTCTCACTCTTCCAGTGTACAGTTTCTTTAGTATGCCTTCGTCTGCTCCCCAGCTTGTGCCAGCAAGTTTCCTCATGATCGCCATTCTTTCTCTGGCTTTCATTCGGTTTCTCTCAATCTGACTTTTCCATGTCATGCGCCGATCAAATGTGACTCCCAGATAGGTTGGGTTGTCGTTTGGCTGCAGGATTTTGCCATTTAGGCTTAATTTGGTACTTTGGGGTTTTAATGAGAGCGAGAATATTGTGCACGTGGTTTTCTCTTCGTTTATTTTGACCAGCCATGAGTTCGCCCACTCTTCCAGCGATGTTAGGGCCGTTTGCATCCGATTTCTTGCTATGGTGAGATTCTTTTCAGAGGTCCACATAGCCAGATCGTCTGCAAACATTGAGCTATGGACTCTTCTTGGTATATTCTCTGTAATATCGTTTATATATACCAGGAAGAGTGTGGGTGACAGTACTCCCCCTTGGGGTACTCCCTGCTCGAGTGTCACCTTTTTGCTCATCTGCCCTTGTACTTGGACTCTGGCCGTTCTTTGTTTGAGGTAGTGGTTGATCCACTTGTACATCTTCCCACAAACATCACTTCTTCTTAGCTTGACTCTAAGTCCATCCTTCCAGACTTTGTCAAATGCCTTTTCCAGATCCACCCAAACAGCTACTGTGTGTTTCTGTGCCTGGTAGGCATCTTCTATCTCCTGGGCTATGAGGATGACCTGGTCCTCAGTGGATCTGTGCTGTCTAAAGCCGGCTTGCTGTGGAATTAGTATTCGTTTTTCTTCCAGATGCCACATCAGTCTGGTGTTTATCATCCGTTCCATCAGCTTGCCGACACAGCTCAGTAGGCTTATGGGCCTGTATCCATTCGGATCTGTTTTGTCCTTTCCTGTTTTTGGTACTGGTACCAGTATTGCATCTTTCCATGCCTGGGGTACAATACCCCTTTTCCAGCTTTGGTTCAGGACTGATAGTAGTTTTTTCTTCGCTGTTTGGCCCAGCCCCATCAGCATTTCGTTTGTTATCCCGTCTTTTCCGGGAGATTTCCTTTTCTTAAGTGTTCTCATAGCCTCTTCCATTTCGCGCATTGTTAGTTTGGCCATCATGTGCTCTTCAGGAGCCGTATTTATGTTTTCGTGTCCCTTTAGCTCTTCGCTAATGTCTGTATGCTTTTCTGCAGGGACCTCGATGTGGTTTGCTCTGGCATAGTGATCGACAAAGGCGTTTGCGGCTTTCTTACCTGTGATCAAGTTCTCGCCCTGCTTGATAGTAATTTGTTTATTTGACGGGGTTTCGTCGTTCATGGCTCTGACTAGCTTCCATAGCTTGTTCCCTTCTTTGTCCAGGTTTAAACTTTCCGTTTTATTTTTCCAACTTTCTCTTGCTGTTTGCTTGAGAGTGTGTTTGTACTTCGCCGCGGCGGCTTTGAGGGCGATGTTTGCCTCCATGGATTTTTCTCATTCTGCCATGTTCCTAGCATTTGTTACTGCATCTTCCACTTTCTGCAACTCATCATTCCAGTAGGGCTTATAGTTTTTCCTAGCTCCTCTTGGGATGGTTTCAGTGGCGGCTTGCATTATTGCCTTGCTTAGGCTCTCTACCATGGGCTTCATTTTGGTGTTTCGTGTGTTGATGGTTTCACACAGCCCATCTGTCAGGATTGCAAAACTGTCCCAGTCGGCTCGTTTGTAATTCCAACGTGGGAGCGGTTTTGTTTCCTGTGGGCCTTCTTCCATGTCAATGGTTAGCCTGATCGGCCTGTGGTCGCTACCTGCCAGTTGGTTTAGCACCTGGCGGTCTATTTTATAGTGTATGTCCTGTGTGGAGAAGGCCAAATCTGGAGTCGAGGTTGTATGCCATGTTCTTGAATAGAAGCTAGGGCTATCCTCCGGCCTATTGATTAGGGATAGATTTGCATCTATCTCCCAATCTTCCACTTCGTCACCTCTGCTGTCTGTGTCAGAGTATCCCCATCTCTCCGAGTGGCTGTTGAAATCTCCAACTACTATGCAGTTGGAGTCTCTGACCTCCATACTCGAGAGCGATAGGTCTCTGTTTGGTGGTCCGTACAGATTGAAAATGCGGAGCTTCGTCTCTTGAGCCATTATGTCAACTCCTACAATTGAAGCATTGTTTGATATCAATGATCACTTTTCAGTTCTGATACTGTTTGTAATCAAAGCTCTACAGTACACTTTAAAAAACCAGCAATATCCCCATATTTGGAAAAGTAAATGCTGTTATTCAAATTAGTGAAACATAAATGATGCAAGAGTAAAGTGAGTAAAACAAGCTGCAGATGAAGCCTCAGACCACCATATGTTGCTGGAGATCTTGCAGCTCAAACTAAAATAAGGATTAAGTAAGAGCATCAAGGAGGATGAGATACAACATACCCCTATTACAAGACCAGGAAAAGAAGATAGAATACAGAATAAACTGGACAACAGATACCAAGTTCTACAAGAGCTATATGAGGATGAGGAGATGGACATTAATTGTATGTGTGAACAGACTATGAAGATGTGGAATAACACATGTGAGGAAACTATAGGATTAAGAAAAGCTCAGCCCAAGGAATGGATCACAACTGTGACATAACACAAAATAGAAGAAAGGAAAAAGAAAAAAGCTATACTCAACAATTACAGAACAATAGTCACCAAAAGCAGAAGCACAAGAAAACTATGCTACTAGAGACAAAGAGGTCATGACATGCTTAAAGAAAAAAAAAGGAATCTACTGATACACTAGCACAGGAGGCATAGAAAGCAGCAGAGAGAAGATATATGAGTGATCTCTAATCATTAACAAAGAAAATAGCAAACAGATATATACAGACAAATAAACTAATATAAAACAACAACGAAAAATATTGACATCATGTGAGGAATAACAAACATAAGGTTGAGTTTTTAAAAGAAAGTCTAAACAAACTTGTGTCCAAGAAACACTTAACATCCAAACAAGCAGAGGAGGCCCTGGATTTAGTCTGCAATCCACCAAGTAATATAGAAATCTGAAGGGCCTAACCTAAACTCAAGAAAGGGAAAGCAGCAGACCGAGATGGAATAGCTGTAGAAGATATGGCCACATATAAATTATAAGGAATATTCCAGAAGATATGGGAAGAAGAGAGAGTACCCACAGAACAGAAAGAAGGACATCTGATAAAGCTGCCCATGAAAGGAGATCTGTCAGATTGCAATAGTTATAGGGAAATTACATTTCTGTTGGTGCCAAACAAGATATTCAACACAATCTTCTTGAGAGGAACAGGCAGGATTGCTGGGAAAATCGTGCACAGATCATATAGCTGCCCCATGCACCATAGTAGAACAAACTACTGAATGGAAAACATCCCTATATGCAAATTTTATGTTCTACAAAAAGGCATTTGGCAGTGTGAATCGAAATACTCTTTGGCTACTGTTGAGAGACTAAGCAATATCAGAGAAGTATATAACCATCATACAGAGTATGCCAGAAGATACAGTTAGTAGAGTGGTACATTAAGGAGCACTGACTGATAGCTTTTGGGTCCAGACAAGTGTGACATAGGGGTGCCTTCTTTCTCCCCATTTCTGTTCTTGTTGGCTATAGACTGATAATGAAGACATCAAACGAAGGAAAAAGAACTTATATTCAGTGTACAGCATAGTTACAATTGAAGGACATGGACTACGCAGATGATGTGGTACTTTTGTCACACATTCAAAGCCAAATGTAAGAAAAATTAGATAGGATGAAAGAACAAATCAGCCAAATTGGGATTGAATGTCAACAAGCAGAAAACCAAGCTCCTTAAAATGAAATCAATCAACAAAGAACCAATCATGCTGGGAGGAGAGCAGTTGGAAGAGGTGAATACCTTTATCTATTTGGGCGGCACAACTGACATATCAAGAAGTACAGATGCAGATGTAAATACCAAAATTGGACAGACAAGAGCTGCATTCCTGACACTAAACAACATTTGAAGATCCACATAATTCAAGATTGACACCAAAGTTAGAATATTCCAACGCCAGTGTGAAGTCAGCGATGTTGTATGGAGAACAACCCACATTACAACAAAGACTCCAGTGCTTCGTTAGCAGATACTTACAAAGGATAATAGGCACAAAGTGGCAGAACATGGTGAGGAATGAAGACCTGTGGGTTAGGAGTCAACAACAGCCAGTGGAACAACAAAGTAAGAGAAGAAAATGGGGTCGGATACGACATACTATGAGGAAGGCATCGTCCAAGATAGCCAGACAGGCTCTCATATGTATTCCACAGTGGAAGAGAAAGTCAAGTAACTGTAAAACTACAAGGAGAAGAGAATGTGAGAGGGCACTACGATTAACTGGTTACACTTAGAGAGAGGCAGAAACAGTAGCCCAAGGACCGTGAATGCTGATGAGATGTTGTCAATGGTCTTTCCACTGAGCGGATTGACTGATTAAATAGAAGTGAATAAAGATTTACTGTGGTGCTGCCCTTATGTCATTATGGCAATTTGAAAGTGCAACCCCCATCTATACACTAAAAGACAATCTACTGTGTATTCTTTTAATATACAAGTTGGTCAGGCAAAATACACTTATCAGACATGTCAGTCAGGGTCAGGCAAAATATACTGGCCAAGACCATCACCTTGACTTCCTAGCAGTTCTCCCTGAAAATGGGCTGCTTTCATGGCAGCCTGGCAAACAAGGTAGGGATGAACGTGATCCCTGTAGTAGTGATCAACACGCAGATGAGGTCACGCATAGCACAGCTGCCTGGAGGACCCAGGCCCACCCTTATCAGCACGTTCTGGATGTTTTTTTGTGCTCGCCTTATTTCTCTAATCCCCCAAGGCAATGCGCGTTGCACTGTGGTTTTTATTTTGCGCCTGTCGGCCCAGTGCATCCGACTTCAGCATGCATTTTCTAAGGATTTGCTTCCTCAGGGTAATGGCCGGTGCTGTGATGGGGATCGAACCTGCCATCTTCCGGTTGTGAGCCATGTAACTTAACCACTAGTCCACGCCGTCCCCGCCCTTGGGATGTGAGGAAAGCTACGACAACCTGCCACAGAAGAGCACAATCCTACTTATTGTGGGCATTCAACAACTGTAATGTACAACCTAATGCTAGCTGCAAGAAAACACTCACATCTGGAAATGCTTGGTGGGCGATATACTGCTGTGTTGCAACCAGATGGAGTCCGTTTCCATTTGTTGTTATACCTTTAAAACCTGAAGGAATGGGACAGTAAAAACTAATAGACAAGTCCTGAGTGGTCCGACGAGGTCTTTGTGTATGACAAAGACAAAAATAACATCACTGAACCACAAAAGGGCATATCGTTAAAAGGCAACTTACAGTGTGAATTGGCATAACACAGGCCATAAGTGGGTGGTTTATTAAGAGCAGCATAGATGGCCCCTAACAGGCTGTGGATCTACTTTACTCTAGTGTTTGAGTCTATTAAGATGGACTCCCATTTCAGATAACCACCCTCCAACAAACTGGTTGTATATAGACGCTGCAGAGTCTTCTAAACCAGTATAATGATGTTAAGTTAAGACAAACACTGCTGCCCATGATAAATTGTTAGAGATTTCAGTGCGAGCATGATATTAAACCATTCAGCATCTTGTCAGCTGGTCTTCCTCTATCCCATTTTCCAGCAATTTTGCATGTTGTGACTGTGTACTCAACCCTCCCCTTCTCACTGCATGACAGAAGTAAGATTACATTGTTGTACTGTGTGAATTAGATTGTCTTTGAACATACCTCCCTTGCACATCTTTATTAGAAAGAATAACAGCAAAGATGGTGCCTAACAGGCAGAGCTCTAATTTTGCTCTCATATTTTAGTCCATTATGGATGCTGCCAAGCCATGGATTTGACTGGAAATCGCACTAGTCGACCACTTACATTTGTGTCCACAGAAACATGTTGTGGTTTCCCATTTGGATTAGTTAGTTCATTCAGTCTGTGGTGTTTTTCCCTCCAATTATCCTGGCATGGTTATCGGCTATTTGAAATAGTATTTTTGGTACCCTGTGTCCTATTTCCATGGTCCAGTGCACACGACTGAATTTCATAAGATTGGCATCCTTCGTCCTGATTGCTGACAGTGCCTGTTCTGGTGTGGCTGGGAAATGTACATAAGAACCAATAATAGACAAACACATTGTCTGAGAGAGATTGGGCCCTGCCTGGTGTACAACAAGTCCAAGAAACAGTGCTTACTTGCCTAGTGATGCCCCTACAAACTCTTTGGGTTGCAGGAAAGGTAAGACAAGGCAAGGAGTAGAAGAAACTGGTTGTATACAGACATTGCAGAGTCTAGTGGAACTTGAGAACAAACAACGAAGAAGAAAAAAAACATTAGGCGTCTGACTTTACGAAGGATTCTTAATATTCCTCTGTAAAACCACATCTCTGTGGTTTCCAGTGACTCTGTTGTTTATTCATTGATTGTCCAAGAACCACTTCCATAAAACAAAGACAGTTTCTGTATAACACATCAGAACTTCCTTTCTCTCTCTCTCTTTCTATTACTTTCATTGACAAAGATTTGCTGCACAGAACATCTTCAATTTTCTGGATAATGCACTTTCTGAATAATAAATCTATCTGGTAAACAAATCTCTTTATGTTCATTTGTAAAGCTAATAAAATGATTGAGCGACATAATTTTTCTTCATCTCACAAACAAGTAAACAACAGGTAGTCTAGGTGATCTATCAAACACTGAAGTGCTAACAGATGCTAGTATATTTATTCTTCCTGTTTTATGAGCTTCTGTGAGTCAGTATATTGATCTGCCTCTCTAAGTAGATCACATTTTTCTGCACTGCAGTATTTAATCTTTTGATGTTGTTGGCTCATTCTTCTTATTTGTTATTCAAATGCTGTACCAGCCATCATCTTTTTTCCAGCAGTTCTTCTTCTTCTTCTTTAGTGTTCTGGCTTTTTGGTCATGCTAAATCTGTAGTCTCTTCGCTAGGACGAAGTCCAGTTTTCTCCGCATCCAGGTGGCAGCCTCATAGTTTCTGCATCACCTTGGCTCCCTCTGACCAGGTTTGGCATCGTAGTTCTCTGTGTATTGGGCAGTTCTGTAGGAACTGTGTTCAGGGGTCTGGATTCTGGTTCCACACGGGCAGTCACTTGTGTGTTATATCTTGAACCGATGTAGGTGACCAAATAGTCTGCAGTGGCCTGTTCTCAGGTAAAAGATGGTGGTTTGTTGGGGTCTGTGTAGCTGGTGGATTGGATCAGGTCTATTGGTCACTTCCATTTCTTTCTTCCATTTTGAGTTGTACTGATTGTGTATGATGGTTTTGCCTCTCGGTTGGACACTGCATTGCTCCATCTTTCCACCTGCTTTGGACAGGGCACCAGCTCTCTCTCTGCAAGTAGCAGAATATAGTCTAGAGAATTGAATGTGTTGTGTCGTAGTTTACAGCTTTACTGCGATATTTGCACCTTTTGGTCCAACACATCCGACTTCAGCAGGCATATTTTGAGTACCGGGTTAGCCTTCCCGCTTGGATACATTTTCCTTAGCCAGTCTGCTCTGTTGCAGCCTGTTATCCAGGATCACCGCGTGGAGGTGTAGAAGGATCTTGGCAGCTCTAGTTGGCTGGCCCTGACACTAGCAGTCAGCTATGGGTCGCTGAACGCTGCAGCTCATGCGCTGATTAGCATATTGATCCCATCAGCTGATCTGATTTAAGTAGCATTCATTTAAAGCCTTTTCATTCATTATATTCACTGTCTTAAGATAGTGAACACACTTCTATTGAACAGAATTTGTTGGTTCTAATAATTTTCATCCACTGTGTTTCTACACCTCTTAGGACATGTTTGGTATGTTAGTGTTTCAATTCTGTGACCCTATTTCAGACCCTGGTAACACATGGATTCATGTCACGTACATGTTTATCCAAAATTTAATCAAACTATTTGTAATGTTAAAAATATTTCATGCTATTACATATCACACAGCTTTCATTTCATGTTTATCAGTAGTTTATTACAAAAGTAGAAAACTGACATACCTAATCTTGCATATACCTGTGCGATGAATGGTAGCATAATCAGCCTCCCGAGTGACCAAAGCAAAGCAGCAGCAGCAAACCTCGTAAGAAAATATGGTCGCAGAGTCCTGAAACAGAAAAAAACTATGAATATATATATATATATGTGTGTGTGTGTGTGTGTGTGTGTGTGTGTGCGTGTGTGTCAGGCCACAATCGTAAGTGTCTACACACCAAATCATCACTCAGCCAAAGATAGGTTCTATGAAGATCTTGAGTCACATATTGCTGCTGTCTCAAAATCTGACAAGCTAATTCTGCTATGAGATTTTAATGCCAGAGTTGGCACAGACTACATTGTGTGGGATGGCATCATTGGTCAAAATGACATAGGCAAACATAATGGCAACGGCCTACTCTTACTGAAGACATGTGCTGCAAATGAGTTTATCATTACCAACATCTTCCGACTCCCAGCTAGAAAAAGGACAACGTGGGTGCATCCCAGATCTTGTCACTGGCATTCTATCGACTACATCATTGCCAGATGCCGGGACGGAAGTAATGTCAAAATAACTAAGAGTATGTGTGGCACGGAATGTTTAACTGACCATCGTCTCGTGATAACCAAGTAGAGTCTAAAAGTCCCTCCAAAGAGACGTCCTCAGGGGACTAAAGTAGCGAGAAGAGTATATGTTGAGAAGCTGAATTGGGAACCCACTAGAAACAGTTGCGCTGCTGAGCTAGAAACAAGACTGGTTGAGATCCAGCTTGGAAACTCCAGCATTGATCAAAACTGGGCGACCCTAAGGGACACTGTTTATTCTACAGCGTTAAAACATCTTGGTCCATCCACACGAAAGAACAAAGACAGGTTCGATGAAAATGATAGCGAAATTAAGATTCTTCTCTAATCAAACGTTAAGCGCACAAGGCTCTTTAAAATTACCCAACGTCCTTGTCCAAGAAAACGGTTTTCACTAGCAATCGAAGAATGGTCTAGACGAGAGAGAGTTACGGGGTTCCTTGCTAAGCCGACGAGATAGAGGGGTGTTTGCTGTGCACCATGACCCTTAAAGGGTTCAACACTGCACTGAAATCACTTTATGATCCATAGACTTCTGGTAACCTCGCCTGCCAGAAAATACCAAACACGGCATATAATGACACAAGTGGACTGAAGATAGATAGATAGACTTCTGGTAAATCTCCACTTTGCAACGCTGATGGATTACTGATAACAGAGAAAGCTCAGATCCTCAACAGGTGGGCAGGACATTTCTTAAGTCCATCATCTATAAATGAAGAGGCCATCCAACGCATGCCCCAGGTAGAAATGACATGGCCATGGATGATATCATCACTGAAGATGAAGTAGACAAGGTCATCAAATGTCTTTCTCCTGGAAAAGTTCCTGGAGCTGATGCAATACCAGCAGAGGAGTATACAGCAATGAGAACATGCCTCACCAGAAGGATCACTGAATTTTTCTATTACATGTTGGCTTAAGGAGTAGTCTCACAAGAAATGAAGGATATGTCGATAGTACAAATCTACAAGAGAGAAGGCATCTGCTGCCTAGGGACCCATCTGCTACACACTTTCCTATAACCGAGGTCATCATGAACAATTTTGTGCGTAGTGTCGTGATTCATGTTGAAATCTACGGCTATTTCATCAATAGTGACTTGTCTGTTGCCATGGACTAACTGGTCAATCTGCTATTTCGCTGCGTCATTTGCGATACTTGCTGGTCTCCTACGCAGTGGTTCATCAATGACGTTTTGTCTTTAATTTTGAAATCTTTCTACCTATTCAAACACTCTCCCCATGACTCAAACAACTGTCTCTATACTGAACCTTCATTCTTCTGTACATTTAAGAAAGTTTCACACTCTCTGACCAAAAAAAATAAAAAATAACACCTCATTCTTCTATGGTGCTAGTCAACAGTGAGGCTGCTATATTGTACGCTTTATTGTGCATGTGCAATCCCTACATGGCTAGAAAGTCATTTTGTGTCAGGAAATAAGATTTTTCGTTGTACATACTCTTCCATGTTCTTCATAATAAAATTGCTGTTACTTAATGACTGTCCCTCGTGTGTTTATGTATGTATGTATATCATCATCATCATGTAGCAAGTCCTTTATAGAACGTTGCACCCATCACAGTCTGCCTGAAAGAAACTTTTTCCCTTGCCAAAACTCCAGCGTCCGCCCCAGTAATACCCAGGCACTCCTGGATATCTTGGTACCATCATCTTCTTGGTCTACCCCTCTTTTGCCTGGCACCATACCTTCTTTCACTGTCCTCTCAAGACCATTGTGTCTCTTGATGTGACTAATGTATTTACATTTTCTGGTCATAATGGAATTGATAAACCAGTTCTCTATGCTCAACTCTTGCCGAATGTCTACATTTGTCTTTTTCTCCGTCCAGGGTATTCTGAGGATCTTTCTGTAATATTTTGACTCAAAGGATTCGATTCTTTGTCTAGAAGTTAAAATGATCTAGAAGTTATTTTGTTATATATATATGTATATGTTGTTTTTTATTTTTGAGGATAGTGGAGGCAAACCCAGTCAGTGTTTACATTGATTTTTTATTTTTTGCGTTCGCCTTATTTCTCTTATCCCCAAGGCAGTGTGCGTTGCACTGTGGTTTTTATTTTGCGCCTGTCGGCCCAGTGCATACAACTGCAGCATGCATTTTATGTAAGGGTCTGCTTCCTCCTGCATTTTCTAAGGGTTTGCTTCCCCGGGCTAACGGCCGGTGCTGTGATGGGGATCGAACCTAGCACCTTCCAGTTGTGAGCCAAGCCACTCAACCACTAGGCCACGCCGTCCCTCCTACATTGATATAAAACAATTAAGTGGTTTGCTCATCTAGTCAGAATGTATTATGACCAACTTGCAGTGAAACCATACCATATGCAGGTCTCTGGTTCATATACAAGTGGCCGATCTCGACTTAGGTGGATTGAGGGCATCTCTGGCACACTCAGGTTCCACCTAATGACAGCACAAACCTCCCACCTGATGATGAAATGGATATCATTTGCATCCCGCTTCTCTGCAACACCTCATGGCAAGGACAGTAGGACAAAAGAAGAAGAAGAAGTAATTATTAAGGCTTCTTCTTATGTTTTTTCAGGTTAGAAAAGAAGACAATTTCTATGACTTAACTAAATATAATATTGGTGGCCCATCGTAAGCGAAGATGTTAGTTCAACTAGAGAAAAGCAAGTCATCATCTTCAGACTGAGAACCATAGGCATAATAGCTTCAAAGGTCATCTTTACAAAAAAATGAGGATTGGGACATATGACAGGTGTCCATGTGGGGAACATACTACAACCATGGACCACATCCTATAAATAAAGCTGCATGCTCACGCTGGAAAAGAGAGAACAATACAGGCGCCACAAAGCAGATATGAGACAAAAGTGATATAGAGATAAAACAACCTTGATCTGAAAAGGAATGAAGAAGAAGAAGGAATCAATTTAATTTACAAGTTGCTAGTTATGTGCATTACCTGTGTAGTTCCAAGAGTACCTGACTTACGGTAGGGGGAATTAAGACAGCGAGGGGGATCAAGATGCTGAGCAGCGCATGAGTTGCGGTGGTCAACAACCCATAGCTGACTGCTAGCGTCAGGGCCAGCGAACCAGAGCTGCCAAGACCCTTCTACACCTCCACGCGGTGATCCTGGATAACAGGCTGCAGCAGGGAAAACTGGCTAAGGAGACGGGATTGAAGAGGGAATGCTAACCTGGTACTCAAGAAATGCTTGCTGAAGTCGGATGTGTTGGACCGAAAAGTGCAAATATCGCAGTCAAGCTGTAAACTATGACACAACGCATTCCGTTCTCTGGACTACATTCTGTTACTTAAGCCCTTTCAGGGTTTGGTAGCGGGAGATTGAGAACGAACGAAGCCAAGCCAAAGCCAAGACAGCGAGGAAGGGAACTGACCACACCATCCCGGGGCGACAGGTAAAAAGAAACATTCATCAGTGGAAATTTTAACTCCTGAACTATGACCAACCTGTTTGGTTCAGCACCTCCTGGATTAATACCGAAAAGAGATCCAATGTTTTCCCAGCTGGCACCAGCCTTGTACATAGTCCAGGCTCCAGCACTGTGTCCTATTAGCATGTCTATCCTGACAAGGCACAGAATGTAATAAAATAGAATTCATGATCGTTAGGATACATAGAATTTCCAGAAAGAAAAACATGTTGATTTAATTGTATCCTGTAGATTTGTTTGCACATCCTTCACCCTTTTGTCTGAGCTGCTGTCTCTAAAGACTGGTTGGCACGAGCCAGTGTCATATGTTGTTGTTGTTGTTTAATGCCCACAATAAGTTTACTCTTTTGTGCGCCCTGAAAAGGACGTTAAGTGGCGAGTTGTAGTAGTTTTCCCAAACCTCAAGCATGCTGATGAAGGTAGACCGCGGTCCTCCAGGCGGTTGTGCTATGCTTGGCTTCATCTCCGTGGTGCTCACTACTATGGGGATCACATCGATCCACATCTCATCAACCAGGCTGCCTTGAAAACAGCCTGTTTCCAGGGAACGCTATATGGAAGAGAGAATATGGTCTTGGTCAGTGTATTGACCCTGACGCGACGTTCTGGCCAGTATTTTGTGCCTGACTGGACTAGCGTCTCAGTTCCCCAGTGTCATAGGTAAATGATGAATGAGTTGGTAAAATTAGTGTCAAAGTGTTAATACCTAGACTCGGATCTTGGTGGTAGTAGCATAGTAGCAAATGTTTCATCATTGAAAGGTCAGTGCAAGCTGAATCAACATGGACTTGCTCACACAACAGATGATCAGAATCTCCACTGTCTGCTAGTGCTGCTGATGGTCCCTCAGTGAACTCACCTCAAAGTGTGAGTGGTTTCGAAGAGGGAACATTGTTTCCTTCTTCGAAGGTCGTGGACAAGCTAAATAGGGAAGGTTGAGCTGGGAATGGCAACTTTACTATCTAAAAGCCATTGCCACTGATACCCCATTGCAAACAAATGGATCCAGGATTCCCTAAAAGTTAGTTAGGGTGAACCAAATGCAGTTTTAGACCTATACTACATCATCTGAAGTGACGAGGTAAATGATGATGACACTGTATTCTAGATTAAAGAGAAATCCACTATTTGATGGACAGATATTCTATTCCTTACCAAACATAGATCAAGGGGAGACTAAGTGGTCTCGAGGTAAGGTGTCTGCCTCGGGTGCCGGAGGTTATTAGTTCGAATCATAGAATGATTTGAAATTAACTGACAAAATCTACTGGACAGCTTAATGCATATGTCCCCATTGCAAATATCACAGCCTTTTACTGTCAATGCCTTGTTTGATGAAAGTTTGTGAACCATACAGTACAGTGGACCTCCATTATCAGTTGCTGACCTGTTCCAGAGATTTCATTGTTTAGTAGAAATAATCTACTGTTTTATACATTTTTAAGCTTTTTCAAGGTAGTAAGAGGGTGGGTAGTTGAGTGATTCAGAATCAGGGAAAATGAGTTCATGCCTTGGTAATGGTCTTGTTTTTTTAAAATTTGAGGTAAAATAAAAACCTAGTCTGCACTCTACACTGTGACTGCTAGCACACGGAACTTTAATTATTTTGTCCAATAAATCCCTCCAAGCTGTGCCGTGTAATGAGAACATACACCGCTATGATAATTCTTAAAAAGATTTGTACACCTTTGTTGCTCAATTTAACAACAATCTTATTTTTTTTCGTTCGCCTTATTTCTCTATTCCCCAAGGAGGCACTATGTTTTTATTTTGCGCCTGTCGGCCCAGTGTATCCGACTTCGGCATACATTTTATCTAAGGGTCTGCTTCTTCCTGCATTTTCTTTTGTTTCCCCGGGGTAACGGCCGGTGCTGTGATTGGGGAGCAACCCAGCACCTTCGGATTGTGAGCCGTGTCACTTAACCACACCGTCCCCAATCTTTTATTTAACATTTTCTAGTTTTTTAATTGCGACTGCTTCTGTTATGAACATATTTATATGTCATCCTTTCTTTCTTTTATTTATTCTACTAAAAATTGTTTTATTTAGAGAATGAGAAATAAGTTTAAATTTCTCCCCAGTTTAAAATGTTTTGGTCTAAACATAAATACTAAGGCTCTCTAGCACAATTATTGAGGATAAATTGTCAAGCTTTGAATGTTTTAAGATCAAGATGCTTAGCAGTGCATGAGCTGCAGAAGTCGGCAGCCAAAGGAAACTGATAGCATCAGGGCCAACAAACCAGAGCTGCCAAGACCCTTGTACATCTCCACGTTGTGATCCTGAATAACAGGGCACTGACTAGGAAGAATGCATTGAAGAGGGAAGGCTAAACCTGCACTCAAAAAGGCCTGCTGAAGGCGGGCTGAAAGGTGCAAATATCGCAGTCAAGCTGTAAACTATGACACAACGCATTCCGTTCTCCGGACAACATCCTGTGCTACTTACAAAGCCTTGTTCAGGGTTTGGTAGTGGGTGCTTGAGAATGAACACCAAAGAAGAAGAAGAATGATTTAAAAAAGTAAATATAAAGTAACACGGATTGGGAAAAGCCATTTGTGGAGTGTAGTGGGAGGGGTTGAGGGTAAAAACTATGTAGAGGTTGAGTTTACATAAAGATGTATATAATCTGCAAATACATAAACAATCAGCTACATGACAATAAACAATTCCAACAGACAAATGCAGGAAATGGTAGGTAGGTTATTTAAAGAAAATCATCATTAGGTAGTGCCACTTACAAGAAGTTGCTATCACATTGCATTGGCAACAATTTCAAAAATTCTTGAATTTTTTAAACAGATCTATTATAAACTCATTCCATGCCATACGCCGCACACTGCACCACAGCACATTCTTTTGCAGCCGATTCGCCGTACCCTGCGCCATGTGAGTTGTTTCGTTAATGTTCGTATTTCTAGTTTTACAACTACATCCTTCAGTATCTATTTTTATCCTTCCGTCTTACTACAATAACAGTGTCAGTTTTGATAGTGAATTATTCCAGCATGGACCTTTCTATTATCGATTTAACTTGTATTTCTGAAGTGTTTTTTTTTGCTGCTAAACGTAAACAAACGAGAATGGAACTAGCTCCTTCAGCTAATCATCGTCCCACCCGTGTGACAGCCGATCAAGCGAGGATTTTGATAGAACAATCTATGTATGATACTGACAGTAGTGATGTAGAAGTAGATGCTGACATTGATTATCAGAATAGTTACAGTGAATTGGTAGATGATGACTATCACGACCATCAAGATCCTGCTGCCACGCCCACAGTTAGTTCTAGTCGTCAAAATGATTTTGATACTGAGCCCACGGCCTCAAAACGTCCGAGATCTAATATAAATCTAGTAGCTGGAAAAGGTAGAACAGGAAATGTGAACTCTGCAACTAGATCTAGTAGTCACAGAAGTGCCCCAGTAGAAAGAAATGAGTGGCATGAAGTCAGACAAGGTTCCACAAAAAATGCTTTCCGATTTATTCCTAAGCAAGAACCAGGTGTGTCTCCTGAGTCAGGTCTTACAGGGCAATCAACAGCAATTGAGTGCTTTTCAGCACTGTTTGATCAAGAAGTCAAGACATTACTTGTTGTTTCTATAAATACATATGCTCGGAAGAAAATTACTATCAACACTCCATCTCTTCGTCGCTCAGTGTACTCCCGTTGGGTTGACATTACTCCCCATGAGCTTGATAAATTTCTTGCCGTTATTATCATGATAGACGGCCAAAGATTCCTGACTACTGGTCTTTGGCGCCTGAATTGTACACACCATGGTACCACTCAATATTTCCTCGTAACCGTTTTCAGGATACATTCTATACAATGATGCATGCAGGTGACGAAAGTGCTGAAGGCAAAGATAAAATCGAGCCATTCATGAGTCTACTCCTGAGAAAGTACCGAGCAGCATTCTACCCCTATCAGGATTTGAGTATAGATGAGATGGTGATAGGGTTCAAAGGCAGATGGAAGTTCAAGCAGTATAATTCTGCAAAACCCCAGAAGTACCACATAAAAACGTTTGGCCTTTGCGACTCGGCAACAGGATATGTGAACAACATACTTACTTATTTTGGTACTGAAACATCTTACAACCCCGATGCAGACCCTGCATCAAGTCATGCTGTCAAAGTTTTTGACACATTGTTATCTTACGTTGGCACGGGACACAAGATTTTTGCAGATCACTTCTACACGACTCGTGTTCTAATTGATTATCTTCTTGATCGTTGTCAGTATTATACTGGCACACTCAATGTCAATCGTGTTGGCTTTGCTCTGGAGTTGAAGACCCTCAATCTTCCGTACCGTGAGATGCGTTGGTTTCAGAATCAGCATGAAACCATAATGTGTGTTGGATTTAGGGACAAAAAGGCAAAGAAGAGTGTCCTCATGGTCAGCACAGATACGGTTGTTGAGACAACACGAGTCAAGGATGTTGACAAGCCATCAATGATTCAGAAGTACAGCATGTGCATAAATGGGTGTGATACTTTGAATCAGAAGGTCACCTATTATTGCACCTTTGAAAGGAAAACAAAATGGTGGAAGAAGGTGTTTTATTGGCTACTTGAAGTCACTCAAGTCAATGCTTTCATTCTTCACACTTTGACTCGTGAAGCTGGCTCTAAGCGATTGAGCCTGAAGAAGTTCAAGCGAGAACTTGTGACTCAGCTCACACATCATGCTGCTGCAACAGTTCCTGAAGTAGGTGATGGTCCAAGAAAGCCTGGCAGACAACCAGCTGCAAACCCCTTGGAACCCCTCCAAGACAAGAGACACAAATTGTGTCATCTGTGCCACTCCCACAGAACGCAAGCGTACACATTTCATCTGCTTGGGATGTACAAATCAGCCTCACTTACACCCCAAGGATTGCTTTGAGGCCTTCCATAAAGCATAACATCCTTTACTGCATGTTAGCAGTCACAGTGTGCAGTGCATATACTTTTTACATTTTGGAATATGTTCGTCAATATTTTCAACGTCGACATCCTCTTTAGTAAATGTGTCATATCTTCACTTCTGTCAGATGTATTACCTTCAAATTTGGCCTGGACTTCACTAATTGGAATGTGAACTAATTAGTATAAGCAAAAAAAGGATGGGCATTGCAGATGCTGAGATCATGAAGAGTAAGGGTACCATATGTCACTGAATATTTAAATATTTTTTTTCATTGCCTCTAATATTTTTTACTGTTTCTACTAAAGTACTTTATGCATTGCTGTGCAATCTTCTTTATCTAGTAGATTGTCCATTTGCCTTCAAATTGATGTATAATAAGATACAGATATGTTTATTTATTAAACGTTATTGTGATTTAAAAAACATAACCACTGGTATTTTATGCCTCCCTTAATTTGACTGCATATAGCTGAGAAAACAATTGCGCGTGGAAAGAGTTAACAACTTAACATACGTCAGTTACCCATAAAAACCGGGTTAGACTGGGGTTTGAAACTACTGGATTATACACCTGTTCATATTTGTCATGACCGACACGCATTCTAACCAATTTACCACTCTCACTGCTGGTCTTCAAATATGCGTAATTATGCAACTGAGCTTACCTGTGGATATTCATTGTTTCTAAAATTAGCTGTAAAGACTTTGTCCTTGCTTCAGTGGAGAATTCAATATCATTTAGCTGATCTGATGTTATAGGACTATGTGTCATTCCTGAAGAATAAATCCACACATAAATAATAAATCACATTTGAGCTAAAAATATTTCATTAACAATCAACATCTCAGAAGGTAAAATTAAAAATTTTAAAAAGGCAAATGCGAGAGTAAAAATAATTGAAGAGAAAGTAAGAGAATTTGGGGATAGACCTCAAGTTGTAAGAGGCTGACCAAAAATAGAGCTGTTCCCAAAAATAGAGCTGTTGGTGTCCTGCGTTCAAAAGGAATCAGTTAAGTGATAAGTAAATAGATTGTGAATGTAAAGGTAGTGTTCCTGTAATGCTTTAAAAATAATGAACAGTTTAATTGACTAGTATTTAAGCCTGACTTAAACAGACAATGTAGTACTTCAAATAGAATCTTATTTATGTAACTGTTGTACGACTTTATTCCCATTGCTCGGGTAGTCGAGGGGTTTTTAAGCATCGGACTACAGTCCCTTTTCTCATAGCCAGACTACACTAGTGCAACCTATTTCCAGGGTCGCTGTTTGAAGGGGAATAGTTTAGCTCCGGTTCACTGATCCTGATACATGCACCCAGCTATGAGTCGCTGGCTGCTGTCAGTGCACTGGCTGTGCTGCATCTTCGGCCCCTAGTGGTGAAACAAAGAAATGTTGCCCTGGAGGCAGGCTTCAGACAATCAGGGACGAACAAAGGAAAACCTGATAATGATGCCTATTGAAATCAGATGCACAGGGCTATAGATCTAAAGAAATAATGGAATGGAATTTTGCAGGATCAGGAAAGTATACAAAAAAGAAAACAACATAACAAATCATACTACATTGACATGAGTTGACAGTTGTAACATAGACAAAATGTTGCCAATCAATTACGATCTCCTGCAATCAATAAACTAGCAATCCACAGACTCCCCAATTTGTTTTTTTAAATTGTGTGTCGAGCTGGGAGGGTTGTCTGAAAGGAAAGATCAGGAACATGTACAATCAGCGAACTACTGGAACCAATTTTAAGATAAAAGGCAAACATACCCAAACTTGTAGGCGCAACCATTCGAATTCCTTTTTCATATAACTTTGTTGCCAGTGATGCAAAGTCATAGCCTGAACCTGGAAAACCATGAATGGCCACTACAGTTCTTCTTTTATTATCAAGATCATCAGAGTGCGTGTCTAAAACTGAAATATCAAACGTTATAATTTTATTCTGATCATTCTTGCTGCTTTGATTAATTGTCACAGTTCTAATCCACTTTGTGTCCTCTGTATTATTGCTCATAGGTACACTCGTGTGTAAAGTTGACTTCATTGTGAGTTTTTGTTGGTGTGAATTGTTCTTGTAAATATAAAACCCGGGCTTTCTCAAGAGATGTATGTAATTCTGTCTACTTGTTTCTACAGCAGGCCTTTGAAGCAAAAATGGACATTGAGAGTATCCAACTTTATTTCCAGCAATAACTGAAAACAATATTTTGTGGGTTCTTGTTTTACTGAGCTGACCAAGAAAACCTGAAAAGGAAGAAAGCAACAAAAACAATTTAACAAAAGTGAGGACTGGCCTTTAAAGCCATGGCAGAAAATGCAAAAATAGTATCAAATGAATTAAATTACCATCACTCAGTACCCCATTTAATGTCAGAGTATATATAATTTACACCCAATTTACACCCATATTTATATATATATATATATATATTATACATATGAGGAGGCTTCAAATTAAAACTTTAAATATATTTTTTGATAAATTCATTCTGAAAAAGTGAAACACAACTGTATCCTTTTTCGATGTAGTCACTACAAGCCCCCCAATGCCTATAAAGTGCATGAATTCCGGTAGAAAAATAAAATTATCTTCGTTGCGTGTGTAACTACTCATGCACCACTTACTGAACCTCTTCATCTGACCTGAAAGTTTTTCCTTCCAATACCTCTTTTTGTTGTCCAAAGATGCAGGAATCATGTAGGGCTAGGTCTGGTGAGTATGGCAGATGTGGTAGACACTTAAAATGGAGGTCCACGACAGTTACAGCCACTGCAGGGGCAGTATGGGCTCAAGCTTTGTCATGTTGCAAAAGGACACTTTACTCAGAAGTCCACATGTCGCTTGGATTTGATTGTGGGTCAAAGATGATTCCTGAGAAGATCTTCTGTATATGTGACACTAGTGACAGTGTTCCACCTGGGCATGTAATGCTCTAAAATAAGGTTTCATTTATTCCAATAGAGATTCAGCATAACCTTCCTTGCTGCGTGTAAAACTTCTTCGGTTTCGGTGAGGAGGGATGGCGCCATTTCTTGCTTGCTCTCTTTGTTACAGGATCATGGCAGTGAGCCCAGGTTTCCTCTCCAGTAACAATTCTTACTAGGAAACCATCGCCTTCTGCTTCAAAGTGCAGCAAAAGTTCCTGGCAGGCATCAACACATTGTTGATTCAATCTTGGAGCAAGCTACAATGGCACCCACCTTGCAAACACTTTGTGGTACTGTAGCGCAACATGGAAGATGTAGTATGCTAAATCTTGACTGATATGCAACAATTTCATTAACAGTCAATCAATGGATGTAATCAACTTTGGGAGCACTACTTGGTGTGACTGATCCGGTAGTAACCAGTCTGTCACAGTACTCACGCTGTTTTGGAACTTCCTACTCCAATCATACACTTGGTGGAGTGAAAGGCATGCGTCACCATTCTGGACCTTCAATCGCTGATGTATTTCTATAGGTTTCACCCATTTGCTGTTCAAAACGGATAACAGAACGCTGTTCCTCTTTGGTGCATACAATAGTGGTTCCAAGTCTAAAAGAGAAGGATAGTCAAATGGATATCGTCACTGTTTACGCACCAAATGAAGATGAGAGCACTGACATAAAAGATGAATTTTATGAGCTCCTTCAAAGGACCATTGACAATTGCCAAAATGAAATACTTCTCCTTGAAGACTTCAACGCAAGAGTTGGAAACGATTATTCTAGATGGGATGGAGTGATTGGTAGGTATGGAGAAAATGTCTAAAATGACAATGGAAAACGACTACTGAGATTCTGCAGAGAACAAAAGCTTGTTATTACAAATACAAGGTTTCCATACAAGCGTATCCATGCCTACACAAAACGCGAGCTGGTAAGAAATGAAAGATCCATAATTGACTATGCAATAGTGAGGAAAACTGATTTCAAGCATGTGAAGGATGCTAGAGTGTTCAGAGGACTAGAGATAGGAAGCGACCACTACCTAGTTAAAATAAAGAGAGAAATCGAAAAACGCTATCCAGCCAGGCAACACCCATCAGCAAGCATGAAACAAAACACATGAGGAGAAAATTAAATTAAGGCTTACAAACTATGAGAACCAGATGTTAAGAGGAAATACTAAGGGCTCACAACAACATCAATAGGAAGGATAGAAGAATCTGAAGAAGATATGGAAATGCTTTGGGTAAAATTCAAAGACATCCTCAAAGAGGCTGCAGCAGAGGCATGCGGTCAAACCAATGAAGGGTGGAAGAGAAAGAGTACACCATGGTAGACAGAAGAAGTGAAAAGAATAATACGAGAAAAGAAAAAGGCATGGAAGCAATACCTAGGGGCTAGGAATACAGAAGAACAAACAAAGAAATATAAAGAATATGTACATTTTAGAACAGAAGCAAAGAAGACTGTGCTCAAGGCCAAACAGAAATCCTGGGAAGAATTTGGAGAGAAACTGGAAAATAATGCTGGAGAAAACCAGAAACTGTTCTATAAGACCTTAAAGAACATGAGGAAGGAAAAGGAATGCCCCTGAAATTTGTTAAAGATAAACAAGGTCCGCTGTTGACTGCCCCAGAAGAGGTAATGAACAGATGGAAAGAATATTTCTCAGATCTTCTTAGAGTGGAGGAAAACTAAGCTCTGGAAGTAACAGTCCCAATTCAAGAAGAGGGAGCCATGGAAGGGAACGATAATATCACAATTGAAGAACTAAAGGTAGCATTGGAGAAAATTAAGATTGGTAAAGCAGCAGGACATGATGGTATAACCCCTGAAAATGGTTAAATACATGGAAACGGCAGGAGAGATACTATTCATGAAGATTCTCAAGGCAGCTTGGGAAGATACCAAGAGATTGGGAGGTTGTCATAATAATACCAATATTTAAAAAGGGCGACAATCGACAATGTGAAAATCACAGAGGTATTTCCCTTCTCAGTGTCCCCGGAAAGTCTACTCTAGGATTCTAGAACAGCGATTAAGAGGTCTAGCAGAACCAAATATGGACGAACCTCAATGTGGGTTTAGGGTAAACAGAAGTACTCAAGACCTTATCTTTACACTCAGACAGCTAAGTGAAAAGGCTCTTGAATATGATAAAGAGATGCACCTCTGCTTTTTGGATTTGGAGAAAGCATTTGATAAAGTTCCTTGGGACAAACTCTGGGAGTGCCTGACAAGGAAGAACATCCCAGGACAATGATCTCTGCCATACAGAGTTTCTATAAAACATGCAGAAAATTATGTGCGGACATCAAATCAAAAGTCAGGAGAGTTTAAGACCACTAGCAGAGTAAGACAGGGGAACATTCTATCACCATACCTTTTCATACTTCTCATGGATGAAGTCATCAAAGCCTGCAAGGAACGGACAAAAAAGTATGAAGTAGGGTACTGGAAGATGAGACCAAGTTACATATCGGAACTAGCGTTTGCAGATAACGTGGCCCTGATCACGAAATCCGAGGCACATCTCCAGATCAACTTGCAGGTCTGGGAAGAAGAGTTGAAGAAGAGAGGAATGCACATCAGCAACTCCAAAACAAAAACCATGGTGGTCGCCAGAGATGAAAAGAGACATCAGATAACCCTGGGAACACGAGCACTGGAGCAGGTCAGCAACTTTAAATATCTAGGAGTGGTAATAGACAGCAGGGGAGGAATCAAAGAAGAGTTAACTGCACAAAGGGCAGCAGCAGGTAGACTTTTCCATGCAATAAACAGAGGATTCCTTAGCAAGAGAGAAATAAGCAGGAAAACAAAGATGGATGTATTCTGCTCGACCTATGTGCCTGTCTTGAGTCATGGGCAATGACTACAACCCAAGAAAAGCAACTACAAACTTCAGAAATGAGATATCTAAGAAAGGCGGTTCAGGTGACGAAAAGGGACAAGATCCGTAATCAGACAATACGTAGCAATCTCAAAGTTCAACCCCTGGAGACACGAGTGGAGCAGTCCCATTTACAGTCGTTTGGCCATGTCTGTAGAATGGAAGAAGATCGGATACCAAAGCGAGATAAAAAGTCAAGGACGCAGACTCCCAGGACGTCCCAAAGTACATTGGGAAAACAATATACGAAAGTCCCTAAGTGATCGAGGGCTGGATTGGAAGGAGGCCAGGAAAAAGATGGTGGATAGACCAATGTGGCATTCTCTCTGGAAAACCTCTACACCTTACGGTAGAAGAGGAGCTACTAAGTAAGTAAGTAAGTATATTAAGCCAAACATACATCATTTGGATGCTTTAAGCATTGAATGATGTTCATCAAAAATCAGTTGAGGCTTTGGTATATACAGGCAATTGAAAAATAGAGGCAAGTATGCATGCTTAATTCACTATTTTGGATACGTTTGGGAAGTACAGCAATTTTATTTTTGAATTCTCCATCCACTTATCTGTACTTTTGGTAAATTTGATCGTAATTTGATAGTGTGTCCTCGGAGGAGTTTGCAATCAAGTGTGGAGTAAAACAAGGCTGTATACTTGCTCCAACTCTCTTTGGAATATATTTCTCACGCCTCTTGAAGCATGCCTTCCGTTAGCAGGATAGTGGTGTATTCATTTATTTTCCCAAAGATGGTGGCCTATTCAATGCTCAAAGGCTGAAAGCCATCTCAAGGTGGTAGATCTCTTAACATACCTAGGATCCTCGGTCAATAATAAAGTATCCCTGGACCAAGAGATCAATATCAGGATAGACAAAGCAGAAACAACAATGAACAGATTAACAAAAAGAGTCTGGGAGCACAATTAGTTCACTGTTAAAACAAAAACACTTGTTTACAAGGCATGTGTCCTCAGCACCCTTCTTTATGGCAGTGAGACATGGCCTACCTACACGCACCAGAAAAGGCGGTTAAACAGCTGTCACATGAAATGCCTGAGCAGAATCCTGGGGGTTGGGTGGCAAGACAAGATCACCAATGTAGAGGTGTTGGAGAAAGCAGGCACTGTCACGATCTTTTCCATGCTTAGTCTTCAAAGGCTCCGATAGCTGGGACACACTCGGCAGAAGGATGATGCCAGAACACCAAAAGATCTTCTCTATGGGGAATTACAGTTGGGGAAAAGGTCTCGAGACTGGCCACTACTTCGGTACAAGCATGAATGTAAGCAGATATGAATTATGCAAGCATCAATTTGGAATCATGGGAACAGGATGTCATAGACCGTGTTACATGGAAGGGCAAGATTATGCATTAAATACAGACAACTGAGATACTGACTGTGGATAGACTAAGGACACAGCGTTTGAGAAGACACATCACACCACGCGATGCTGTAAACGGTCCTGATTTTCCTTGCACACACCGTGGAAGATGCTTCTCTGCTAGGATTGTTCTTACTACGGGTCACATTTGTTATCGTCTTGGACCGTTGCTACATCAATTTTTTTCATAGCGCAATTATTTTCATCTGACAAAATAATGATGATGACATATAATTTAGATGTATTGAGCTTGAACAAATTTAACACAATTTTCACATTTGATCGGCGCATGACATGGAAAAGTCAGATCGAGAGAAATCGAATGAGAGCCAGAGAAAGAATGGCAATCATGAGGAAACTTGCTGGCACAAGCTGGGGAGCAGACGAAAGTATACTAAAGAAACTATACACTGGAAGAGTGAGATCAGTTCTCGAGTATGGCATTAAATATTGTCTTGATTATTTAAAAAAATACGAACACTTCATGGTGTCACTATTGTTGTCTCCCGTTTCGTCTCTAAGTGGTTCCTTTTTTTGTGTTACACAGCAGATTAAAAACTGTGCGTCAGCACAGACTTTGGACTTTGATCTGTGGCCCTGGACTATTTTGTTTCACCTGAGTGATTCTTGGGTTAGAAAGAATAGGAACATTTGGAACCTTTCAAGCATGTTGTTGAAGGCGACTAAAGTGGGTTATGCCCAGGGCAAGCAAACATTGCTATAAAAGATATAAACCGCCACAAGTATTGTTCAAGTGTCATCTGAGATCGAAGGTCGGCTGCAATAATAGATCTCCAGTGTAGTACTGTACTCTATCGCTTGCCGTAATGGTTTTTAACCTCAAGTAATGCATGGATAAATGGTTTCAGTTTAAATTTAAAGTAGTCGGCTGTAGAGAGGCGCACGCTTCAATTGGAGCAAAACTAAATAAAAAACTAAAAAAAAACAATCTATATATTTCACTGTAAATTACGACAGTGTACTTTTTGGAATGAACGTTGAAGAATAATAAACAACACATATACTCGTTTATACATATCTATCTATCTATCTATCTATCTATGTTCTTTGCGCGTCAAATACGTCGCACGATGCAGAAACGAGTGATCTCCAGTTAGAACGGTGTGACACCACTGTATGGTGCTGACGCCCATAGTTGAGCCATCTCGGATGATTGTTCTTCTGAGTGTTTCCTTGGGTCTTCCTCTTTTCCGAACGCTTCTTGGTGTACATCGAGTGCTTGCAATGGAAGACGTATAGTTGGTTTGTCTCTGTTCTTATCGAGTTATTAGTTATGAGCTGGTCCCAGCGTATATTCAATAATTTTCTTAAACACATATTTTCAAATATATGTAGTTTGTTTCCAGCGCTTTTGTTGTCATCCAGCTTTCACGTCCATATGTCACGGCCGATATTACGATTGGGTTGAATAGTCTGAGCTTGGTATGTTTGCTCAGTGTCGTTGATTTCCAGATGTTGGTGAGCTGATTAAAGAGTTGCAATGGCAAAAAAAGGGTTCAGAGAAAAACAGAAGAAATTGTTAACCTCGAAGAATATCAGGATAGAACTAAGGAAAAGAATAATCACCATAAATATATGATCAATAGCAAGGTATGAGGCTGAAACATGGACTTTTTCGAGGAAGGATGAAAAAAGCTTGGAAGCGTTTTAAATGGAAAGAATGAGTTGGATAGAAAGAAGACCCAATAACAATGTACTCACTCAAGTGGGCGCTCAAATACAACTATTGTATTTAATACAAATCGTCAGTTGAGTTGGCTGGGTCACAATTTCAGACATGAAAGACTTCTACAGAAGATACTAGAGGGCAAGATTCAAGAGAAGAGAGGACCGGGTCGACCAAGACTCATTTTAACATCTCAGGCATGCAGGGACATCAAAGTACGAACGTATGCTGAAATGAAGAGAACTGCAGAGGATGGAGTCAAATGTAGAGACAGACAACCTTACAACCAGCCTCAGGACTGATCAAACAGAAGATGATATATTTAGTTATCGATTTTAAAAAAGGGAAGCAGTGAGGAAAACAAGCAATGGCATACTTCAAGTTGTTCTTTATGCATGCCAAATACTTTTATAAATGAAGTCTAGGTCTAAGTAACTCATGCACATCTTCTTATCAAATAACGTTAAAATGCCTAGAAGGAAATGAAGTTTTGATAATTTAATGATAAATCAATGTATGAAATAACACAGTCATTTTTGGTTAATTCAGTGCATGTTGATCTCTAAAGGAATGGCCGCCACAGACAGTGCAGGCTCTATACTGATGGGTTAAACATCTTCTTTCTTCTTTCACTTATCCTGTTATGCCTTTCAGGATCAGGTTATGAAGAGATCTCTAGAACGAGACCGACTGTGTGCCTCATGTACAGTGGCAGATAATTCTGTAAGACACCTTTTTCGTGGTTTGCCTTTGGCTTTGAATCTGTTTATCTAAATAGTATTGCTTGGGGGTGGGGGTGGGGGTGGGGGTGTGCTGTAGGGTGGTAGTATTGTTACGTAGCCAAAGTTAAAAGTCATTATGAGAAATGTCGGAAGCTGGACGCCCCAGAGCTGTACATTCCGCAAGTCTAGTAGACCACAAGAAGAAAAAACCCAACAAACTTACTGCTAACAGACAAATGAAGATCCGAAAGCCAAACCAGAAAAGACAGAGTAAAGGACATCGCTCACCTTATATTGGTCGACACCAGATGGATACATACAACAAAGGGATAGCTCAAGTTACCTGGAATCCGGTGGCGTATATTCAATGTGCGATAGGTGGGCGCCACACGCCAAAGTGAAACTCCAAAATGTATTTTAAATAGTATGTTATGAGAGCATTAAAAAAAAATAATTTATGTATTTTATTGCTGCCTTGTTGGTCAGTATTCAAGTGAGAGAAGAAGCGAGAATTGAGTACAGTAGTTAGAAGCGTAGAGCAATGTTAGCAATGTTTTGATGCGAAAGAGTTTGCGGGAAGGATGTGACTGCTTGATGCTATCGTTTGACTAACCATGGACATCTGTGCGTCAAAAGTGCAGCACTCGGCTAAATTCAACATGATAGTTTTGCTTATAGATCCCAATTTCATCTAATCCGTTTTAAATGTGAACTAATATAAATTTTATAAGCCCTGGGATCAAGATACTGAGCAGCGCATGAGCTGCATTGGTCAGGGACCCATAGCTGACTACTAGCGTCATGGCCAGCGAACCAGAGCTGCCAAGACCCTTCTACACCTCCATGCGGTGATCCTGGATAACGAGCTGCAGCAGGGCAGACTGGCTAAGGAGAAGGGATCGAAGAGGGAATGCTAACCCGGTACTCAAAACATGCTTGCTGAAGTCTGATGTGTTGGAAAGAGAAGGTGCAAATATCGCAGTCAAGCTGTAAACTACGACACAACGCATTCCGTTCTCTGGACTACATTCTGCTACTTAAGCCCTTTCAGTGTTTGGTAGTGGGAGATTGAGAACGAACGAAGCCAAGCCAAGCCAGAACGCTGACGAGCTGTCTAGAAGCGAGGCAACACTACCACAACCACTACCTAGTATCGCACTACCTAGTATAGGCAAATCATGATAAATAACTATAGACTGGAATGGCTAAATCAGTCGTCTACATCCCAGATAGGTTGAATATATTTTAGACACCAGGCAAAATCAGATTCGCAGGACCTAGACAAGCAATTAAAAAGAATAAACCAGAGTTTGATATTCAAGCTGAGAACAGACCATGCCTATCTCTCAAAACATCTGAATAGAATTAGCCCACTGAGTAAACAAAATGGCCGATTCTGTCTCCACCACAATAAATCAGTGGATCCCCTTCTGACCATTTACCCACGGCTAATCGATCTGCGAAACCAACTGCTCCATCCGCACACGAGCATACACAATACACTATACACATTACCACAACAACTGAGGAAAACGTGTACTTTTGTTCTGGAAGCATTGGGCTGTCAATTGCTACCAGTCCACAGCTTCTTGCTCTTCTTCTTCGTCTTCTTCTTTTTAAAAATTATTATTTTGTCCTGCTGCTCTTGCATTGTCGCGTCACAGAGAGGAGGTACGCATAGATTTCTGGTGGGAGGCTTCTGCTGCCGACATGCTGAACTTATGGAGAGTTTCTATCCATTATCACCGGGGTCGACCTTTTGCTTGTGATCCTAAAACCTCCATGCAGTATGACCTCGCTTGCAGGTTGATCATATTGCAACGTAATCAGATGTCCAAATCACTATATTTTCTGCGCTTCAGTATAGTAATTGACCGATGTAGTCCTCACCATTTCCCAGTGTGTACTGTTGCGAATCGTAACATGCCGCACCCCGTACAAGCGTTCATCTCACAGGTCTTGATTTTACGTGTGTGCATATTCAAGAGATCTGAAGTTTGGGACTGATAACTTAACGTAGGTAGGATCAACGTGTTTAGCAGCGTTTGTTTCGTGGACACAGTGACAGCTAAAGGAATTATATCGTCACCATCGTCATAATCATTAACTTCTTCTTGTGATTCCCCACACAACGAAAAAAGGTTCAATATTATATATGCATCATAACGCACTGGATCAGTCCATTGTACCGTTTCCGCTGACCACCGCTTGCTCTCTTGTAATTCTGCATTTCACCAAAGAGCAGCTCTTTTGGTAGACGTAGCCCCATAGCCAGCCCATCTCAGTTGTGCTGCACATATCATTGTGTGTATAATAGACATCTGTATTTGGCGCCATGTCCTGCCATCTAATCTTCACTAATTTCATTGTATTGACCATGATGACTGAGAAAGAATCGCCACCAATCGCACAGACTACACTATTGCTCAGAGTGTGCAAAGACATGACGCATCAAGAATAAATGACTATACAGAGACGACCGCTCCGCAAATCTGCTCACATCAACCCTTCTTCAACCCCCGTGGTAAGGAGTGTCCTGTTTCCTTGCACTATTTGGGGGGGGGGGGGGGTAAAATTTTTAAATTTTTAAATTGTTCATAATACATTATAACAATTTTCAAATTTGGACATAACAAATTTCACATGATGTGAAGTGAAATGAAGTTAAAATTTTCCATGAGATTAAACATGAGATGGTGGGAGTTATATTTTGTGAAGTGAGTGGTGACATTAATTTAAAATGATTTAAATTCTCGCAAAATTAGTGGGGGGGGGGGGGAGGGGTCTGCCAAGTGTGCTTCTGTTGCCGCGCGGGTACCACAGAGTGGTTGGTGTGCTCCAGCTTTCGTCTTTCCTTCAGACTACATGGCCAGCCTAGCAGTGCATGGAGTTGTTGACATGGTGGATGACATCCTTGACGTTTGACAATGCCCGGATGTCACTGTTGTGTAAGCCCATCTGGCGCTGTTGCCTAAGTGATAGATCCACGAGACGTGCTCGAGCGAGACAGGTGTAACACACATCCGTGCACTAAGTGCAATATACAATTCAGGGCTCCGATTGGCTTATGAACTCATACGAACAGTGAATGTTAACAAAGTGGTTCTCACCGAATACGACGGACGAACAACACAGCACAAACAACACCTGCATCATGTTATGTTTCTGTTTATGTGCTTTTTATTTGGTTCAAAACCTTATGACTTCTATACTGCATACTCAAGCTTGTGACTAGTCGGGTGTGAAATATCATGCATTGAAGAAGCGTCTGTCAAATAGGGGCTTGACTGTACTTGTAATCGCCCTTACAATATGCTGTCAGTATGTGGCTCTATTCTGCGCTCTCTCTCCCTCTCTCTCTCTCTCTCTCACCCACCCACCCACACACACACACACACACACACACGCGCGCGCGCACAATACTTCAGGAAATCAATACGAATTGTAACTGTGTACGTTTTATGCAAATTGTACACGTGTGTGCATATATATATATATCTTCTTCTGCGTACGCAGTCAGACAGTAACCATTATTTTTTTGAAAAAAGCGGCGGTCATCCTGAGGCTGTCGCCACTGCCATAGAGCTTGTCTTGCAGTTCCACTGGTGATGGCTACATCTGCTCTCTCTGATCCTCGTATGTCGGGCAGTTCTGCAGCAGATGTTCAGCGGTCATTTTACCAGTACCGCACGGGCATTCGTCGGTACACCCTATCTTCAATTTGTTGAATAGGTGGTACCTCAGTCTATTGTGGCCAGTGCGAAGTCTGAAGACAACGACCTGCTCTCTTCGGTTCAACTGGTAATAGGCATCGTTTTTGGTGTAACCAGTATGTTCGGTTTCCCATTTGGTCATGTATCTGGCTTTGATAAGCCGTTTTGACTCTTCGTACGTCGTACTGGTATCTGTTTGTGGTAGTCTTGCACCTTCTTTTGCCAGTCTGTCTGCCTTCTCGTTGCCTTGGATGTTGCAGTGTGATGGGACCCACTGTACCACTACCCTTTTTGGTGCGGACTGCTGGCACAGTTTGCAGAGTGCTGCTCTTAAGTCATTAAGCTCAGTGTTTTTCTGGCTTTTTAGCGCTGTGACTACGGCGAGAGCATCTGTCAGCAGGACTATATGGCTTTCATTTTCACTGTGTGTCACATATATATATATATATAACATGGGGGACTCTTCAGCAAGTCGCTAGACAGCTATGTCGGCTATCCCCAATGTTTATCTTGCATTGTTGCTTTTTTTATAGAGTAATACGTCAACCAACATAATGAAGGGACAATTGGCATAACAAAAACAACATACATTAATAAACATCTAGAGAATCTTAAATAATGTAGCGTATCTATTAACGGGGGAATTACGATTGGAAGTTGAGCCCATAGAAAATGTCAGAACATTGACACGGAGATATCGCGCAGGAGAGCGGCTGGTTGGCTCAGCTTTGTAGCATTGTAGCGAAAAGTCCTAAATATCTCCATCATAAATATCGGGCGGGATGTCGTAGACTCTGCGTTAATGCGAACCTACGGATGGCGCCGGCCATGTGGTCCGCATGATTGACGCGTAGTGTGTCCTTCTCGTGGCCATGCAACTACAACCGCCTGCGTCGCAGCCAGCCAACGAGATGGATAGAAGATCTGTACCACGCCCTTAGACCATCATGGCACTCCAGGGAGAAGGACAGATACAGACTCAAGCAGCTTTTGGCTAGCTGACATCCGACTTTGCAAGCAAAGATGGCAACAGCATAAGACTATTGCTGCGAAATGTGTTATCTGATAGCTGTAAAGACCAATCCTAAAGCGGCATTTCTTCTCACATTCATGGTCCATACTGTTCTATTCCAAAGAAATCAAGCAAAATAACCTGTGTGTAACCAACATGTTCTTTTCTATCAAATAAGCTCACATGCTGTCTTCGTGTTATCCCAGATCAGACCGTTGACAGTAGATCGACTACATATGCTCATACTCGTGGGCAACATCTCAACGCAGTCAAAATCACACGTGTATTTCATTGCACAGACTACAATACAGACCACGCTCTAATAACCAGCAAGGTCAAGGCGCAACCTCAAAATAACAACCGAAGATCAACATCAGCAGTCTGAAAATAACAGAAAAGAAAGAAGCGTTCAGAAAGGAACTGAGCTTTCTTGTAGAGTCGAAAGAGAAGGAAAGCACCACATACGAAATGTAAAGCATTCACAAGATCGGCATATATGACAGTCATGACAGTGCAGTATCCCCAGTGGAGTTTCCTACTTTCACACTAACAAATTCTCAAACAAGGACTGGGTTAAAGAATGCAACTACTTTCACTCCATTCATTGTAGGAGGGGGAGAGGGGGGGGGGTGTTGAGGTTTCTACTATATTCTTTATTCTAGGAACCAACATCTTCACACAGGGGACATTCCCATGAGTACTTCGTTCTCCGCTCAATCAGATATGCCAGCGTATATATAGTCCCAGTCATGGGTTGATTTCGTGTTCTTCGGATCTTTCCAGATAGAACACACTTTCTCCCCTCTTCATTAGTTACTCCCAAATTTATCCTCCTCTGCATATATATTTTCGCGACACTTTGTCTTTTCATCAACCTTGATTGCCCTTAGCAACTCAAACCTGTCTCTCGTCATTCTGTAGACTGTCCTTGACTGCCCTTAGCAACTCAACACTGTCTCTCGTCATTCTGTAGAGTGTCCTTGACTGCCCTTAGCAAATCAACACTGTCTCTCGTCATCACTGCGTCGTTCACCACAGCTCGTCTCACCACTGCATCAGCCCTTTCGTTGCCCCAGACGTTTGCATGTCCAAGGGAGTAGATACACGTGACACTTTGTACACCAGAGTTGCTCAGAAGACAGGTCCACTACCTTCTTAGAATGCACCGTCCTATCTTACGAAGCATGCCTTGCTAGTCTGACAGTATCACTGCGTGTATCACCAATCAAGTTAGGGCCGCTGTTACCTCCTCCATCCCCATCCTTGTGGTAGTAAAGTAGGTGGCTGATTTCTCCACCACATCCCTGCCATTTTGGTAGTCGACACTATCTGCGCGTAGGCCCGTTTGACGTGGTTGGAGAGCTTGTGTGCTCTAGTGATTTCGGGAGCTATGCCGGCGGGAGTTTTACTCCTGGCAGCATCACCCAAGCCGGACAGGTCCTGAGAGAGGGACTAGACAAAGGGGCTGAGGAGTAGATGGAACCCTTTAGTTAGGTGTGGATGCAAAACCCACCGGCGAGTGGTACATGCTCTGGTCCGCACCAATCCATCCCCACTTCATGGGTTAAATGCATTTCTTGTCTTTTTCTTCTTCTTCTTCTTCTTCTTCTTCTTCTTCGTACGCTGTCAGACGTCATCCTAAGGCTGTCGACACTGCCATAGAGCTTGTCTAGTGTTGGCACTGGTGATGGCCATATGTGCTTTCTCTGGTCCTCGTATGTCGGGCAATTTTGCAGCCGATGTTCAGCGGTCATTTTCCCTGTACCACAGGTGCATTCGTCAGTGCCACCTATCTTCAGTTTATTGAATAAATGGTACCTCAGTCTGTTGTGTCTTGTGCGGAGTCTGAAGACCACAACTTGGTTTCTTCTGTTCAACTGGTAGCATGCATCATTTTTTGTGTATCCAGTATGTTCTGTTTCCCATTTGGCCATGCATCTGTCCCTAATAAACCTTTTGGACTCTTCCTATGTCACACTAGAATCTGGTTGTGGTAGTCTTGCACCTTCTTTTGCCAGTCTGTCTGCCTCCTAGTTGCCTTGGATGTTACAGTGGTATGGAACCCACTGTAATTTCTTGTCTCATTCCTTGGTTTTATCCTCTATCCATCCATGTGAAGGCTACACCAAACCACCGCTACCTTGTGGTAGTTTCAGAAAGAACAAAGGTTAAGGACCGAATAGAAAATGTGGGCAGGCAGAGCACATAAACCTGGCAAGGCAATCTGTCTATGGAAGGAGGCATCCAGAGTGAAAACCTCAACCGTCAAAGTCGGAAGATGTAGGCCCAATTGGCACGGGAGTAGTACACGGACATCTACACAAAACAGCGAATGTTATGCAACAAACACTACACCTTTATGGTGTCGTCCGAATGGGACGTGGCCAGATAGGGGCGATGACGGGCCCCCATCCTCCTGGGGCGTTGGTTTAGTAGATTTGCATATGGCAAGTCCGTCTCTTTTTAATAGTCCTGGCCCATGATTTCTCACGAGAACACCAACCGGATGGAACAATCTGTAGCAGTTATTGCAGCCACATACCACCCTGGTCATCGTTTATGTTGTGGATTCTGCGAGTGCAGAAGTGCAGTTTAAGATGCCCCGTGAATTTAGGAACAGTGCGGATTATTTGTAATACATTTGACCAGGACAAGTATAGGGCCCCCCACAAATGTTGTCAATACTGTGCAACAAATCTGTTCTGTAAGCTTAACCGAAAAGGACGATTGATGCGCTTTGCAGTACAAATATGTGAAGGGAACCGACAAATCATCTTAGTGATTGTTACTTTTACATGAATCCTCCGATTGGACATGGTATTTCTAAGAAGTAAAACGGCATATGACCTATCCGAATATTAACTCTGCTATGCGGTCAATGTCTCCCGTACGCGAAGGACTTTCTGACCAAGACTAACCAGAATCGTATTCCCTTAATGATGAAGAAGATATTAATATCAATGGATATCCGTCTCTACATGAAAGCATTTGCATTAAGAGTTGCTGATTTCAAGCCTACTGAAGATATCTGGAATTGAAAAAAAAATAAAGCAGAGCAGTTGGAGTCCAGACTGCAGCAATTGAATTTTCTAGATTTTGTGTTTTGTGCTCGGCTTCCATATTTCAAAATGATATATATATATATATATATATATATATCTATATATATATATATTTTAAATTTTTTAAAAATTGTATGTGTTTACCTCACTAGTTTCTACTGGCGGAGGCGAGCCTATTCCACACCAGACCGTAGTCAATTTGGGCGATATTAGGACGCATAAACCGGTGCTTGAATGCGTGAATGTGTCTGTTTGTACGTTTCCGTGATGTTCCTCCCGTTGTTCCGCCATTTGCTGAACCTCTCGTTGTTCTTAAATGATAGATAACATCATTGCTTGCATTGATATAGTTGGTCTGATGGCAGAACTACACATCGATTACACAGAAAATGGCTGGAGGCTGTTCACTGATTCGCCCAAGTTGAGCTTAAAAACTGTGCTGCTCCATAATGGCAACGGTTTACTATCTGTACCAATCGGGTATGCAGTCCACATACAAGAAACGCACACCCACACGAAACAACTGTTACACGCCATCAACTATGACAAGTATAAGCGGCAGATTTGCGGTGACCTGAACCTCATTGCCACCTTGATGGAACTACAGCTGGGTTAAACCAAGTTTTCCTGTTTCCTCTGTCTGTATGACAGCCGTGGCAGGACTCCCCAATACAAGAAAAACGATTGGTTCCAACGACAATCACTTGAAAATAAGTCCACAACCCCAATCTCTATTGCTCTACATAGATCTGTTACAACTGTCAATGAGTAAAAGTAATCCATAGCATTACTGCCGTAGGGGTGTGAGGTGTTAGCGATCTCATATTTCAAAGGCTCGGCTATATGAGGGCGGTAGGTAGCCATATCCTCTCTCACCGCTTTTACTTCCCGGACTGAAACGGTACCCATTAAAGGCTGGGTCGACCCCGGAGCCAATGCGGTCTGAAAAAACATTTCCGCATCAACTGGGAAAATGAACCCAGGACCACTCAGATTCGAAGCCAGCTCGCTAACTACTGCGCTACGCAGTATCAAACAGTACACATGGATTAGAGCAGAGAATTGCATCCGTAAGCAGATGCAGTGAAGATCAAAACCTCTTTGTAAACATAAACAAAACAAAGATAAGAACCATCGACAAAACAAGAAGTCAACATCAATTCAAATTTGGGGGTGTGGCACTGGAACAGGTCATGAACTTGGAGTATCAACTTGGCACAATGCCAGCAAACGAACAATACCTGTATTTTTCCGTGGGAACATGCGGCTGCAAAACATGGACAGTTACCCAAACCTTAAGGAAGAAAAATGAGTTCTTCGAGTCGAAATAATATAGAAAGGTATTCAGAATGCTACCAAGATCCCAAGGAATGCTTAGGCATGGCTCTCAGCAGGCTGGAGATTTGGCATGAGGTCGAGTTTCTTTCAGACGGGCGATGATGTGAGCGATGTTCTGCAAAGATATATATTCTGCGAGGAAATGCGGTTTGGAACTGATTCAACCCAAAACGTGAATTCTTACATCTACTTAATCCAAGAAATTACAAGCTCCCATGACATGCATAAATAGATCTCCCGAAGGTTAGCCGCGGGGTGTTTCAGCTTCAACTGCAGCAAGACAGTATTTCAACAGATGAAAACAACAAAGCGAGAACTCACACCTTGAACAGCCTTGTCATTCCAGCCATGGTTTATGGCTGCGAGGTGTGGAACCTACGAAAAAGTGACATGGCGCATCTCCAAGCTACTCAACGAGTGATGGAGAGTAGAACACTGTCACTTCCTTAAGAGACCACATCCGCAAGACCACCATCAGGAGTCATACCTGCTTCAATGACGTCGTAGATATGAAAGTACAGATGGTCAGTCCACTTAGATCCGAGGTAGTTAACGTGATTTACTTTCTCCGTTTTTTTAACGTTTAAGACAATCTGCACTTTCGTCTTTTGTCGCATAAGGTGAGTCCAAACAGATCACATGAGTTTGCGAACCTATTAATGGGGATCTGTAATTCGGAATCCGCGTGAGCGATAAGGGCAGCATCGTCTGCGAAGAGCATATCTCGAATGACAGTCACCCTTTCTCTTACTTTTTGCTTGCAGTCTGGTTAGATTGAATTATCTCCCATCCGACTTAGTATGCAGAAAGACCACCTCTATGGCAGTTACGACGCGTTTTAGCACTGTGTCAAAGGCAATGTCGAATAGAGTCAGGGCATACCTATGTTTAACTCTGCTGTTAATGTCAAAGGACTCAGAATGCTGGCCGCCGTGCAGCACTGTAGCTTTCATTGGTACACATAGACGCATACACCCGCATCCAAGCAATTGGCTAACACGACATGATATCGCCTAAATGGACTACCGTCCGTGGTGAAAAGATCGTGTCTCCACCAGTAAAATCTGAATACAGAGGGAAACCTTTTACACACACACAAAAATATAAATATATATGGAATAATGGGACGACCGGGATATTATTGAGAGAAAATAAAATTAAACAAGTAAGAAGGTCTTGGATAAAAGAGGACTACCAAGTAAATGAACGGAATTTGAATCTGAAAGTTAATTAATTAAGCTAATTCGTTCACATCATAAGACAGGCCATAAAATGGTGCGAGATCTTGGACCAATGAAAGATTGTCATTTCGATATGCCAGTAAATAATGCTAGAAGCCAAAAAGAATTAAATTCGAACTTATCATTGTTTGAATGCTTCTGAAATTGTCGTTAACTGTTTCATGTTAAAAAGAAATGAGATATGACAAATTGAACGTGACAAATAGAGCATATACTATGCCAGTGACTTTAAAGAAAATCAATTTCGCTAATTGGATAATGGGTTAACTATTGTCAATTTTTAAAACGAAAACAAATTGCAAGATATATTCATAACAAAGGAAAATCAATTTCACCATTTGGATAATCAGTTAACTATTTTCAGTTTTTAAAAATAACCTAAATTCTGGTATTCAACTTGCAATAAGAAAAGTCACTAGAAGATGATAAAAACATGCACAATAAATAAATGAATAAAAACAACTTTTTCCTAAAAAAAATCAATTGGGTGCTGGAAAAGTTGTAAAAATATTGACAAAGGAATTCTCCAACAAATATTTGCTATTCAATTGTAAACTCTATGTCATCTGATATTAATTTTAAACACTGGCATATATTTTGTTTCTGCTCATGTTTTATCCGGAGTCTCAAAGCTGGATGGATTGAGCACCTGGCCACTGTCAAACCATAACCTCCGGGTGCCGGTAGTTCTGTTCTCGTACGATTATTTCATACACCCTGTGGTCGGTGGTACTAAGGATAGTCTACGTGTTATTATAAACTGAAGCAGAGTAAGTTAATTTATTTGATTGTTTGTAAATACAGATGGCAAAACATTAATTAAAATGGTTAGATGTAGAGGGGTGAGTGCATATTTGATTTTAGCCTGTTTAAGTTTGTAAACACAACTGCGATGTCACAAGTGACTGCAGTGAGTGTGAGAGTGCACTAGCACTGCACGCATCATCTGCTATGCCAGATGGACAATAATTTTACTAGCAGCAACAATCACAATGGTATCAGATTGCCATAGCAGCAATTTAAAAGAAAAATATGGACTAACTGTGCTGCACCGGAACATACTTTTACATACATTTGTCAGTTAACTTAATTAACCGTTAAATTTAGTTGAAAACTAACTTGTAAAACTAAAACATTCATCACGGCTGGTACTAAACTTTACTTGTATTGACTAATCGCTTACTAAGACTAAAGAGTAAGTAAAAGTTACTTACACTATCTAAGTACCTCCACAGAAGTGTTATAGTTATACTCTTGTCTATCATTTTTCTTTAAATTGTTGCTATCATTATGCTATAATTTTATAAGTATAATAGTATATAACATTCTGTCGAAGAAGGATGTGTCGGACCGAAAGGTGCAAATATCGCAGTCAAGCTGTAAACTACTACTTACTGACTACTACTTAGTTACTTAGCGACACAACGCATTCAGTTCTCAGTACTACTACTACATCCTACTGCTATCTCCAAAGCCCTGTTCTATGCTTGGTAGCGGGATATTGAGATCGAACGGAGACAAAGAACAAGAAGTATATATAAATTATTATTCTATTCTATATAAAAATAATATTATTATTAGTATTTATATAATTTAATATATAGTATAATAGTGTGTAGCCTAGTCCACAGTGAGCTGGATTGCTAAGAGTAAGACTGGGATTACACTTGATTACAGGTTTGAAGCCATGAATGGACAGAAAAAAATCCTGGCGGAGTTCGTTCCTGCTTCGACCACTCCTCCAGTCGACCCAGCTGTAAATAGGTGCCTGACTTATGCGCTGGGGAAGGTGTAAACAGCAAAGAAGGAAACTAGCCACACCACCTCACATAGGCTGCGGCTTAGTACATGGAGAGTTATCTTCATCCCAGACAGCAGTTGTTTTCATACGACTGACCTTTACCTTTTGGTATGATAATATTATAGCCATGACTGTTGCTATAATACTATTGTCACTGTTGTTTGTTGAGTATTGTCCATAGCAAGTAGAATTAACTTCTATAGTTGTCAAAATGAGGATCACACGCTCTGTCTAGATCCAGAAATTGGGAGAGGACGCCTGTCCTGTCAGGCATACCTCATAGTTAAGACAAGTAGTAGTAGTAGTGAGCGACACATAGATAAAGTGAAGTATAGCACACTCGCTTGGACTGACCCCAATCCACCTTCATCAGTGAGGAAACTGCAACCCGCCAACTAATAATTCCCATTTCAAGGCGCACAAAAGTACAATCATACTCATTGTGGATATTCAACAACAACAATAACCACCACTCAGGTAGACAGTCACAGTAAAATCAAGGCCATAGTGTACACTAAACAATGCATGTGTTGTCAGCACACTCCTAAATGGTACAAAAACTTGGGTATTATATGCCAAACAACTACAACACTTGCAATTCATTCTTGGAATTACATTGTTGGACTGAGTGAAAAATGCAGAGGTGCACTCTCGCACTGATCTCCAAAGCATTTACACTCACCTTAGGAAAGACTATGATGGCTTTGTCATGTTCATCACAGGCCAGATGGTTGCTTCCCAAATATATCCTTTGTGGACAGTTGGTGGATAGCAAGAGAACAGTTGACTAATCACAATTTAGATTTAAAGATGTGTATAAGCGTGATATGAAAGCCCAGGATTTGAGTTTGACATCCTGGTAAGATAAGCTGCAGATTGAGGCAAGTGAACATTGTACCCAGAAGATCCATTTCATTCATGAAAAGAAGCTCTTGTGGAGCAATGCCAGAAGGAGAAAAACACCCCCCCAAAAACTAAGTTCTAAGTAAAGAGTTTTGTTTACCTCTCCAAGGTCTTATCATCCTATAGTCAGCCTATGATATGAAAGGAGCTACTAACTAGTTGTCAAAAGCTAAGTCGATCACTGGATGCAGTTTTAATATATTTTAAAAAATGTGTACTGGTATATAAATATTGAAAGTCTTGTTAAATTAATAAACATTGGTATTGAGGTATTCGATCTTGTGTTTCTGTTTTATCATTACGTATTAAATTTGAATAGTTCATTTCATGTTAAACATTATGCAGTTTTGAGGAGGTAATGTAGTGCAATAAATGGTTATTTTGATTTTTAATTTTAGGTGATAAAATTAAAAAATAAAATGTATTAATAACTATTATTGCAGTCATTTATACTAAGAGCAGTGCATGTCTACTGTAGAATATCTACAAGTTTGAATTGACAGTTCATCTAATCCGTTTTAAATGTGAACTAATTGATATAAGCCCTGGAGTCAATATGCTAAGCAGCACATGAGCTGCAGTTGTCAGCAACCCATAGCTGACTGCTAGCGTCAGGGCCAGCAAACCAGCGCTGCCAAGACCCTTCTACAGCTCCACGCAGTGATCCCGGATAACAGGCTGCAGCAGACTGGCTAAGGAGAACGGATCTAAGAGGGAATGCTAACCCGGTACTCAAAAAATGCTTGCTGAAGTCGGATGTGTTTGACTGAAAGGTGCAAATATCGCAGTCAATCTGTAAATTACGACACAACGCATTCCGTTCTCTTGACTACATTCTGCTACTTAAGCCTTTTCAGGGTTTGGTAGTGGGAGATTGAGAACGAACAAAGCCAAGCCAATTGGCAGTGCAGAATTTGTACTAAATTAGTCAACACAGAATACAACCCTCTATTTCATGCCGATCATCTGATTTGGAATCAATATATGAAGAAACAAAAATTTCTGTCCTTCTAATACAAACTGCTTGTGCCATGCCCAAGATACACCACTGATAGTATGACCAGAACAGTAGCTTCTGAAGGCCTGATGCTATCCACTCATGCTGTATGTAGCCAGCCCTTTACTGTATGAAGTAAGGAATGAGAGTCCGATACAATGATTGCCTTTGTTGAATTAAGTCTTAGATAGCAACCCCAGAGCTGAAGAAGTCATTGCATTGATCTCCATTCTCAAACTGGAAATTATTAAGTATGTGTTACTCTAATTGGCTGCAATACTTGTCACTCTAACAGAGAAGCAAATCCTGATTTTTCATAGCGTAGCACTGATTAATCAGTACTTACATCATCATCCAGAGTCTTATAATTTTTCAACTGAAAGCCCAGCTTTCTTTTGTTCCATTCTTTGCATTCCTGGCCAAGGATAACTCTGATGTAGTCTGTCATTTCATCAGCGATGAGGTTCCATGAAGCCCAAACATTGTATCTTCACAATGGGGGTATCTCTTGTGCACCTTAGCCCAGTCCCGTTTCTTCATTCTGAGTACTTTCCAAAGGCGACCTTGACATTGTGATGATACTCGCAAATGACTTATAGTTGACACTGGTAGCAAAACGCAGATAAGAAAATTAATATGGTAGACACAATTCATTACAAAATGCCAGAAGAGCAAACTCACCCCATATAAGCAAATAGTCCAGATGATGGGACACTTATAGCCTATTGTAAATTGCTAAAAATTGTGTTCAGTTTTGAATTTCCTTTGCATTTAGAGGTAACTAACCGCACATTTGGATGTTTAAAACCCTCTGTATAGCATATGCTTTTTTCATATAATAAACACTACACTGCGTGGTGACTGCAGGGCCAAACAACTTTGTTTCTCTGTCACATAAGTCTTCCTAGTTGATTTCGGCAATGGTAAACACAGCAGTGATAGTTTTTTAAAATGCTGAAAAACAGTACTGTCTTATGATGACTATACACATATGACATTGTATTTTGAACTTATTTTGAAAAAAATTCACACAAAAAATACAAGATAACATTTTTCAGTGAATTTGTTTCAAGAAGTACACCATGTTTTCAGGAGTACTGCACGATATGTTGTTGTATCTTAGATTCGGTGGCCAAGGGATTCTGAGCTTGGTTTACAATGCAAACGTTCCAGGTTTGAACCACGTCATGCTCTGTTACCGGGCATGTTGTGGTCTTATTTTTCTTCATGGTATGACTGCTTCTTCCAGTAGATCTGGCTGTAAAGGATACCTGACGAAGCTTGGAACAAATTTAGGAGTCACTGCAGGAACTTTGAAGATCGTGCCCCATCATCAGTACTTAGGAACTGAGCACATACGGAGACACCCAAGTGCAATAAAGTCAGTTCTGTGAGCTATTGCCCATTATTGTATCTTCATTTTGAATTTCAGTCTGCCTAAATTTAATAGGTTACATATGGAATAAAATGAATGTCCTTGGGGTTAACAAGCTGGGAGAAATAATAAATTTAGACTTAATAGTAAATAGTAGTTGTGAGTGAAGGAATGCCAGATAATGAGGCAGCTGAAGATTTACAGACATATATTGGAGTTGGATAGTATAAATCCACAAGAATTATCAAACCTTTGTTAGCTTAGTTATAAGAAAAGATCAGAATGTAAATTTAGTTAAAGTTATATTACAGCCACCTGGACGGAATATTAACAAGTCTAACCCACTCTCATATAACCAAAAGGAAAGTGTGTATGTGGTTGATAGGGGCTTAATATCCTAAAAGGAAGCAACACTTTACCAAAAATTATCAATTTTTAAGATGTACCAAAATTTATCACAGTAGTTTTATTTGAATGGTGCTCATTGCTTTGTTTTTCAGAATATACTTTTTAAGCATGGCGCAAATTGGAAGCGAAACAAAGAAGTTGAAAGAAGCAACTGAGCTGGATGAGTTTGAGGCCATCTTTTTAGAGCTTGTTGATGACCTCACAAAGAACGAGATTAAGAATCCAGAAATCGAAGATGCTTTTAAATGGTTCAAAGAGGTAAAGAAGTATATAAATAAAATAGTCTTGTCTTGTCTTATCCACTTGTGTCATGAGGTGTTGCGGGAAGCCGTAGATTTCTGTTCAGGGCTAGACGCGCCGCTGAAGTGGTCACCATCCCATGGCGATTAAGAATCTCCGCAACATTTCCTATCATCTAGTTCTCGGTATGCCACGGTTGCGAAAACCAGAACATCGTGTGTTATAGGCGCACAGGGGTAGCTGGTCAGGATGCATTCTCATTAGGTGGCCAAACCAATTGATTCTTACTTCATCAATATATTCAGAGCAGGGTCTTGCTTCAACTATTCTTCTCACATCTTCATTGTGCATTCTGTCTCTCCTAGTTATGTTGATTGTTTTCAGGGGGCACCTTATCTCACATGTTGTGATCTTTCTCTCACATCTTCATTGCGCATTCTGTCTCTCCTAGTTATGTTGATTGTTTTCCATCTCATATGTTGTGATCTTTCTCTCACATCTTCATTGCGCATTCTGTCTCTCCTAGTTATGTTGATTGTTTTCCATCTCATATGTTGTGATCTTTCTCTCACATCTTCATTGCGCATTCTGTCTCTCCTAGTTATGTTGATTGTTTTCCATCTCATATGTTGTGATCTTTCTCTCACATCTTCATTGTGCATTCTGTCTCTCCTAGTTATGTTGATTGTTTTCCATCTCATATGTTGTGATTTTCTTTTAGAGTTTTGGTTAAAGTCCATGTTTGGCACTGGTAACAGAGAGTTGTCATGAATATACTGTTGATTAGCAATCTTTTTGTGGACATGGTTATGTTAAGGTATGCAATCGCATTTGCTTTTTGACACCTGATCTCAATCTCTCTATTCAAACCTCCATCCTATGTGAAAACACTGCCCAAGTACTTGTTTGATTTTGTTTGATAAAATAGATATTGCACATAATTAGTTCACTTACCAAAGTGTCCCAGTCTCATTAGATCTTCATCATTCCTATTTTGCGCCAATAGAAACAAGTTTGGGGGTGGGGTGATGGTGTTCAGAAGGGGGTATGTGGTTGGGGTTCCACTATAATTGAGAGGTACATCGCTCTCCTCTTAAGAAACAAACAGCGTGAAATAGTGCATGGCTTGAATGTCCCAAGTTTCAAGCCCCACCTGGTCTCTAGGGGTGTGCCTAGTCCTATCTAGATGGAAATAAACTCGTAAGTCTTGCTAACACACTCTGCACATAAAAGAAGCTTTGGCAGTTGAAAATAAAAAAGAACAGACTGTTATCTGTTGTGCAAAATGTCAGCATGAAGGCCTTAAGAAGGTGGCCTCTCTATTATGTGATACATACCAATCATCCATTTGTCTGCACAATCGATAGTATGTATAAAAATGACATTCACAGCCCCATAAGGGTTGAACTGGAGTGACTAAGTTAAGAGAGAAGCAACGCTTCTCCAATACAAGAGCCCTGTTAAAAAACTTACATGCTTTTGCAAAGAGGGTGTTGTAACAGTTTGTAGAGGTTAGCCTTTATTGCAAAACTCTTATCATGTTTTACATCCATAATTTGTTATTCTACTCACATACAAGTCTAGACATAGAACTTGACACTAATACGGTAACAAATTAATTTAATAATAACACCTGTAAACAGATAACCCTGGCCACCCAGTACGTAAAATCCCATTCCTCTGTGCCCCTCAGAAAATAAAAACTAGATAGGCATGTGAGGAAGGTTAGTAACTCTGACAGAAAATACACACGACAGACAGACATGCGAGGAAGGTTAGTACCTCTGACAGAAAATACACACGACAGATAGACATGTGAGGAAGGTTAGTACCTCTGACAGAAAATACACACGACAGATAGACATGTGAGGATTGTTTGTTACTCTGACAGAAAATACACACAAAAAGATGGGAGAATCCTCCAGACCGTAGTCTGATCCTCCGAGGAACAGAAACATCTATCATAATCTGATTCAAACATTTTGTCCATTGAAATGATCTTCAGATTGCTCAATACTTTCAATGACTTGTTGTGTTGTTAATCTTTTAGAACGTCTATTTCCTGAATTTTTTAAAGTTCCTTTCCATCGTGAAAACTTTGTAAAATGTGTTTTGACAAGGTCGTCGCCATAGGCCTATTTACGCAAATGTGTGTACTGTCTGCAGTCACTGCATTATGGTTCAGATCCAAGCAGTGTAGCCTAAAGTACGCCTCAAAATAATGGTCCAAATATGGGTGACCTGGGGAATGGGCTATTTACACCTATGTACGCTGATATAGGGGTGACCTTGGGAATGGGATATTTACACACATGTACACATATATATATATATGGGTGACCTGGAGAATGGGCCATTTACACACATATGTACAAACATACACACTGATATATGGGTGACCTGGTGGAGAATGGGCTATTTACACATACACACTGATATATGGGTGACAGGGTTAAATACTTTTCTAAGTTAAAATGACTTGTGACCACATCCCTCATTTTCAGTGGTTATTTCCATCATATCCATTGATTATACATTTTGAAAGATGATGTAGCTTATTTCTTTCTATGCAGGTTTTACATTACAATGTACCTTATGGCAAAAAGAACAGGGGAGTGTCTGTTGTGACATCATACAAGCATTTGGCTCCAAATGCATCAGAATCAGATTTGAAAATTGCACGTGTGCTGGGATGGAGTGTAGAACTGGTAAATAGGCACATCATTTATACTGCTTATAGTCAAATTCATTTATCTCATTTACGCATTCTCTTTCCATTACTCCTTTCTGGTCTTTATCTATTGTAGCAAATTCTTTCTCTCCAGATCTTTTAGATCAGTCTTGTGTTTCTTATCCATCCAGTTCATACTATTGTTGTCCAGTTGAATGTTTTTCCAATATTTATTATTATATCTTGTACTGTTTGGTAGAAATGCATATATAGTTAGATTTAAAAGTAGTAAAAACATATCAAACATTATTTATCTTAATTCGGAGTTGAGAATCAAACATATTTCCAGAACAATCACTATTTTCTGAAAGAGACCTTTGGGTGTGCCTGAGATGCAGGGATGTTAGTTCTGTTCATCATAATATGTCTTAAGCTTAGATGCCACTGATTCGATTATTGTGTTTGTTCATTCTCTTTTTATTTATATGTTTTAGCTCCAGGCATTCTTCTTGGTGTCTGATGATATAATGGATAACTCACTAACTCGCAGAGGACAGCCATGTTGGTATAAGAAGGTCAGTGCTTGTAGTAGTTCGTTATTTTTTGTTTTAATTAGTGAATAGAAAGAAAAGGGTAAGACTAGAATGATGCATAGATGGACCAAGTTAGTTAATTAGTTTCTTTCCACTTTTGATGTCGTGTGGAGTTTAAGTTGTCTATTTTGCGTCAGTCAATGTGAGCCCATGTCTCTGGATAATCACTCTGTCATCTATCCACGTTCCCAAGTTACATTACAATAACAAGAGGGGACAATTGTCATGAACTAGTCATGCACATCTATATATCATCACCATCTTCATGGTCAGTCCTGAAACTGGTTGTAAAGTTGTCTCCATTTGACACTATTCTCTGCATCTGTCTTCATTTCAGTATATGTTTGTACTGCATGCCTGACATGTAAAGGTGAGATTTGGTCACTGCCACCCTAATTTTCCTTGGATATTGCCCTTCAGTATCTTCTGTAGAAGACTTTCATGTTGCATATTGTTTTGCAGATTGGAGGGTCCTTGTCAGGTAAAGTGAAAACAAAAGATCTCAACGGTAAATAGGCTATATAGTAATGAGACGTGGGCAGTCAATTAACAAACGAACTGCGCACAGGAAGCGATGGATGTGTGATTTGACACAGGAATGTAAAAAAATACGTTGTGGTCAGCCAAAAATGCTAGTCTGGATCTGACTGGGAAGATATACTCAAGAAAGACAGCTTAATATGCATCACAAAAATGTATAATAATTTTATTTAGCTCATGCTCTGAAATAGGACAGAGTTCTGATGAAAGCCAAAATTGCTGGGTAAAGGAACAGAGGATGACCAAGATGAAATATGCTTGATCATTAAACATAACAATGTTGACAAAAGTATTGCGTGACAGAATTGACAAATAACACGGGTATATAGTTGGTCTACATATGTCAATCAGCATGGATCATGTGATTACTGAGTAGTGTACAAATATACAAGGATGCACACACACACAAACTTGAATGTACAAGGAGTTCCCACTCAGATTAGCAGTTTACTCTATAAAACTCTCCTCACAGAGAATATTAATGATGATTTACTTGGTGTTGTGGTACTGACGAAGCAGTCAGATCATAATTGACTATGTCTGCCGGGTTCAGGCAGCAACAAACTGTCTCCACTTTGTATGGTGCCATGACTCTGATTCTTCATTTTAATGATTCTTCATTTTCATTTTGGGGTTTGTGAGATAAGGGTATATTTATTTATAAGTACAGGTAGTGAGATAAGAAAAACTTGTCAGATTTGTACAAAAAACACAACTAGAAGGTGATGATCAGAGAATTAGAGAACAGTGGTTCTGCTCAACAGAGAGATCTTGATAGTTCTAAGATATAGAACACTGCCTACAGTGGCTTGACTTGATTTACTCCAGGGCACAGCAAATCCCAGTCACCATGGTGTCCAGAAATGTTGAGGTGGTGTAACTTTTCAGGACCAGTGTCGTATTTATTCAGTTTTCCCCATTAAGTTATAAACTTTTCATTCAGCACTATGCTTGGCTCCTACATTGTTACCTGGCTCCTAGATACTAAACAATTTGTCACCACCTGACTTGATTGCCCCTCTTCTACCTCCTGGTATATATATTTTTTTGTTCTTGTGACTTATACAAGGTGTGTTCAAATGAAACCAAACCTTACTGCACCAAGTGAACATACGTACAATGCGCATGATGTAAACAGCACATACCAAGTTTTCAACGCTCTGCTGGGGAAACTATGAGTCGGAGGATAATGAAATTTTGCAAACTTGACCACTGGTATGTGCATTTGAACACACCTCGTATCTGAAGGATGGGTGTAGCTGGTCACAAACTTAACCTTTTACAGTCACCTCGAACGCCATGTGCGACAGACTACAGTCTTCTTCTTCCTTCAACTGATGCTATGCTTGCAGCTGGTAAGGATCACAAACGGGACTGTTTTTCGTGTCTTCATCTGTACCCCGCAGCTTTTCGAGGATGGTCACTCCCGTATACCGGTTACAGTGTTACGCTTCGTCATTTCCTTTTTGTACCTCCGTAACAAGGACACTTACTGGGGCAATAAGCATACAGTGAATGCAACGAATTGTATCATTCTCAGTCTGAGATGCAAGTTTTTATAAACATACAGAAATGAACCTTTAAGCCAAATTTGTTTAATGGATTATTAAAAATGTAAATTTGTTTGTTTCAGGAAAAAGTTGGCCTTACAGCAATAAATGATTCCTTCTTTTTAGAATGCAGTGTCTATTCTCTGCTGAGGAAATATGCTAGAGACAAACCATACTACTTGTCGGTGATGGAATTATTTTTACAGGTGAGCTTTGTGCTCCTCCACAAGGTGACTTTCAATACATTGTTGGGGTGTCCCTCTAGCTTTTATGTTTACAAGATTGAGATTTGTTAGTTTCCACTTCAGACGTATTTATTGTATCTACATAAACAAACTAAACAGACCTACCTCGGGAAAATTTATCGCAGAACTCCCACAATATCAATGGGTGAATCTTCAACTCTAAGTGAATAACCAAAGAAATCATTTACATATGTCTAAAACAATTTCAAAATGACCATTGTGTTCAACTGGACAGGATGGAGGTGGAACTCTTAGAAAGAGCAGCGTTTTTAGACGATTTCTACAGTAGTCTAATTGTCTGATAAAAACCAAGGAGAAAAGCGACAGACAATGCCCTAGGCAGAATTATTTGCCAATGGCTGCGCAAAAGTTAAGGATAGTAAGTGGAGATAATAAGACACAACTTCAATAAGGAAGTCAATAGTAAAACCAGAGAGTTGCACTGGATTGGAACCCACATGGGTAGAGAAAAATGTGGAGGAAAGAGTAAGTCAAGTAGCCACAGTTTTATGAATAAACATAAAATAGGTGACCCAAAGTAAGAATCTTTGGAGAGTGATGACACAGCCCTATATTCTGATGAAATTGAAAGGAACAAGTTAGTAGATTTTGTGGACCATACTTTAGACCTCTTCTTCAGTAATTAAGTATACAAACATACCTGCTTATTAAGTGTGTTCAAGTAAAACATTTCAGCTCCTTGCAGAGTATATGTCTTCAACAACTTCTTCCAAAGTCATAAAATGTTGACCTGTCTATCTGTTTAAGTTTTTATGGCCTAAAGTATAACAGAATTAACCAGCCCCGTGTCAAACCCTCCAAAGTTGTCTCATATGGCATGTCTGATTACTACTATTTCTCTGACTTTCGCAACAGTCGTCTTATTATGTGCATTGACTTATGTCAAATATGCCAGTGCTTATGAGTTAAATTCATTTATTCTATTCGTGATGTGTGACTGAAATGTTTGAGTAAAATTGACATGCGTAGTGTGTGATGTAATTAAATATGTTTCTCTGTATTGAATCCTGGAACTATTACTGATGAATGAATATCTTCTTCAACGTTCGTTCTCAAACTCTCGCTACTAAGCCATGAAAAGGACTGCAAGTAGCATGAAGTAGTCCGGAGAATGAATATGATCATTGCACCTTATAAAGGCATGTGCATGGCACTGACAACCTCGCCATGCAATACAGAGGCTAAAGAAACCTGCATGCAGGACATCATTCAGTACCAACTTCCTGAAGAAAAGACAAACTACATTAATAGACCCCTGCTTCTTAATGTCAAGGTATAGGCAGTCTAAGAGCTGCCATCAGGGATACAGTGTTAAAGACTTTATTGTATTGGATCCTCCTGTGCACCCTACTCCGCTTAACTATCGTTTGATTTCAACGCTCTGTGTATTGTTGATTCATCTATTGCAGTGATATGATGCAACCGGCAGTCATTGAAAGAATGTCACACCATATCCAATGGGCCCATAATTGGTGCTTATAAAGCCAGATTGTGAACACTTTCATTGCCCAGACCCCCAGCATGACCTGGCCAGTAGATCCAGACCAGCTCCTGAAGGTTTGAAGCCTCTACAGCTACTGTCCACTCATGTCATAGCTAGTCCTTCTAGCTACCCATTTATTGCTTGTAGACTATAACAACTATACAGAACAATCACCATGGGGGCTAGGGGACATGCAAGAACTATAGATAGTAGGGTGAAATAGATTGGATTGGAGAATTTTGAGTCCTGTCACATCCGTCGTATTTTGTGCTGAAAAACCATATAGATAGACTTGAGCATGTTGAGCCAAGGATTGAACACTGCACTTCTACTGAAAACCTCTACACCTCACGGTAGAAGAGGAGCGACTAAGTAAAGACTTCAACTGAATCAAACAAAACTGGATTTGCGATGGTTCTATACTTTGTCATCCCTGTCATTTTCCCTAGTTTGTGTGTATTTTTATTCTGATCTTTTTCTCAGACAACTCTACAAACAGTAACTGGTCAGTGTTTGGACTTAACAACTGCACCCCCTGAAGCCCAGGTTGATTTTGGTCAGTTTACCATGGCCAGATACAATGCTATTGTCAAGTGGAAGACTGCATTCTACTCTTTTTACCTCCCTGTAGCAATTGCTATGTATATGGTGAGTACAGTATGAACATTTTCTTTATTATTATGGTCATGTATAGTTTAGTTCACAGGTGAACAGTGCGGGCTGTCTACGGCTTGCTGAACTATTCTGTGGTCAGGTAAAGGTAGTCTAATATTAGACACTGCTTTTGGAGATGAAGTGTTATAGACTTCATTTTATGAGGCCACAGCTTGTTTATGAAGTTGGGGGGTAAGTTCCATTACTTGCTGCTTTCCATTCCCTAACAATAAACCAGGCACCCTTTATAGCAGGGTCAATTGGGGCTTGTTGGTAACGGGAGTTGCAACTCTGCATCTTTTGCAGTTAACAGAGAATAAATGTTGGTATCGAGGGACAGACCATTAAATAGGTGCAGAGGTTTTTACATTTGGGTCATGTTGTTATAAAGCATGCCTGTCGTGAAGTTGAAATCAGAACTTGGATTGCAGAAGCAAAGGTATTCCATGAGTGGGAAAAAAAACCAAACTTCTGAGCCTTGTTAAAGAAAAATCACTACATATCACTTGCCCATTGCACTATACGGTTCTGAAAAATTTGTCTAAACACTAAGGATGAAAAGACTTAGAAGTATTTGAGGTGTAGTTCTATTGCAGGATGCAAAGAATGAGCTGGACAGAAGGCAGCCAAATGAGCAAGTGCTTAAAGATATCAGGAACAGCTGATGAAAATGTATATTATCTTGGTTACACTTGGAGGTTTATATTGAAAATATTGGAAGACAAAATTTGGTGGGAAAGAAAACTTCATCGTCCAAGAAACAAGCACATGACACATGTGTGTAGAACAGTATAAAATCATGATGAGCTAAAGAGATCGGCTGAGAACATATGGCATTGATGTGACAGGATCAGGTGATTTCAGACTGACTTAAACAATGGCGGTGAATGATACAGTGGTGCTTTTCTTTCCTCCCCAACATTGACCTTGACGGTCCATTAATATTTTCATGAGATATTGTTGTTCATTATTTAGAGACAGGGATCTTGAATGAGAGATCCCATACAAAATATATTTTTACTAATTTATGATTTACTTACAGGCTGGGATCTCAGATGCAGAATCCCACACAAAAGCAAAAACAATATTATTACAGATGGGCCACTTCTTTCAAGTACAAGTAAGTGTTGTGCATTAATTTGCCAAAGGTAACTATATTCTTGATTCTTCTTTGTTTTCTCTAAAATAATCAGATCTATTTTTCTCAGGTTTCTGTAGCTGTTTTTAATCAAATCATCCCTTTCGGGTAGAACTCCTCAGATAGCACACAATTTCTAAAATAGATGTGGGACTTTTTAAACTTGAAAGTATGCTAAATTGTGCTACATTTTGAAGTTGGGCTGTGTAATTGTGCTTTTTGATTCAGCAGATATTTTTGACGTAGCCTGTGGTTTGAATGCATTATTTTTCACTCTAAGAGTGGCCATTTGTGGCTTACAACTTCCATCATTCTGGGGTTATATTGAATGTCACCCCTATCTATAGGAGAGGAACACTAATGTCAGGGTCAAGCAAAACATACTGATCAAGACCCTCATCTTGGCTTCCTAGCGGCCTTTTCTGGAAACGAGCTGTTTTCATGGCAGCCTGGCTAACGAGGTGAGGAATCGGAGTGATCCCCATAGTAGTGGGTGACACGCAGATGAAGCCAAACAAAGTACAACCGCCTTGAGGACACCGGTCCACCTTCATCAGCACACTCGGGATGTTAGGAAAGCTAATGCAACCCACCACTTAACGTCCTTTTCAGGCCTCACAGAAAAGTAAACCTACTCATTGTTTGCATTCGCAAACAACAACCCCTATCCAAATTCAAATTTCCCAGCATGATTGCCTTCGAGGCAAGTACGTTAGCTCTGTTATTGTCTTGAGTACCAGCATAAGTAGAACAGTAGATCCACATATTTTCCAGAAGTTTGCAGTCAGTCGTCACTACTTTCTGTGAAATAGAAAGACTGATAATTCCATTATATACACAGACTTCTCTGTGTATATATGAGGCGAATTCAAATTAAACCGGACCTGGCTGCACCACAAGTGAACATATGTACGATGTGCATGATGCCATCAATACTGGTGTACACAGCATTAACCAACTGCTAAGTTTGCAAAATTTCATTGTCCTCTGACTTATAGTCTCCTCAGCAGATTGTTGAAAACATGGCGGTGTACGGAATCTGCCCAGAGTTGATCAGCGAGCGGTGATTCGGTTTCTAACAGCTGAAGGATGTCGACCAGTTGACATTCATCACAGAATGCAGGCAGTGTATGGAGCATATTATTGCGTCAGAAAACGCCAACGCCAAAAAATTGATGCAGCAATTCGGGTCGCTATACACTGCCTTTATTTTGCGATGGATGTCAACTGGTCGACATCCTTCAGCTGTTAGAAACTGACTTACTGATCAGCTCTGGACGGATTCCGTATCACACCTGCCAAGTTTTCAAAGGTCTGCCGAAGAAACTAGGAGACTGAGGATAATGACATTTTGAAAACTTGACGGTTGGTATGGGCTGTTTACACCAGAATTGACATCATGTGCATCGTATATATGTTCACTTGGTGCAGTTAGGTCTGGTTTCATTTGAACACGCATCGTATATACTTTTCTGTCTTCGTAATTTTAAGATGTTAAATCTTTTACTATGTGTTTCCTTGTCCAACTTTGGGAGCTTCACGTGTGCATATTGTAGATAACATTGACCTAGGTTGCCCAATGTATACCCATTTTTATCTAGAACTTAACCTAACATTGTGTTGCCCATCACCAACTCGAACATTTTATCCCCGAATGAATTTCTTGCTCTTGACACTAACAAATTGAAGCATTGTATCATGTTGTACATTCAGCTTCATATTTTGATTGCTGCACCCATGCTCCACCCAGGATAAGACATTTGTGACAAAAATCCATGTTTATTAAAATTCTAGTAACACCTTCTTTTTCTGACCCTTGCCTAATCAGAACTTTTGCACCAAAATGTAAAACAAAGTAAAAATGTAAAATATTTCTTCAAACAAAAAGGTCAGAAAATAAAAGTTTTTTCCATCTTTCTTTTAAACAATATGGAATATTTGTATTAAAAAGTGAGTCGGGCTTTTGGCAGGAGGGCATTATATAAAGGTAAAAGTTAAAAGCAGTCTCATAGTTAGACACAGCAGTCAAGGATGAAGAGTTATTGACTTCATTGTACAAGGCCACAACTTTTTTTTATTAGTTGGGGTGGCCAGTTTTCTTCATTGCTTCCTTTCCTAATAGTTAGACTTTGACATATTTACAACTGCATCGACTGGAACGTTGCACAGACGATATCACTTAGGTTTCACATTTAGGTCTAATACATAACAAATTGCAATATGTTTATCACTTGACAGGATGACTACCTGGATTGTTTTGGTGCTCCAGAGGTCATAGGAAAAGTTGGGACTGACATTCAAGACAACAAATGTGGTTGGCTGATTGTGAAAGGATTAGAAATTGCCTCAGATGAGCAGAAAGAAGAACTGAAGGTATGTTAGAGACAATCTCACACAATTTAGGGATTATTGTCAACTAGTATATTAGCCTGTCGATGACATTCAAGTAGTGACATAATCTCATCTGTTCAACATTCTAGCAATTCATCATGCTAAGCATATAATGATAAAAATGTATATAATTCCCTAAAACAAAAATGGAAATATTTGACAAAAACACAAATTTAAGCTTGCTCACCTTTGTATCCTAGATTCATTTAAAGAAAGAACATTATTTACCCTGATCATTGTTTCATGTTTGCTTTTATACAGGATGCCTCAAAAACAAAATTGCGAAGTCCCATTTATACCCTTAGTTCTTTGTGAATATAAAACAATTATTTGGCATAATTGTCATCTAAATTTGATACTTCCAATATTTTAATTTGTTATGTGCCCTGAAAAATTGTCTAGGAATTATGTAGCGCACGGAAGTTGTGTTATTATTTGCCATTCGTGCAGGTTAAAAGCTTACAGATTTCAAATAGAGCTCTTGAAACAATACCCCAAATGGCAGAGATTAGAACAGCGACGATCTGGTTTTTCCTAGCCAAACACACACATACTCCCCCCCCCCCCCCCCCCCACCCCCTTCTATCAAGGTAGCCTCTCTTCTTCTATCATGGTATGTTTCTCCTCTTCTATCATGGTTAGTCTCTCCTCTTCTATCATGGTTAGTCTCTTTTCTTCTATCATGGTTATTCTCTCCTCTTCTATCATGGTTAGTCTCTTTTCTTCTATCATGGTTATTCTCTCCTCTTCTATCATGGTTAATCTCCTCCCGATCTATCATGTTAATTTGTCTTATCAGGGAGTGTAGAGATCTTCTTTCCATGTTCTTGTGGTTTATTTGTTTACATGAAGGGGTAGCTGAATAGGAGCGATAAAGAAATGAAATAGTGTGAGGGAAAACAATCATTGATAATTTTCTTCTGGCTGTGTCTATTCAGATAATCATTTATAATTGTTCTATGTTATGCTCTTTAGTACCCTCACATTCTTTGTTTATTTGCTTTTACTCCACTGAAGTTGAGTTATGGGAGATGGGACAAAGAAGCTGTCACAAAGGTGAAAGCAATCTACAATGACCTCAAACTTGAAGAAGTCTACAAGCAGTATGAAGAAAGCAGCTACCAAGAAATTACCAACCTCATCAACTCCATTGACAGTGCAGTACCCAAGCAAGTCTTTCTAGATTTTGCCAATAAGATATACAAGCGTGAGAAATAGGTTCCCATTTTCCTTTTGCAAAACCAAACACATTTTGTTCTCTGCTCTGCCTCATTTTTCAGATTTTTATTATTTCAAAACATGATTGATTTTAACTGTTAATACAGAATTATTCAAGTTAGTAGAAACAGTGAAGGAGCACAAGCATACTCCAAATGCAATGATACCAGGGTATGTTTGATGAGAGACAATCAGCCTGACTGCTCTGCTATGTATGGGTATAGAGCCAAATACCGTAAATGCCTATGATCTGTGTTTAGAATGATTCACATGTGACTACTGTAAGCAATCAGCAGAAATGATAGTTCACTTATGCCTTTTGTGTCATTTATTGTTGAAGTGTTTTGACAAGATTATGTTGTGAAATCAATGCACCATTATTTGATCAAATGTATTTATTTTCTTAATATCTTGTGAGCCATTTAGTTTCTTTACCACATTCAGAATCTTTGTTTATGAATTTTTTTAATTTTTCATGTCCTGCTTATCTTCTATAAGCTATTGTCTATATAGACTGTCTATATTTTGTGTGGTTATATACCTATTATTGCACTTTCTTACATGAATATATACATTTCAAAAGTTAAAAAAAATTTTTTGTTTCAGCCTCAATATATCTAAAACTATGAGTTTGTGATACAAACTTGTTTGTAACGATTCTCATTTCTTGTTTATTATTGCTTCAGTAATGTTATTACTACATGCTGGATTTGTCAATGATGCAGTGATGTTATTACTGATCAATTTCAGATTCCTGTGATCATACCGGCCATATGTCACTCCTCTTCTACCCTTGTTGTATGGGCTACAAAGAGAATAGCAACAAATACAGTCTTATTTTTGACATTTGTTGAGTCCTGTATCCATCAGAGAATATCTTTCCCACTGAATGTTGAACAATTCTGAAAGTCTGGATCTCTGGCTCTTTGCTTCCCATATTTGTAAGTCTGTCTTCTCCCATTCTGCAGTTGTATCTGAACCATCAGAACTGGTGATGCCTAGATTGAGCTACATTTTCATACGCCTCCTGCATCATCTGGATGTGGGATCTGATCTTGTTAGTTGGTCTACCTTCTGTAATCTCATTTCTGAGGTTTGATTTTGACTTATTATGTGTGCTTTTGTACTTGTCTGAGGCTCAGTATTCATAGGTTAGAACTGGTATACATGTCGAGAGGTATACCAACATCTTTGTCTGTTCCATGTTCACTGAAAAATCCTCTTCACATTGTTCAGAAAAGTCTGCATGTATCACTTTTTTCAAGAGGTTAATCTAATATGTTCTAATCCAGTTTATTACAGCTTCATTGTATACTCGCTGACCTCCTGAGAGGTCTATGTTAATCTTAAATATTTTCTCATTTAATTGATTGATTCGCCTGTTCACTCCAAGTGAAGCATAGGAGCCACCACTGCCAGCTGGTCCTTTTATGGGAAAGTTGAGTTCAAGCATTTATAGTGGCAGTTTCATTGCAACAGTTTACTTTATGCTGTTGCTAACCCCATAAACAACCGTCTTTAGTCTCCTTTTATAATCTCACCTCTATTGGGATCTCAATAATTATTGTTTTGAAGCTGTTAAATGCCATCACTGTCTTTTCTTATTTATCCCTCACCCAGGTAATATCTGACTCTTGAGATATTTCATGATCTTTTCTCCTAGCATATTCTTATGTCTTTTCTTCTCACTTGAGATCACAAGGTTTTTGTTTTGGAGCTGTCCATGGCCATAAGGTTCACTTGAGCGATGCTCGTATTTGGATACACTTATCTAAACTCATAATGTGTCCAACTAGTATTTGAATTCAATTTTGAAATATTTTGTATCTTCCAATGCTCAAAGACTTGTGTTGTCTTTTCTTTTTCATGCAAAGATACATGTCATGTAGATTTGGTACTTCTCAAGATAAATGTTGTATAGAAGTGATCTATTACGAGATCCTCACGGTGCTACAGAGTTCGTTCACTGAGATTCTTCAAAAATATGCAGAAGAGAACATTTATGGATTAAACCAGGTGCAATGATGTTGATTCTTCAACTAAACTTAAGTTATTTGTACACTTAGCAAAGGTGGGTTGCAAAGTTTTGAAAGGCCTGATACACAATACATAACAGCTTGACTTTTCTTAACTGTCACCAGTCTACCTGCAAGGCAACATGTTTATGTCTCACTGCTTTGTCTGGCTTAAGAGACCCTGCCAGTAGCTGTGTGCTACAAGAGGCATAGCTGTTGGAGTCATAGAGGGACTCAAGTTCCTTTCTTTCTGTGACACAATTCAAGATTTTATGTACCACATTTTAAAAATTGGACATCATGCAGCGATCGTGGCTGGATACACATAATACATACAAACAACAGTATGTAATGTTTTTAATATTTGCACAGTGTCAGTTCTGGTTACCTTCATCATGTGAACATCTGTTGTGACACTAATAATGTTGAAATGAATATCTTATTTCAATATTTTGTTTGTCAGCCAATCATTAGTATTCATTTTATGGAAATTGGATACACACTTGGGTTTGTTTTGCTGGTGTTGTATATCATGAACAAATACATACAATATGAATTGTTCGAAGTCTGTCTCTACCTGATATTAGCACAAACATTAAAATATATATCAGGCACACTGTTAAGTATCGTAATGGGCATACTCAATGTCCAATCATTTCTAGTTTTAGAAGGTTGTAGACTATACTAAATGGTATAGCTAGGTACATCATTCTTTATTCACTCTCAAATTATCACATTTTGTACAAATAGTGGTCTGTCTTAGGTTTCTCTCGTCATTCCCTTTAAGTTATCACTATTGTAAAGGGGCACGATGATAACTCTCATCCTTTCATATAGTCTCCATGGGAGAACATATCTTTTTGTTTTTTGTTTGACCTTATTCTCTTTTAACATTTAGCACACCACGGTCAACTAGGCGACCAACTCAGCCTACAAAAACGGAATTCTAAAAACATCATTTTTTTTTTGAACGGAGACACTCCCGACAACCATTTTTTAAATGCTGAATACGTCATCCATCTACACACGATATTTTGCTGCTAAAAGTATCATATGTTAGATTATAAATGGATTTTGAATAATTTTAATTTGTATACACTGTTTGGAGCAAGCCGAAAGGTGAAGTAGGTTGTTGGGAACGATCTTTATCGAGTAGATCTGTTTATTTTGTTTGTTTAGATGAAAGAACTACGTTTAAATTGGAAACTAACAGTTGTGTTGATATTGTAAACACAGTATCGATACATTGTTGTGGTTTTCTATCGGAGCGACTAGGCCTAGTGGTCGAGCCCAAAATTTTCCCGAGATTTTCATAAATTTTCAACTTCATCTTTATGTATCTCAGAAACTAACACACACACAACAAAAACAATCACCCACACGTTCATTATTCAATTGTGTTTCTACACACAAGAAAATCATATTTATTGACAAACAGAAAAGTTACAAATTTTGAAAGTCAACTGCCATAGCGAGAAATTAAGTTAATAAATTAGGTCAAATTTTCGTAATAAAAAAAATATGGCATGCTAAAGGTTAAAGTATTACGTTAGCTTTGTCCTCTCATATTGTCTCCATTGGAGAACGTGTCTTTTTGTATGATCTTCGTTCTCTCTTAAAGTATCACATTAGCTTGTTGTCCCATATAGTTTCCATGAGAGAATGTCATCATTTTGTACAGATAGTGGTCTATCTTAAACTTCTCTCTAATGGTCGTAAATGTTATTCCTCAACTGGGTTGTAGAAGACCACTATGCCATTCTGCTCCTCTCGTGTAATTTCCATTGGGGAACACATCCTTTTGTTTGTTGGGCGCCAGTGTTGCCTGACATGAATGGTGACAAATTTCATAGCATATTTTAATATCTTTTTATGCCAACAATTTGTTTTTCCACCACTGCCAAAACAAAGATTGAAGTCACCACCACAGCTGCCATCCTTGCATTATGTTTGCAGTCATTCACTTATCAGCTTTTGCTAAGGTGGTTTCTGAAATCACAAAGTTGCCAATCTCATTCAAAGCCTCATTCCTTGGTCAACTTTTATAACTTACCTTAAATGCATGCGTTATTTTTCCATTTATATAAGGGACCCCTGTTCTACAATAAGCATCCATGGGGGAGTACATGGTGTAGTAGTGTAAATTGAACGCCAGTTTATTTTAAATCCCTTTTGTCCGGTTTGACAAGGCATGTCTGGAATTTTGCTTGGTTTGACCACTTTTCCATATACAGGAAAGATTGGCATAATTACTGTACTGTGATGGAACACATTACAAACAGACACACAAATGCATGTATACACTGGCCAATACTTCCTGATTTCGCCAGTAGAATTCAGCAAGGCAAACCTTATCAAACAAACAAAAAGGAAACATCCATTTTTTTGGTTTTATGACAATTTTAATATCAACTGTGTGTAGACTTGTGTATTTACTTATATACTATACTTCAGCCTACATTGCTGAGTCACTCTTATATTCATGTGCTGACAAACCGTCTCAAGCAGCATTTTTTTCAATGTTTTATCTTTAGATTGATTTATTTTGTTTTTTCAAAATACGTCACCTCATTTATGGTGTACACAATCTTACATTTTTGTCCACACTTTAAGGAAAGTCCTTTATTACAGGCAAACAAAATCAGTCATGCTGCAGGCTGCAAGAAATGGCTTCGCATGCTGCGAGTATAAGACTATTGGTTGGGGTATTCTAGCTATACTCCAAACTATATATACAAGATTATCAGTGAGATTATGCAGCATGTAGTTGTTATATTTAGAAATATGTTGACAAACTCTCTGTTTTCACATATCTCAGTTTATATTGGTTTTGGTCTTCGTTGCTCTATACAAAGCAAACAGTGACCAACACAGCTGGCCATCCACATCAGTTAATTTTACATGATGAAGTTGCTAACCTCATGCCACTAGCCACCCCTACGGCATGTTTGGTAGAATCCAGATGTGCTTATGTGCACAACTCGGGTTATTGTTTATGATAAAATGAACATATATCTACCACATTTTAGAGACATACATTCACAAAAGTCCTTCATGTATACGAGTTCACTTAAAGGTCATGCTGGATATTTGTAGAAAATTTTCTCTGCATCCAAGAACCACAAATTAAAATGAGATTTTTGTATGTTCAAACGTTTTTGAGTTCTTCAGTCTGTAACAAATTTGTAGTACGTCTGCTGTGGCTCTTCTTACATTCTGGGGTGTACTGAAGAAGGTGGGCCTTGTTCCTCCTTGCCGTTATCCATCACAGGTGATGATGAATTCGATTTAACCTTCAGCTTTTTTTATGCTGATTACGTCACCATCTACACACAATATTTTGCCGGTTAAAGTATCATACGTTAGATTACAAATGGCTTTTGAACAATTTTAATTTGTATACGCCGTTTGGAGCAAGTCGACTTTTTGCGAAAGGTGGAGTAGGTTGTTGAGAAAGATCTTTATCGGGTAGATCTGTTTATTTTGTTTGTTTAGATGAAAGAACTACGTTTAAATTGGAAACTAACAGTTGTGTCGATATTGTAAACGAAGTATCGATGCGTTGTTGTGGTTTCCATGGTTTTCAATTGAAGCGACTAGGCCTAGTGGTCGAGTGAAAATTTTCCCCCTGAGATTTTCATAAATTTTCAACCATCTTTATGTTTCTCAGAAAGTAACAAAGACGCAACAAAAACAATAACACCCACAAGTTCATTATTCAATTCTGTCTCTACACACAAGAAAATCATATTTATTGACAAACAGAAAAGTTACAAATTTTGAAAATAGCGAGAAATTAAGTTAATTAATTAGGTCAAATTTTCGTCATAAAAAAATCGGGTGTGCTGAATGTTAAGTGAAGATGATTTGCACTATCATCAACCACACGTTTTCTCTTTCAGGACTATCTTGGCACAGCATGTTAGTTTAGATGTTTGGAGTACAGTAAGCAGATCTTTTGTTATTTTGTTTTGTGTACTCGTGACATGGGCAGCAATTTATAATTTTGTTGTTGTGTGTTTATGCTTGTTATGAATGAACAGAGAGTGGTCTTCATGACCCGTGTTAGGTCAACAACAATGTGTCAAGAGCTTGTAACAGCTGGTAAACTGCACAGTTGTTGTTTGTCTAGCTGAGTCTCTATACATGACTCACTATCCATACATGGCAGCAACTTAAAGTATGAGAATGGAGATCACTGACTTTGACTATGAGATGGCTTTCTGGAAACTCTTTAATGAGTGTCGTAATCATCTCTTTGACTTATAGTCCTTGCTTCGGAAGGGGCTAACTGTGGCATGAGTGCATAGTGGACGTCAGGTCAGGTCATTCCGTAACCGGTGAGGTCGTTAGGGCACACATGAAGACATCCTCACAACACCACGCATACCTTCTCTGTCAGTGGCCACTGCCTGTGACTCTTCTGGTCGGAGATTGGTCCATTCTTTTTATGTTGTCCTCCCATCTCTTTTTTGGACGGCCTCTTCGTCGTCTGCCATGCACCTTTCCATGGAGGATTGTATTTGCAAGACCATTTGATCTCGATATGTGACCGCACCAAGCGAGTTTCTTTCTTTTGACAGTTGCCAAGAGGTCTTTAAAAGGCCATATTGCTGTGGTAATTCTATCTCGTATTTCCTCATTTGTAACTTTATCTTTGTACGTGATGTTTAAAAGTCTTAGGAAACATCTCGTCTCCAAGGCCTGTATCCTTCGTTGATGATCAGCTGTAACTGTCCACGTCTATGGACATATATGCCTTGAATGTTCTGGATTTTATGTGGATCTACTGTCCTGGCTATCCTGGGGTTTGAAAGAATGAAAGAGCTAATACTAGGGGCATCTGCAGTGCAGGGGACATTGGTAATGGGTAAAGGTAGAATTCTGAAGCTGATCAATGGTGGCGTCTTAGATGAAGACTGCAATAAATGAACCAGCAATGTTCAGATTGCAAAGTATTGAAATCATGCACAGGTCCCGCAAAGATGGAAGTCTGACATGATGTCACCGGAGTATGTGCGACCAGCAGGCCGCAGGAAACATTAGCATCTACACTTTTCGCCATATACTGAGAAGGCCTGACAGGCTGCTAGACCAATATCCAACCAACTCAGAAGGACTGAGTATCTATGGGTCTTCCCAGAGTGCAGTGACCTAGATTCAGAACAGAACAGACGCAGCATTGATTGATTGTTCACCTTCTCGCTCCAAGTGGAACAAAAGGTCACAACTACAACCAGCCTCTTTACATGAACGAATGATTCCAAGCCGTTGTGGTGGTTTTAATAGCAATCGTTGAACATGACGTGGTTGCTAGCCCCACGTATGACCAACTTTAACATCCTTTTGCCAAATGTTTGGAAGGTTCTATTTTAAACCTGAGTAGCACACTACCCGCAATGTTTGTGATCTGTTGTTGTAGTACCTTAGACACACCATGAAGTTTGTGAAGGCCACCAAGTGCTGAAAGAAAATGTGGTTTGCACTTAACTTGACTTTTCCCATTCTCCGGGATAACTGGTTTTCACTTTTCTTTTGCATGGTAGATGAACGTACATGTTTTATTTTTTTATTTTGTGTAGGTGAATGAGGGAGTTGGTGATAGTAGTTGCTTTTGTGACAATGATTGGCAATCCAGATGATGTTGCTGTTTTTCCTGTCCGTCACAGTGCCTGCAGTCTGATCTGCTGTCACTCAGTGTAGGTGTTTGTTCAATGGCACATTTTGTCTTGTTTGGAACCAGGAAATTATACTCAGGTCTGTTGTGGTCAAATTGTTTATATCTTTGAAATTGAGTTGAGATGTCTGCATACAGAACTCTTGCAGTCACACCTAGAGCCCATTGGTCTATCCATTGTTGTCTGCAGTTCATATTTTGTTTAGTTCTTTGGTAGGTGGAGATGTTAGGTTGTGGCTTGTTTGCTCATGTTTTCAGATTATCATAACTTTCATTGTTTTGGATTCCTGTGTGATCTGGTATCCTCTGTAGAGTGGCACTGATGCCCATGGGATGCAAGTTCAGTTAATGTTTGTTATAGTTTCCATGCAGCCTCCGAGGACCTGGAAGGTGGATGAGGAGCCTGTGATGATCATTAGGTTTGTTGGGTGCTTTGTTACATTCCTGTATTATGAAATGATGGCAGAGAGTTGGGTCGCTGTTTTGTCTGGAAACATTGTCTAATATAACCTGCATTTATGGTAACCTTAAAGACTGCTATCTGTGTATCCATGAATCCAGTCCTTTAGATAGGGCTGGATAGTTTCAAGTGTGCAGAGTTTGAATGTGTTCGGGTAAGTTGATTTGTTCACAGGGTAGTTGAGTGTGGTGTTTATTTAGGGTTGTGTGAATTATGTATTTGGGGACCATTTGGACACTTCTCTGTATTTGGGGACCATTTGGACACTTCTCTAGTTCCCCTCTCTATTTTTTTGTAATTGATGCTTGGCGTGAAATTTGTTAACCATTACTATTTTTGTGTGTGCATATGTGTTGACCAGCTTTTTTTCTGTTTGAGAAAGGTATCTCTATCTTTCTATAGTTTCAATTGTTGTCTGTTCAAGTGGTTCTATCAGACGTGTTTAAATGAAACCCGTCACAGTGGATTTATCGCACATATATTCAGCAGGTGCGGCAGAATTAAACAAAGCAATTGTTATGAAGCAAGCATGCAGCGGCATTCATCAGAAGAAGTCTCCATAGACATTCAGACAAACAGGCCACTGCTCTGGAAAGCGTCGTAAGCCGCTTGAGAAAATTACTTTGGTTGCCCATTGAACCATTTGATCACTGAGTCCATGACATCTGCATCAAAGTCGAAGTTGTCCCTCTAGAAATTTTGATTAGAGACTGCACAAATGAAAGTCTCATGGTGACAGATCGGGGCTATAGGCTGGGTGTGGCAGAACTTCCCATCTTTCTCGTGCTAGCACTTCCTGCACAATGTTCGGGACAAGCATTGTTGTGCAACAGAATCACACCACGCAAAAGCATGCCGGGTCGTTTATTCTTGATGGCTGTATGCAGGATGTTATTGTGTCTTTGTAGTGGATGGCATTGATGTTCACACCATGCTAGTAGCCCTCCATGGTAAAACAAAATGCGATCAATATAACCTGTGGTTTGAATTTTTTGGGTTTTAGTGATTCGGGATGCTTCCAATACATGTGAACACACCTACCTTCTGATACTTCAGCTTCTTCCTAACCGCAATTTGAATTGTCCCAAGCGACACAGCAAATTCCTCTGCTATCGAATATAAGCGGTTCGCCCGTATTGCTGCATCAATATCGGTGATGGCTTCTTTCGCGAACTCACATCTTTCCCCAAACATCTGTGCCCAGTCCTTCACATTAGTGTGTGCTTATTAAGTCGGATGTGATGTCCTCTGTGCGTATGTCCACATGGCACAGCACGGGTGGATTTCATTTTAACATGCTTCATATGTTAGCTTTGGTTTCCTGCAACTGTCAGTGTAGATCTCATACCCTCACAAATGAGGTGAAGGACATGGCTTTGTATTTTGTTGACCTGGTACAGGAACTCTAATATGCTGTAACCTGCAGGGGAACATTGTTGTCTTAAAGATTAGATGTGTATCCTATATAGAGCTGTCTGAGAGTTGTCTTGCCAGCTCCCCAGTGTCTACTTGCAAGCCACTTGAGCAAGTCCCAGTTTTATGATTTCATTCGAGAGCACAGCAATGTTTCTAATATTGTCTTTGTGCGTGGACTGCAAGGTTTGTTCTGTGATATTGTTCATGTAAAAGGTTAGTTCCCTTTCTAGCTGGACATCAAGGTTATCTTGGATTTTCTTCACTGATAATTTCAGCACATTGAAATTGGATTTTTAGGTTTTTCTTTGCTTGCATATTTCTAAAGGTAAAGATTGTGTCTGTAATTTTACTAGTATTGCTATTCAACTTCCATAAATTGCAATAGCCTGATATAAGGAATTTTTGTAGCTGTAACACTTTTTATTAAGTTAATTGTGTGGTTCTAAGTAAGACTGCCGAATAGTGATATTTTAATATTCAGTACAATACTAATAGAGGAATATAACTTTTTGAAATAATAAAATAGCTAGTGGACTTTTGGAGTGTTCATTAGGTCAGACATTTTGATTCGTTATAAAGTAATCCTCTTCTTCCTCGTTCATCTTAAGACTGTGACTTCAGTGACTCTAGTGAAGGCAGCAGTTGAATTGAGGCTCTGTACAGCTTCTCGTGGAAGGACACTGGCTGTTGCCAAATGTTACTTCTTTTATTGGCATAGGGTGGGCATGATCCAAAATGTGTTCTGCTGTCATGGGGCTGTGCCACGAGCACAAAGGTATGTAGTGCCAATCTTGAACTTGTTGTACAGATGACATCTCAGTCTGTTGTGTCCTATGAGTAGCCGGAGATTGCCTGCCTGGAGAGTTGGTGGTACGCATTGTTTTCTATGTGGCCAAGGTTGTTTTTTTTTCCATTTTGCTCTGTATGTATACCTGATTACAACTTTTGTCTATTCGTAGCTGTATCACTCTGGTGCAGTGTTCTTCTTTATCTGGTGAGTTTGTCCATCTCCTGATTGCCTGGAATGTTGCAGTTGTTCCTTATCCACTGGACTATACTTTTTTTTAAAAGCACTGTGATAGGTATTCGAATGAGTCTGCCAAAGCGCCGAGTTCATTTTTATGCTGGTTCTTGAGAGCTGTTTATACTGAGAAGGCATTTGTAAGAATGACCACTTGCTTTTCTATACTTCAGTTTTATAGTGATTCCTCCTCCCCTGTTTTCAATGGTATCTTCTGCTGAGACATCCGTATATGCATATATCCCGGCTGTTAGTGGAAATTTTTGGTGGATGTAATTGGTAACTCTGTTTTTTCTGTTTCTATTTTGGAAATATTACATATAAACTCGATAAAGGGTCTTCCTTTCCAGAGGCAGTGGATAGAGCATGCTGGTATTAGTTTTATGATTTCATTTTAGAGCATAGCAATGTTTCTAATATTGTCTTTGTGCACGGACTGCAAGGTTTTTCTACTTTAGCCTGCTGCACCTCTGTCCATTTAGTCTGTGGTGCTTTGGGTGGTCCATGAGAGTTATAGCCCTGTCATGGTTTTCAGGTCTTTTATTTGAGTGGACTTAAAATCAAGCAATGAACAACAAATATGAGACAATTCAAAATGTTACAGCGTAAAAAAAATATGGAACAATTCAAAATGTTACGTTACAAAAAGATGGGACAGTTCAAAATGTTACAGCGTTACAAAAATATGGTGAGTTGTTACTATTTCATGCCACCAAACTGCTTTCTAGCATTTTACTGCCGTTCTTCATTCACCCTGAAAAGGACATTGTGTTGTACTTTACAGCCAGGCCACACTTTCTGCCTGACACATCAGCTGGTTATTTTCTGTACTAGGTTTGCCTTTCCCTATTCTGTTAGCCATACTATATTATTGCAGCCTGTTTCCAGGAAGCTCTCTCAAGGGAGACAAACTGCTGCACATGAGAATAAACTAATTAAGGTAGCTGCCAGAAAAGGAACCTTACTTTAGTAGCTACCATCTGATTGTGGCACGAGAAAGTAGATGGATGCGACAGATCTCCCACGACACCCAAGAGTTTCAGAATCTCGAGGCAGTCATTGGTCGACCCTTTGTTTAACAATGCCCAAGATTCGTTAACCAAAGACAAATACTGAATAAATTAATTGGTAATGGGCAGTTGTAAGAAAGAAAATTGCAGACTAATCCAGGTCAGTTTAGTCCCATCTGACGGACGTTTAACCAGACTTTGCCTTGGAGACCTAGCTTCGGCTCTGGAGGCTATGATTGGTTGGAGGTTGGTGGAAAAAAGTCAGAGGACAGCATTCAAGAAGTGACCAGAGGAGCTAGTCAGTGGACAGCATTCAAGAAGTGACCAGAGGAGCTAGTCAGTGGACAGCATTCAAGAAGTGACCAGAGGAGCTAGTCAGTGGACAGCATTCAAGAAGTGACCAGAGGAGCTAGTCAGTGGACAGCATTCAAGAAGTGACCAGAGGAGCTAGTCAGTGGACAGCATTCAAGAAGTGACCAGAGGAGCTAGTCAGTGGACAGCATTCAAGAAGTGACCAGAGGAGCTAGTCAGTGGACAGCATTCAAGAAGTGACCAGAGGAGCTAGTCAGTGGACAGCATTCAAGAAGTGACCAGAGGAGCTAGTCAGTGGACAGCATTCAAGAAGTGACCAGAGGAGCTAGTCAGTGGACAGCATTCAAGAAGTGACCAGAGGAGCTAGTCAGTGGACAGCATTCAAGAAGTGACCAGAGGAGCTAGTCAGTGGACAGCATTCAAGAAGTGACCAGAGGAGCTAGTCAGTGGACAGCATTCAAGAAGTGACCAGAGAGACAAACGGTTGGGACGGAAGACAACTGACAGACAAGACCAACGAAATTGGAACTCTGAAGCAAAACTTCACATATTCACAGAAACGTCCTACAGCCACCGGCCTGTAGAAATTTCCTACCAGTCCGCGAATAAGTTATTGGGGTGTAACTCCTTGACTGCGGAGATCACATTAAGGTGATCTAAACTCTCTTAAATTGTTGGTCATAATTTCAACTGCCTATTTGTGTGGGAACACTTCTTTCGGTGATCAAAATCAAACAGAGGGACTGAATGGATGTCAGAGGAGCACTTCGTCTCTCATAAACAACGCTGCAGCTACAGTTACAAATACGCAGCAACTGATCTCGCACTAACTTTATTTGAATGAAATATTGCTTTCTCAAAAGTTCAAGATAATTTCTTAACATTTTTATTTACTGCTCGGTTTCTGGTTATTTTAAGTGACTAGACTTTATTAAAAAAAAATTTGATTTTAAAAACTCACACAAAATACTAAATAAATAATGGTTTTTATTTATGTCTGTATGCCTACAAAATTTCTTCTAGTTTCACCGCTCGGATAAAGTTATCTCCTATTTTAATAGGTCTGACAAAATGTTTTCCTATTTTCATCGGTCCGAGACAATTAGTTACTATTTTGACCGATCCGCAGGTGTAAAAATGTTGAGAAGCACTGCTCTACAATATTCAAACTCAACCTAGAACTATATATATAACTGTCCGAAAATACGGAAGAGCAGAACAATTTGTCGATATAGTCAATCCCTTTCTATCTACTAAAAGTGCATAGAAACTCAGTGTAAATATTAGTGAGAGAAAGTATAACGGTAGTGCAACTATCTTGTAGTAGTTGACAGAACCTGGGCACATCAGTTCGGTTTACTGTCTGTACAATTGCACGAACTACCAAGATTTAGTTAGGATGGAATAACACGGTTATAAAAATATGTATGTGAAGGTTTGGTCAAACAAAGGGCTGAAATAAATGATCGGCTTTGTGAGACTTAGGAAGTCTAGTGTTTTGTTTCTCTGTTGTGAGACTGTTAGGAAGTGTGGTGTTTTCTTTCTCTGTTGTGAGACTGTTAGGAAGACTGGTGTTTTCTTTCTCTGTTGTGAGACTGTTGGGAAGTCTGGTGTTTTGTTTCTCTGCTGTGAGACTGTTAGGAAGTCTGGTGTTTTCTTTCTCTGATCATTTAAGCGCATGTGGTCATCAATGTCGTAAGAGAGTGTACTCAGATATACAGGATAGGAGGAGGGGATGACAAACTTAACACCTTTATATTGGTTTAGAACAGTCTGTATACATCCCAGTTTCTTTTACATTCACTTGATCTAAATATACTTTGGCATATCCAATCTATTCTTGAATGCATTAATTTACCATGTCTCTACTATTTCCCGTGGCAATGCATTCCAAGCAGTTAACACTTTCTGACTAAATAAAAATTTTTCCTGGTGTCTAGGCTGGACTTTTCTTTAATTAATTTGTGACTGTGCCCTCTTGTTCTTGTAGGTGGTTGTATTTTTGAAAAAAACTTGTTAAAGTCTAATTGATAATTTTTTATATTAAAAAAAATTATATAACATCGGCAGCAAGCAGATATGGTGATAGTTCTCCAGGAGTCTTGTGGATGAGTATAGTTTTTGTGGTTTTCCATTCCTTTGGAACTCACTCCTCTGTGAAGCACTTGTTAAATTAGAAAGTTGTAGTGCAAGAATGTCTATGGTAATTCTGTCTACCCCTGGGGTTGTGCCTGACTTTGCCTGATGGATTGCATGGGGGACCTCATCAAGTTCAATCAATTGAACAGGTTCTAACTCGGTTGTCACCAGTACTTTTTGGATCATCTCCTTCGATGAGAAAAGGTTAGTATAGTACTGTTGGCACCTTGTCTCTATGGCCCGTCTGCTGAGATGGTGTTATCAGCCAATTTCAGTGTTCGAAGAATGGTTTTCTTCTGCACCATGCTCATAAGGCATCTTACTATACTGTGTCTGTTTTCAGCTGCCTTGACCAGTCTTCGTGTTTGATGTTGCTCGTAGTCAGTTTTGAAAAGATTTCGTATTCTTTTATTCAGCGTACGAAGAAGAAGAAGTAGTAATCTTTTATTCAGTTTACATAATGCGATCTTGTTGAGTGTGCCATTGACTGTGAGCCTTCTCCGCATCTCGAGTAAACGTATAGTTTCTTGTCCAATCCTGGAGCATCTTTTAGTAGGTGTAGGCATTGGGGCAGGAGTGACGCATTCCTTTATTCTAGTCATCAGCGGACCAAACAGACTCGTTGGAGATGGTCCATTTCTGTCTTGACACTTCATCCGCTAGCTTGGTGCTATTTACTTGTGTTATGGCTCTGTACCGTTGTTTGTGAGGAGGGCAGCTTAAGTTTAACGTAATCGATCATTGTCATCAGGATCGACCAACAACTGGACCTCGAACATCCCCGTGAGCAGGATGGATTCAGAAGAGAGTTACTCCACTACTGCCCACCTACGCACAATCCACCAGCTCCTGGAGAGAGCATGTGACCTACGTCTGCTCATATGTCTAGTGTTTATAGATTATGAAAAGGCCTTTGATAGTATTGAAATCGATACCGTAATAAATGCCCTAAGAAACCGGGGTATGGCCGACCATAACGCTGGGATAATCGAGGAAAAAACGTAGGCTGCAGTATGTACATTACGCTGTACCACAGCCCAATAGCAAGAGAAGTGCGGCAGGGGGACACCATTTTTCCCAAAGCTGTTCACGGCGGCTCTTGATGACATCTTCCAACAGCTGAGTTGGGCCGATAGAGGCATACATATAGATGGGGAAAGGCTCACTCACCTACGCTTTGTGAATGACATTAGGGTCATCAGCCACACCACCGAGGAGGCCCAACACTCCTTGAACGAACTAGATGAGGTCGGTAGAGGTGTCGGACCTGATGAACAAAAAATAAAACCAAATGTCTCCGAAACCCTTACTGCCGCAAATTCGAGATCAAGCTGGGAAATGAGTCTATCGAAGATATCAGCTCCTACATATACTTAGAACAAGAGATAAATGCCACCCACAGCCTAGACCGATAAATCTCCAGACGAAGAGCTGCAGCCTGGTCTAGCTTCAATACCATAGAGCCTGTACTCCTGCGGCTGAAAGACACCATGGCAAGGGCGCATCTTTCAATTCTGCGGTCATACGAGCCATGATCTACGGATGTGACGTATGTAATCTACGCAACCCGGATGCACGAAAACTGCGAGTAATGGAAACACGCGTCCTTGGTATCTCGATCAGAGATAGAATCCACAATGCTGAAATAAGAGAACGCACTCTATTTCGAGACGTCGTGTAGGCTCCGTTGTCTCTCAAATACCACTGGGCTGGCCACGTGGTGCGCATGCCAGATAACAGATGGACACTCAGAACGATGTTCTGGTTACCATATGATTTTACACGACCATTCAGACGATGGTGAGATGGTCTGCTGAGAGACTCCGAAATGGTACGACACTGCGAAAGATCGAACTGCATACGGCACACCCGCCGGACTGAAGTCGAGGATATTGTACATTGTTATAGTCTAATTAGAGTTATTTTGACCTCGATGGTCAGGATAACTGAACGGGGTTGCGTCTTTTTAAAATATTTTTGCAAAAAAAGGGTGGAGATTTTGAACAAGGAGACACTGAAATCACATACCTTGAGAGGGGGACGGCGTGGCCTAGTGGTTAAGTGGCACGGCTCACAACCAGAAGGTGCTGGGTTCGATCCCCACCACAGCACCGGCCGTTACCCCGGGGAAGCAAACCCTTAGAAAATGCAGGAGGACGCAGACCCTTACATAAAATGCATGCTGAAGTCGGCTGCACTGGGCCGACAGGCGCAAAATAAAAACCACAGTGTAACGCACACACGCCTTGGGGAATAGATAAATAAGGCGAACTCAAAAAAAAAAAAAAAAAAAAAAAACATACCTTGAGAAAAGGAGAGCTATCCAGACTGTAAGAAAACAGAAGCGAACCAAACGACGACTACCACACTCTTCTTTGCCACAGAAGAAGGCCCATTAGACTAAACATAGAAATGTAAACGCTTTGACTGTCTACTTCGCGACACATTAAACTGAACATAGAAATGTGAACACTTTGACTGCCTACTTCACCACACATTAGACGGAACATAGAAATGTGAACGCTTTGACTGCCTACTTTATCACACATTAGACTGAACATAGAAATGTGAACACTTTGACTGCCTACTTCACCACACATTAGACTGAACAAAGAAATATGAATGCTTTGACTGCCTACTTCACCACTGTGCATCCGTGGACTAAACAATGAAACTGTAAAGCATGTATTACATGAGTTTCCACTGTTTTGCCCAGTTAAGGAAGATACACTGGCCACAATTCTTAACTATACTCAACAAAACTGCGATGCTAAAGAGGAGCTGCCAACGATTTAGTTCATCGTGGAAATTCGTCTGAAGGTCTTGATCTTGATGACCTGTTCCTCAGCATAGCTGCGAGTTCCAACTTTGTCTCAAGCCCAGGACCATGTTAATAGACGAGAAGGCGGTTTATCTATGCAGCGACGTCTTGTCAGTTCAGGTTCCAGGTTATTCTCCATGTTGAGAAGGCGCCCAAGATAGATGTACTTGTTGACACCCTTTAATCGTACCTCGCCAAGGAAGGCGGGATCACAAGTGATGAAGCGATTGCGCAACACTTTGGTCTTCGAGACATTCATCTCCAGTGGCCTCTCCATCGAGTAGCTGCATCATTTGGTTGACTTCTGCTGCGGACTCTACTGATGAGCACTATGTCATCGGACAATCGAAGAGGGTCTGCCGTCAATAAGGATGCCAATGGTGAAAACATCAATGATGCTTTCACGAGAGGAAGAAGTCTTAATATTATCATAAAGACCGTTTTATGTTCAGTTGTTTCTTCCTTTTCTTAGATCAACTGATGATATGCTTCTAGTCCAGTGAGGTTCACGGACACTGCGTTTCAGATCATCTCCAGTCCCCCACAGCAAGTCGGGCATGGTCGCTTCCCCGAGCCAGACTGCCTCTCTGGTCTGTAGAAGTAAAGAAGTCCTGCAGGATATGTTCTGGTGTTTGCTTGGGTGCTCTACAATCGCACGTGGTGGTGTCTCTGAGACCCATTCTGTGGAGGTGAGCCTTGACTCTGCAATGTCTCGTTCTGAGTCTGAAGATTATTGTCTGTCCGTTAAGTGTCTATCCTGCCATTTTCTGCCTTGTATTCTTTGTGCTGGTTTCTCCATTCCGTCCTCATGGATCGTTTGATCGGTGTCTTTGCTTCTTTATAGCTCTGTGGATGGCTAGTCTGCGTGCCGCCAATTCCAGCTTTTGCGAGCTCATCTGTTTTCTCGTTTCCAAAGATTCCACAGTGGACGAGAATCCACCATAGGATTAGATCTGGTTTTTTTTAAAGACAGTAATCCAATGGTGTATTTTATTTCACGTGAGAGTGCCTTGTTTGGGACTTGAGATTGCTAGGAGCACGCTCGTGTAGTCTATTAGAATGACCGTTTTCCTTATAGTTATGGTTTAGCTGATAAGAATCTTCGTTGCTGCATGAATAACTTCCTCAGCTTTGAAATCGGTACAGGTTTCCTGCTGTTATGGAGTGATTTTTTTCTATGTCGCTGTTGGGGTGTGCGATGTACATTCCACTGCCTCCCCTTTTTGGCTCATCGAGGCCGACCGGTCCAGAAATTGCTAAGGTACCGTCTCTTAGGCTCAGGCTGAACATGGATTTTTTGCTCTGTTGCTGACCACTCACTTTTCCTCGTTATCCCTGGAACCTCCAAGATTATTTTGGTCCATATCCATGGTTCTGAAATAAGTAGTTCGCGCTTCAGAATTTCATCTTCATATTTTCTGTGGATTTCTTTGGCCAGATGGTTGGGGCCCTTCCTTAGAAGTCTATTTTTAGTTCTCTCTTGGAACTTCTGGTGTAAAAGCTGATCAGGCAGCCTCTTTAGTTGTTCAAACCGAGTAAGGGATTTGTATTCTCTCCTAAATTAAAGGGGCTCAATATTTGCTGTTTTCTCTAGCTCTGTGATTGGAGTGCTTTTCAATGCCGGAAGGGTAATTCTGAGACCCACATTTTGGACACGGTTTAGTTTTCCTGTGTTTGTTTTGGCCGCTGTTGCCCAAGTGCTGGAGGCATATTCCATGATTGGTCTGATTGCATCAGTGTAGACTTGCTTGATAATTTTGTGTATTTGCGGCGGCGCCTCCCTCTCTTCCCAACACACATGATGCACCAGCCAATTTTTTCATTACTGACAGTTTTTATGGGCCCTGTCTGGGTTTTATCTATATTTGGCTTCTAGATGAGTCTTGAGTCAAACGTGACTCCAAGGAATATGACTGTGTCCAACTGGTTGAGTTGATCTGTCTTTTACAAGGGATGCAATCTTGTATTAATATTGGTTGTTTCCCTTTCAACTGTTTGCCTTTTCCGTTTTTAAATATTTTTTTTCGTTTCAGTAATGAGTCTTTTAATAATATATTATAAATCACGAATCGAAGAGTGGTAGCGTGCTCGCTTCTCCTGGCAAAGGTACTGGGTTGAGTCTGATATCAAAACTCATAAATCTAACTTTAAATGGGTGCCAGTCTTACTATTAAGGACGGCAAAGAAGCCAGAAAGGAAACTGGTCATTCCACATCACAAAAAGCGAATGGCTAGCACAATACAGTCTCTTAACACTTCATCTCCGAACACAGTTTCTGCAATGGGACTATCTTTACGATTTATTGAACATAGTAGTAAATAAATAACCGTTAGCATCATATTCTGTAAATACCAAATATTAATGTGACTTTTTGACCGCCACTCCAAATCTGTATAATTTGTTCACTTTGCTGTATTACCACATCTCTTGCTCACTCGTATGTTTGCTGAATTCTCTGTGGGACATGGGACTGTAGCTTTGTCTGAGGACTCGCCTGTCTCTGTGGGATATGGGACTGTAGCTTTGACTGGTGACTCACCTTTTTCTGTGGGACATGGGACTGTAGCTTCGACTGGTGACTCACCTATTTGTTTAATTCTGTGCGGGGCATGGGACTGTAGCTTTGACTGGTGACTCACCTTTCTCTGTGGGACATGGGACTGAAGCTTCGACTGGGGACTCACCTATTTGTTTAATTCTGTGCGGGACATGGGACTGTAGCTTTGACTGGTGACTCACCTTTCTCTGTGGGACATGAGACTGTAGCTTCGACTGGTGACTCACCTATTTGTTTAATTCTGTGCCGGACATGGGACTGTAACTTTGACTGGGGACTCACCTTTCTCTGTGGGACATGGGACTGTAGCTTCAACTGGTGACTTGACTTGACTCGCCTATTTGTTTAATTCTTTGCGGGACATGAGCCTTTAGCTTTGACTGATGTCGTGACTCACGTAATTGCTTAATTCTCTGCATGACATGGGACTGTAGCTTAGACTGATGTCTGACCACAAATTAGTCTCCTTTCCCTGTGTCTAGTTGTAGTGGTGGTTATATGCTCCGCTTGGAGCCAAATAGTGAATACATATTCATCGCTCGTCCTCAGATGAAGGTCTCGCGTGCTCTTACAAAGGACACCGTTGTTTGTAAATCTGTTTTTATCTCCGTAGAGCTTTTGCCTAATATGTGTTACGTGAGGTCAGTATTGTTGTCTCTCTTCCTGCGTGGTCATGCAGGGTTGTAGGATGTGTACCACGGTAATAAACATGGACACATGTTATCTGTCCATATCCTCATTTTGTTGGAAAGATGACCAGTTCTCTGTCTGAAGATTGTTCAATCAATCAAGCAACCTTACTGACCTGTCTTCTATGCGCAGGTTACTGTATTGGACAACTTGATGGTTTGGGCTTCGTCGTTGACTTTGCTCTGGTGTCCCATGGTCGCAATAGATGCACGATAAAATTGGTATTCTTGGTGGAAGGTCATACGAGGTTGAGAGTGCACAGAGAAATAGCAATAATAATGAGAATAGGTACAACTCGCGACAGTTGTGCTGGGAAATGTGTTCTTGCGTGATGACGTTTCTTGCTAGTGCCATTTAGATCAAGTTGGAGATACAGACAAAACAAGTAAAGAGTTTTTAAAATAATGCGTTTTTTGGTCAAAGTTTGTTTTATCATCATCATCATCAGTCCCGTAACCTGAAAGGTCATTTGGGGGCACCCCAATACTGCAGATTGTTGGACCAGTTCCCGCCACTCCACTTGGTTCTGTGCCAGGATATTTATTCTAGCTACGGACATTCCCTCTCTTACGATTCCCAGGCACAGGACCATCTTAGTCAGCCTAGACGATCTTGAAACATGCCTATACCATGTGAGCTTGCGTACTTTAACCATAGTCAAAAGGTCTTTACATTGGCCCTACCTCTCTCTTAATGGTGTCCCAAACTACCTTATTCGTGACGGGATCTAGATACGAAATACCGAGAATTCGACGCAGACATTCTCATCTCCATTGCACACATTCTTAGATCTAGAACTGCTGTCAATAGTCCTTCCTCTTCTTCGTACGCTGTCAGACGTCAACTTCAATTTGTTCGAAGAAAGCAGCAGACAATAGTCCAAGTTTTGCACACGTAAAGGTACACGGACGTGACAAGTGCATACATTAAACATAACTTGGATCTCGGGTTGATGCTTTTATCCCTCCATATCGGCCAGTTTGGTCAGAGCAGTATTGATCATCACTGTTCTTGTCTGAATCTCAGTTCTGGAACCTTCTGCATCCACCAGTGCTCCCAGGTATTTATACTGTTTAGCAATTTGCAATGGCTCGCCTTAGATCGCAGGCCTTCTTATTTACGACCATGATTGTATTCCTCTGCACTAATTTCCATTCCAAACTTTTGAGCGACATTGTCAAGGTTAGAGATTAAGCTCGCAAGTCCTAGCTCCGTCCCATCCATCGCAGGTAACGTCATCAGTAGACCGGATATTGATGAGTGAACGACCACCTATGCTGACAGTACCCGCGTCATCCTTTTATTTACACTCAAATGTATTTTCAACAAACGATATTTCTAAATAAGACATTATTTTTCATTTTACGAGAACTTTGTTGTTCTCAAGCTGCGATGAAGAAGTTCATGGCAAACACGCGGCAAACAGCCAGGACATGGACTCGGGATTCAACAGAAACGCAGCGACGTGACTGAACAAAGTAAATATAAAAAAGCACGTTTTTTGTTGTTGTAAAATCATCTGAACAACCTGTCAAATATTTATCAAAGGACGCTATGTGCACAATGTCCTGATTGTCTAGGTTATCGGGAAGTTTGTAACACACAATGTCCTGACTGTCTAGGTTATCGGGAAGTTTGTAACACACAATGTCCTGACTGTTTAGGTTATCGAGAAGTTTGTAACACACAATGTCCTGACTGTCTAGATTATCGTGAAGTTTGTAACACACAATGTCCTGACTGTCTAGGTTATCGGGAAGTTTGTAACACACAATGTCCTGACTGTTTAGGTTATCGGGAAGTTTGTAACACACAATGTTCTGACTGTCTAGGTTATCGGGAAGTTTGTAACACACAATGTCCTGACTGTTTAGGTTATCGGGAAGTTTGTAACACACAATGACCCGACTGTCTAGGTTATCGGGAAGTTTGTAACACACAATGTCCTGACTGTCTAGATTATCGTGAAGTTTGTAACACACAATGTCCTGACTGTTTAGGTTATCTGGAAGTTTGTAACACACAATGTCCTGACTGTCTAGGTTATCGGGAAGTTTGTAACACACAATGTCCTGACTGTTTAGATTATCGTGAAGTTTGTAACACACAATGTCCTGACTGTTTGGGTTATCGGGAAGTTTGTAACACACAATGTCCTGACTGTCTAGGTTATCTGGAAGTTTGTAACACACAATGTCCTGACTGTTTAGGTTATCTGGAAGTTTGTAACACACAATGTCCTGACTGTCTAGGTTATCGGGAAGTTTGTAACACACAATGTCCTGACTGTTTATGTTATCTGGAAGTTTGTATCACACAATGTCCTTACTGTTTAGGTTATCGGGAAGTTTGTAACACACAATGTCCTGACTAGGTTATCGGGAAGTTTGTAACACACAATTTCCTGACTGTTTAGGTTATCGGGAAGTTTGTTAAAATTGGAGGAATAGGATGAGACGCATTCGGACAATGGTTCTGTCAAGTTAAATAAAATACTATTAAAACTACTAGGGGCGACAGGAGCTTTCATTGTATTACGAAATTTCAGGAAATCGAAAGAAAATAAAGTCCTTTTTTTCTTCTTATTTGTCGTTCGTTCTCAAACTCCCGCAGCTAAGCAATCAAAATTGATTTACAAGTAGCTGGATGCTGTCCGGAGAACAGAATGCGTTGTGTCGTAGTTTACAGATCGACTACGATATTTGCTCTTTTCGATACAGCACATCCGATCAGCAGGCATTTTTGAGTACCGAGTTAACTTTCCCTCTTCGATCCCTTCTCCTTAGCCAGCCCGCTCAGTTGCAGCTTGTTATCCAGGATCACCAAATGGAGGCGGAGAAGGGTCTTGACAGCTCTGGGTCGCTGGCCCAGACAGAGCTAACAGTTAGCTTTGGATCGCTGCAGCTCAAGTACTGCTCAGTATTTTGATTCCAAATAAAATCCAATGAATAAATATACATTTTCATCTCCAATGTGGATGTACTTTTGTGTGACTCTAAGGCTCTGAGAACTTATAACTAGCAATGAAAAAAATTATCATCATCGAGTCATTCAGTCTTGGGACTGGTTTGTTTATCTCAGGATCGAGTCATTCAGTCTTGGGACTGGTTTGTTTATCTCAGGATCGAGTCATTCAGTCTTGGGACTGGTTTGTTTATCTCAGGATCGAGTCATTCAGTCTTGGGACAGGTTTGTTTATCTCAGGAACGAGTCATTCAGTCTTGGGACTGGTTTGCAAGCTCAGAATCGAGTCATTCAATCCTGGGACTGGTTTGCAAGATCAGGATCGTGCCATTCAGTCCTATGACTGGTTTTCTAGCTTAGTGTCGAATCATTTAGCTCTTAAAATGCTTTGCAAGCTCAATATTCTGTCTTTTCATTTCTGTCTGTCATCTGCGGTCGTCTTTGTATGCTTGTGTAATAAATATATTTCTTGATCTGTCCCATCCTATCTTATCTTTCCCTATGTTCTCTTCCAAGACTTTTTTCAATAGACCCTAATGACGTAGGTTGTGACCCTGCCAGACCAGTCTTTGTTTTTGTGTCTTTTGTGGTATCATTATTGAGCAATGCATCATGCACTGCAGTGGTCAGTGATCCACATCTGACTGCTAGCGTCAAGGCCAGCGAACCAAGGGTTTTCTCCACCTCCACGCGGTGATCATGGATACCAGGCTCCAATAGAGCAGACTGGCTAAGGAGATGGGATCGAACAGATAAGAGTAACCCAGTACCTAAAATAATGTCTGCTGAAGTCAGATGTGTCGGGCCGAGAGATGCAAATATCGCGCACAAGTTGTAAAATACGACACAAAACATTCCGGTATAATGAGTTTGAGAATGCACGAAGAAGTATCTTTTGTAGCAGCTGTCTTTTCTCTCCCATCTCCGTCAAAACTCTTCTGCTAAGCGGGTTAGAGTGGATTTTTTTTTACATGATGAGGCGTACGTGAAAAAGTGGCAGTCCTGGCTGTAATGCAATGCGAAGCTCCTCACCAAACCCACCACTATGAAGATGACAGTGTCGATTACCCACCTCGTTGGCCAGACTGCTGTAACACTGCCTGTTTCCAGAAGCAATTCGAGAAATTGAGGTGGAATCTTAAACATTTTAAATCCGAGCCTGGTGTAATCTTCATTCCCCGTTTGTTGGGTCTAATCACACACTGGGGACCCGATTTTTACATCCAACTAATATTTTAATCCCCCACCCCACCACATCGCCTCTTCCTTGCCCTATCCACTTACACGCCACCCGCACCACGTGGGCATGCGAAGCAGGTGTGAATCAGACGAAATTAAGGCCTCGTTTATAGTTCCGGTCCCCGATCAGCGGGTTCACGGGTGCAGAGGTCAGGTTGTTTAAACCGGGAACGACCTTTACAAATCATGAATTCTTTCATGGAAGCCTGCAGCTGTGTTGAGAGAATTGTTTAACGTGTGAGTTTGGAGAGTAGACGTTTGTCACCTCTGATTCTTTTCACATTCAAGCATGGGATATTATGAACACACAATTTCGTGTCGACATCACGCAGCAGAAGCTACAAGAAGCTGTCTTATGTCAAGACTAGGTGCACTGCAAAGGTAAAGAAACGGCATAGTTGGGCAAAGTTAAGTAGACGGGCAAGGTTTAGAGAAACAGTAAAGTTATTAAAACGGCAACTTTAGGGACACGGCAAGGCTAGGATAACGGTCAAGTTAGAGAAACGACCAGTTAAGATAACGGTCAAGTTAGAGAAACAACCAGTAAAGATAACGGTCAAGTTAGAGAAACGACACGTGAGGGAGACTCAGTGGTCTCGAGGTAAATTGTACGCCTCGGCTGCAGGAGGTCGCGGATTCCAATCGGGGTGGAGATAGGGATTTTTTCAAATGGATCTTCAGGTAAAAATTCTCCTGATCTCTGGGTAGTGAGATGGAACTCGCGTGTTCAGTGTCGTGCACGTTAAAAATCCATTGGCAGTTTCACCAGGTGTGTTTTTAACTTCGTCTACCTCTCTTGCTCTAGGGATTCTAGACGAAAGACTACCTTGTAATGCTATCAACTTGTTTACTTAGTGTGTGCACTATCCAACGTTAGCGTCTTCTCGTAACGTCATGTTCCACTATTGTCTGTCTGGAAAAGTTAGTCGTTCATTCAATTTAGATAAGCGATGGAGTTAGGGCAAACGAAAATGTTAGATAAACGATAAAGTTCAGAAAAAAGTGATAGAAACGGTACAATTTAAGAAACTGCAAAGTTAGGACAAACTGCAAATATTAGAGACACAATAACGTTGGTCAAATATCAAACATAACTCTCTGTGGACGGGAAGTCACAATAAAGTTGGTCAAATATCAAACATAACTCTCTGTGGACGGGAAGTCACAATAAAGTTGGTCAAATATCAAACATAACTCTCTGTTGGCGGGAAGTCACAATAAAGTTGGTCAAATATAAAGCATAACTCTCTGTGGACGGAAAGTCACAATAAAGTTGGTCAAATATCAAGCATAACTCTCTGTGGACGGGAAGTCACAATAAAGTTGGTCAAATATCAAGCATAACTCTCTGTGGACGGAAAGTCACAATAAAATTGGTCAAAGTTTTGTTTTATATAAAAATGGTAAACGTAAGTTGATTCTTTTTTTTTTTTTTTTCGTTCGCCTTATTTCTCTAATCCCCAAGGCGGTATGCGGTGCACTGTGGTTTTTATTTTGCGCCTGTCGGGCAGTGCATCCGACTTCAGTATGCATTTTATGTAAGGGTCTGCTTCCTCCTGCATTTTCTAAGGGTTTGCCTCCCGGGGGTAACGGCCGGTGACTGTGATGGGGATCGAACCCAGCACCTTCGGATTGTGAGCCGTACCACTTAACCAATAGGCCACGCCGTCCCGTAAGTTTATTTAATAGTTTTGTTTATATAAAAATGGTAAACGTAAACAGTTTTTGTAAATACATGATTTTCTTCCTGTTCGTTATTAAATTCTATTATTGATCGCGTAAATTAACGCATCGATCTGCTTTTTTCTGCACAAAAATCTCTTAGTTTCTTTGAAACTATTTCTGAAAAAGAAAATGTACGCTTCATTTTAGCTCTTGTGATGATTTTTTCCAGTCAATCTGAATTATTCTGAAAGATAAGTTATTTCTTTACAAAAAGTGGGCATTGTCGAATTAAGTGAACATTTATTTTTTGTGGCCAGGGACAATAAACATACGTTTTGTTTAATTTTCCGCATAATAAACGTTTTATATGACTCGGAAACGAAGCAAGATGTATTCTTCCGCTGTTTGCCTATACATAAACTAACCTGGAGCCGTTGATACCTGACATTTTGGTAAAACTTTAAATGTTACCCGTTTAAAGTGATAAAGTGGGCGTTTTCCGCGTCAGGTAACAATGATTCTCAAAATTGTCATGCTATGTTTGCTTCAGATAATTTCATAAATAGATGTAGTTTCGAAATAAGTGTGTCGCAAGCGACAAAACAGTTTATTTTGGGTAAATCTAACATGTAGATTGTTTTTTTTTCCCCCACTATTTTTGCATGTTTCTGATATTTTTTCTTTCTTTTTTAATATTTTAAAAATGGAGATATTTTTATTTAATTTATTTTTCTGATTCCTCATGCAATTCCATTCCATACACGACACGGGCACATAATATGATTATATAAAACACAGTCTCACTTTAACCGTGACACTATTTTAAAATCGAAGTTGGATGGAACATGTGCGCCCCAAAACATGGGATTTCGCTAAGTCCGGAAAGAGCTAACAACTAACCAAACTTAAAAACTAGCCTGGCCATTAAAAACTTTAAAACGAACTAAACTTGAAACTAACTAAACTTAAAACTAACAAAAACTTAAGAAAACTAGCCAAACTTAAAAAAATAGACTGGCCGTTTAAAACTTTAAAACTAGCTAAACTTGAAACTAACTAAACTTTAAAAAAAAATATTTTAAATTTTACGTGTTTGCCTCACTAATTTCTACTGGCGGAGGCGCGCCTATTCCACCCCAGACCGTAGTCAATTGGGCGATATTAAGACGCATACACCAGTGTGCGTCTGTATGTACCTATGCTAGGTTTGTGCAATGGAAGGGCCTCACTCAGAAGGCTCGCGTGAAAGTTGTGCAAGAGTGTGATTGTTGGACAGAGTCAAATGAAACAAGAGTGTGATTGTTGGACAGAGTCAAATGAAACAAGAGTGTGTGTTAATAAGAATAAGAATCCTAACTAAACTTAAAACTAATCAAAACTGAAAAAAATAGCCACACTTAAAAAATAGCCACACTTAAAAAATAGCCACACTTAAAAAATAGCAACACTTAAAAAATAGCCGAACATTTTATACAAGAACAATCTCTCAAATGGACTAATTGATTGAACATAAAAGCTAGTCTCATAGAGCAAACACGAAATATCTACAAAATAAAAATATCTATACAAATACGTGAGATCTTCACAAATACAAGAGATCTATACAAAAACAAAATATTTATACACAAACAACAGATTCATACAGATACAAGAGAGCCAAACAAATACAAAAGATCTATATAAATAAGAGAGATCTATACAAATACGAGAGATCTATACAAATACGAAAGATCTATACAAATACGAAAGATCTATACAAATACAAAGGATCTATACAAATACAAAAGATCTACACACGTACAAAATATCTATACAAATACAAGAGATATTTGCAAATACAAGATATCTATACAAATACAAAATATCTATACAAATACAAGAGATCTATGCAAATACAAGAGATCTATACAAATACAAAAGATCTATACAAATTCAAGAGCTATGCAAATACAATATATATATATATATATATATATATATATATATATATATATATATATATATATATACAAATACAATATATTTATACAAATACAAGTGATCCATACAAATACAATATATGTATACAAATACAAGTGATCCATACAAATACAATATATGTATACAAATACAAGAGATATATACAAATACAAAAGATATTTACAACTGCGCAAAAATCAGCCATAAACCAAACTCCCATAAACATGCCTTGATTGAATCGTTGCTCTTCAACTGCCGATGTTGAGTTCTTCTTTACCTGTGGCTAATAGTTTCTACAGGGTGAGTAGCCTGCCCCATGCCCAACTATGCTTATTCTCTTCTTACAACCAGCCGGGCAGGCTACAGTATTGCTATCCTTCTCTACACTTTCGTCCCTCCATAAACATTTGATTAATGATACTTATTTGCTGTAATCTGTACTTGCGTTTCTTTTTTTCTTGTCTACTTGTCTTATCTTTTGTGCTTAGTTTTTTTTGTCTTTCTTTCTTTCTTTCTTTCTTTCTTTCTTTCTTTCTTTCTTTCTTTTTTTCTTTCTTTCTTTCTTTCTTTCTTTCTTTCTTTCTTTTTTTCTTTCTTTCTTTCATGCAAGTCTTTCCTTTATCCCATTCTTCCTTTTTGTATTTGTGTATATCCGTGTTTCTTTCGAACTTTTTTATCTGTTCTACTTTCATTCAAACCTTTTCGTCTGTGCATCATCCCATCCTTCTTTTTTGTGTGAATTTTTGTCGTTCCTTCTGTCTTTCATACTTGTATGTACTTGTTATTCCTCCTTCTTTCCTTCCTCTCTTTCCTTTCTTAGTTCACCCCCCCCCCCAACCCCCTTATTCCGATAAGCAGGAAAGAATAAAGCCCGATGTACCTCGTGCCAATCATTTAATACTTAACACTAATGTTCGCACCACGCCTTCTTGTCATATCGTCTCTTGAACAGGTGATCAGACAATATGTTTCGTCCCTCCCACTTAAGATCGTACCTTTTGAACCTCGCAAAAATCTGCATCAATACAATTTTTAAGCAGTTTAATCCTTACAAACACAGCAACGTGCAGGATAAACAAAACACAAACACTGCGGCAAGAAATCTGAAGCGGCTGTCCAATTTCAATGTTAAACATCTTGGCCCATTTAGCTCTTCCAGTGCTGGATCTGAGAACGCATTGATCAGGACTAGAGGGGTGAAAGTATACATTTAGGGTTTGTTTCGCTTGGGAGGACTTTGAGAGCAACGTCCGCACGAAGCAGAAAAGGGTCTGATCGTATTGTATGTTGCAGGGTGGCCCAAAAGTCTGGAGGTAATCTTATCATCAGTACAGACTTCTTGGTACGCTGACCTATGTTCTGGAAGAAAAGGCGGCAAGGAAGGGAGCTGGTTCTCTCACGTTAACATGACAATGATAACTATTTTGAAAAAAAGTTATCTTTCTTCATCGCTGACTGCATGGCCTGTTATGACAATGTCATTTTCTTTATAGATAATGTTTTCAGCGCCTTCAAAAGTGATTGGATCAGGAAAGATACTGACACCAATCTCTGAATTTGCTGCAGTTTTGAATAGTTAAACCTCCTCCTCTTTCTTCTTCTTCTTCTTCTTCTTCTTCTTCTTGTTTTTGTACTTCTTCTTCTTGTTCTTCATTTTGTTGTTGTTCTTCTTCTTTTCTAATTCTTCTTCCGAATTCTCAAATAAAGTTTTTTGTTTTTTTCTCAGGATCCGAATACCCGTGTACAGTTCTTCTTCGATACTTTATTGAAAACAATACTGGAAGATCGGCTTACAGCGCTATAAGTGGAAGAGCAACATCAAAAGATTGACCGGGATCAAGATGTTGAGCAGCGCATGAGCTGCAGTGGTCAGCGACCCATAGCTGACTGCTAGCGTCAGGGCCAGCGAAACAGAGCTGCCAAGACCCTTCTAAACCTTCACGCGGATATCCTGGATAACAGGCTGCAGCAGGGCAGACTGGCTAAGGAGAGGGGACGGAAGAGGGAATGCTAACCAGGTACTAAAAAATTCTTGCTGAAGTCGGATGTGTTGGACCTAAAGGTGCAAATATCGCAGTCAAGCTGTAAACTACGACACAACGCATTCCGTTCTCTGGACTACATTCTGCTACTTATGCCCTTTCAGGGTTTGGTAGCGGGAGATTGAGAACGAACGAAGCCAAGCCAAAAGATTGACCAATATCAGTATGACAGTGTACTGTCAAGACAGGGAACAGCATGACAGTCTATTACAGCCAACCTTCGTTGCGGAGACGGCACTGTAATTAAATGGACTCGTGCCAGACCCTTCTCAGACCTGTTTGCTTGGGGCAGTCCTGAAGTACATGAGCTGCTCTCATGTTTGCCAGGCCACTGTGAAATAAACTGATGGTACCTATCTTGAATTTAGTGTACAGGTGGTGTCTCATTCTGCTGTGGCCAGGCCGGAGGCGAAGTATGAGAACCTCTTCTTTTCTGGATAGTTGGTAGTATCCGTCCCCTTCTGTTGTGTTTGGGGTGTTCTTCCTGCCACTTTATATTGTAAATAGGAAACTGACCCTGTCGTGAGTTACGGCACGTCTAGTAGTGTTGTATCTTGTCCTTGTTTCACTACCCCTGAAGTATAGTGTGACTACTGTAGTTGGCCAATATAAGGACGCACTTCGCATGCATTTTCTGTTGTGGATTATGTAGCAATTTGTTTTAAACGACGAAGTTGCTGCCTCATGCACACCTGTCTTTAGTTGCCTTTTACAACATTAATGGATAGGCTGTGGTTCTACGAGACGTGTTCAAATGAAACCGGACCAAACTGCAACAAGTGAACATACGTACGATGCGCACGAGGACGTAATTTCAGTTGTATACATCACATCAAGTTTGCAAAATTTCATTATCCTTCGACTAATAGTTTCATCAGCAGACCGTTGAAAACATAGTGGGTGTGATACGGAATCCGTCTAGAGTTGATCAGCTAGCGGGGATTCGGTTTCTAACAGATGAAGGATGTCGACCAGTTGACATTCATCGCAGAATGCAGGCAGCGTATAGTGACAAAAGTGTTTCGAAGACAACAGTAAAGAACGGGACAACGATGTTTAAAGAAGGACGTGAGCTAACGAAAGATCTTCCAAGACCAGGTCAGACGCATATTGTTGCGTCAGAAGATGCCATCACCAAAACGCAAGTGATGGAGTTTGAACCACTTGATGCGACACGAAGAGGAGTATGATTCGTTTCTTCTGCGCAAAGTGGCAGGTGATGTGTGATGCAACCACTTTGAGCCGAGCAGCAAAACTGCTAGCATGCAATAGAAACATCCCGGATCACTGAAACAAACAAACAAACCAAAAAAAAAAAAAAATTTAAGTCACACATTTCCTCTGGTAAGGTTAATGCTGACAGCGTTTTTTTTTACCATGAAGGACTTTTGTTGGTAGACTTTAAAGAGCCTGGCGTGAACATCAATGCCATCCGCTACAATGATACACCAGACAAGCTGTGTACAACAATCAAGAATAAACGACCTGGCATGCTTTCGCGTGGTGTGGTGATTCTGTTGCACGGCAATGAGCTTCCACATGTCGCGAACATTGTTAAGAAAGCGTTAACACGGGAAAGGTGGGAAGTACTGCTACACCCACCCCGTACCCCTGATATGTCCCCTTGTGACTTCTATTTGTTCAAACCCTTAACAAAATTCCTGAAGGGACAGCAATTCGACCTGCAACCGGACCAGTGGCTTTATTACAAACATATCAAAGTTACATCATCTGGTGTCATAGAATTATATAAAGCAATTCTTTTCCATGCTTAGTTTTCGAAGGCTACGAGGGCTGGGACACAATCGGGGGACGGATGATGGCTGGGACACAATCGGAGGACGGATGATGGCTGGGACACAATCGGAGGACGGATGATGGTTGGGACACAATCGGGGGACGGATGATGGCTGGGACACAATCGGAGGACGGATGATGGCTGGGACACAATCGGAGGACGGATGATGGCTGGGACACAATCGGAGGACGGATGATGGCTGGGACACAATCGGAGAACGGATGATGGCTGGGACACAATCGGAGAACGGATGATGGCTGGGACACAATCGGAGGACGGATGAGGGCAGAGTACCAAAATATCTTCTCTATGGGAAATTACAGTTGGGGAAAAGGTCTCGGGGCCGGCCACTACTTCGGTACAAGGATGTTTGCAAGCGGGATATGAATAACGCAGACATCGATTTGGAATCATGGGAACAGCACGCCGTGGATCGTGTTACATGGAGGGGCAGGATTAAGCATTGAATACAGACAAAGGAGATACTGATTGCTGATAGGCTAAAGACTCAGAATTTGAGAAGACACGCCCCACCATGGGATGCCACAAACGGTCCTGACTTTCCTTGCACACACTGTGGAAGACGCTTCTCTATCCAGATTGATCTTACAAGTGACATTCGTTATCGCCATGGACTTTAGTTACATCCTTTTTCTTCCAAAGCACAATTACTATCGTCTGGTAACACGGAAAGAGCCAATGAGACGTTCATTTGTTCGGAACTATAAAACATTTTTTGAAGGGATAAATATTCGACTCTGATGTAGACGTCATGGCCTCGGTGACCAAGTGGTTTAAAGAGCAACCAAATTGTTTTTTTAGACGACATCTACCGTCTACTCAAGCAGTGGGAAGCGTGTCTGAATGTCTATGGCGACTTTACCTGAATTCAGACCTGGAGCTCCTTGAGGCCACACGTCTAGCCCACATCACAATCTAGAACATCATTTTAGTTAATAGACAATTTTGCACACAGAACATAGAAGGAATAATGATGATGATTTTATTTTCGCTCCATGTCAAGCATAAGACCACCGCTACAGCTTTCCCCCTTACAGGAAGCCTGTGTCTTGTGCGGTTTCTAAAGCAATGGTTTTAATTGATGAGATTGCTAGCCCCATTCACCATTGTCTTAAGTCATATTTTACGGCAAGCTTGGAACGTTACGGTTGTTCTTTTATCTTTAACTCGGGTGCCACTCTACACTTAAAAAGATAAATGCTTTATATTTGATAGTTACATTAGCTTACAAATAGTGATTCTGTAGTCTGCTCAAAGTTGGCCTGTCTGCGTAACATTGTGGTTAGAGCGAGTGTTTCCCGCGGTAAAGGTGTCTGACTCAATCCATTGTCTCTAGATGCACCAATTTAACCAGATGTAAATCGGTACCTGATTTTACAGTTAGAGACGGCAATGCAGCGAAGAATGGAGACGGTTAGCACACCTCAACAAAATCCGAAACTTCGTAGAGTAAAGTCACTGACACTCCATCTAAGACGGCATTCTCTGAAACTGGACCACTTGTATATTTGTTCACTGTTACAAGTCTCCATCGGGTGATATACACGTCACTGCTTTTTATTGTTACAGTTTAACAGTTTTAAGTGAAGATATCGCACAGCGGTTCCATTGCGATCTTTTATTTTCTTATGTAAGCATCGAACAATAACCCTAAATAACATATAAATGTTATATGGTTGCATAATTCTTTATATTAATACTATAGACTGTGTGACCAGTAATATTTGGCTTTAATGGTATAGTTATACCATAGTTATACAAGCAGCACTAAAGAAGTACCAAAGTATACAATCAAAAGACAATTAGTTGTTGTAATAGGACATTGTGAAAATGGCTCATTATTTCGACTGTTCCTTAAAGATCGGTTTTGTTTTTAGAGGAACGCGTGGCCGAATGGTTTCGAGGCCTGCCTGCCGACAAGAGGGGCAGAGGTTCGAATTCCCTGAATATTGTATATGTTGTTTTTCTGTTGGGGTGAAATAAACAAACATTGCCAGCACACGACGTGGCGACAGAAGTGGCGAAGCGGTCTGTAATCCTCAGCCTTAAAAACCCCTTGACTTCCACAGCAATGGGAAAAATGTCCTCATTCAGGTACATGTTTTGTTTTTATTTTGGAATCGAAAGAATCAACTGAATTGAGGAATTATATTAATTTCTGCAAATTAAGAGTAGACCCAAATGCCCATCAGAACACACTGTAGAGTCAAGGAAGTCGAGATGTTCATCTTTAAAGTTGAACAATATATATCATTTTTTTTGCAATATGTATCCTAAATAATGTTATTCAATCCCGTTTACCTTACGTTATAACAATATAATATAAAATTCTATTTGATCATTTATCTGACACATTCGGAAAAAAATTTACAATAAATCAATCCATTCCACATACATTTTTATAATTAATTTAAGATACATTATGTTTATATACCAGCTACCGAGCTATTGCTCTGATAAGCCATGCCAGCAAGATCTTAATTACGTATAACCATGAAAAGACTGGAAAATAAGTTAGCGTATGAAATACACGAAACGCGGGCAGGTTTCAGACAAGGCAGAGGCGAGATCACATCTTCAATATGAGACACAAATACACGAAACGCGAGCAGGTTTCAGACAAGGCAGAGGTACACGAGATCACATCTTCAATACGAGACACATCTTTGAGAAATGCAGAGAGTACAATGTAAACCTCTTTATGTGCTTCATAGATTACACCAAAGCATTCGACTGTGTACAACATCAGGAACTGTGACAAGTAATGAAGGACATGGGTTATGCAACACACCTGATACATCTAATAAAAATACTCTACAGCGGACAACAAGCTGATGTTAGAAGCAATGAAGGCTCAACAGATTGATTTGAGATTCACAAGGGAGTCAGATAAGGTTGCATACTTCCACCTTATTTATTTAACCTCTACGCAGAAAACGTCATGTGAAAGGTAAAAACAGATGACAGCTACGGGGATGTTGATCCTTTCACAATAGGAAGGAAGGAGATTTCAGAACTAAGATATGCAGATGACACAGTCATGCTGTCAAACAGCGCCAAGGGCCTGGAGATACTACTCATGTCCGTCCAGAAGCACAGTGAAGCTCATAACCTTTTCCTGAACATTAAGAAAACTAAGATAATATTCAGTGACAAAACAGGACTGCAACCCAAGATTGCTATTAATAATGAAGAAATTGAAAATATCATCCTTTTTGAATACACTGGCTCTACGTTATCCGACGACGGAGACTGTTTAAAAGAAATTAGAAGACGTTTGGCCATGGCGATGCAGACGCTAAACAACATGCACAATTTAAGGCAGAATACTAATATGCAACTAAAACTGAAGATCCTGAGAACATGCATATTCCCTGTAGCAATGTACGGGTGCGAGACATGGAATATGACACAAACAGCAAGGAAGAAAATTAAAACGTTCGAAACAAAATGTTACAGAAAAATCCTAAAAATTCCTTGGATAAAGAAAGTGACAGAATAAAACCATCCTAGAAGACCTGGCTCATAAACAATGTTATGTTTTGGAAATTGAATTCTTTCGGCCACGGAGGGTGTGGTACCCATAAGGTACCTGGTCGACCAAGGCGAATGTGGAAACAAGATATAAAGGATACTCTAAACATGAACATGGAGCAGGCGGGAAGATTGTCTGCAGACTGAGGTTCATATCGGCTGGCTGTGATGAGAGCGACGATCTACAGGCGGGAAGATTGTCTGCAGACTGAGGTTCATATCGGCTGGCTGTGATGAGAGCGACGATCTACAGGCGGGAAGATTGTCTGCAGACTGAGGTTCATATCGGCTGGCTGTGATGAGAGCGACGATCTACAGGCGGGAAGATTGACTGGAGACCGAGGTTCATATCGGCTGGCTGTGATGAGAGCGACGATCTACAGGTGGGAAGATTGACTGGAGACCGAGGTTCATATCGGCTGGCTGTGATGAGAGCGACGATCTACAGGTGGGAAGATTGACTGGAGACCGAGGTTCATATCGGCTGGCTGTGATGAGAGCGACGATCTACAGGTGGGAAGATTGACTGGAGACCGAGGTTCATATCGGCTGGCTGTGATGAGAGCGACGATCTACAGGCGGGAAGATTGACTGGAGACCGAGGTTCATATCGGCTGGCTGTGATGAGAGCGACGATCTACAGGTTTGAAGATTGACTGGAGACCGAGGTTCATATCGGCTGGCTGTGATGAGAGCGACGATCTACAGGTGGGAAGATTGACTGGAGACCAAGGTTCATATCGGCTGGCTGTGATGAGAGCGACGTTCTACAGGCGGGAAGATTGACTGCAGACCGAGGTTCATATCGGCTGACTGTGATGAGAACGACGTTCTACAAAGGACATGCTACATGATGTTGACATTATGTTTTATGAACATTATTTGCTCGAAGAACAGATTTGCCCCTAGCACATTTTCGTTAGTTGGTAGTACACAATTGACCCTTACTTAATATTACATTCTACAGATGAGATATAAATTACAGACCCAAATTACACAAATATAATTGTTAATGTTATTTTATTATTACTGCAATTTTCCTACACATATAATGTTTTAATAATGAATATCACTTGACAAAATAAGCCAACATATGTACTTTTCTATATTCGAACTATAATTCTTACAAACAATGGTATATATACATTTCCAGAGTTAGATATAACATAAAATACACACCTTATTTGCGAGAGTGTGTAGACGTAATTTTATATGTTGTTTTATTATGAATGTCACTTGCCAATTCACGTACACTATCTTCAGTGTGTTACTCGACTTTCACTGAGCTGTTCTTGAATTGATCTATAGCCATTCGTACTGCTAAATTCTGCACGTAATCACAAGAGCCTGTGTTTGGCAGCGTATGTTGTTTGAATCTTTACTTATGACCTGTGTTCGCCTCCGTGTCATCCACCCGTTGGCAATCAGTACCTTTCTCACTGGAATGACTTTGGCGGAGGTAAAATATGCATCCTGGGATATTTCAAGCCATCTCGATTGCGTCTTGCCATTTGACCAAAGTAACCCAGGACGAGAAATTGAAGTTGACGACAGGTAATCTTTGACACTTAAATCTATTTAAGCGCAAGCTACAGCTTCAGACATATCAGTAAAACCATGCAAAGAAATAAAAATGAAGCCTCTTACAATTGGCACGCGGAAAGGGCGCACATTACTGGGCAAGGTCAAGGCCGATTGACTCGATTTGAGAACGGCATTAGTGGTTCGAGAACATTCATCCTACATGGCAGATGCGGCTACTCCAAACAAGACAAGGTTACCAGGAGAGAGTCATATTACAGCAGCTGTGGACGGTTTCGCGTACTTCTTGAGTGAGAATTACAGTACAGAACGGTGCAAGGCTGTTGTCGAATTCGCTGTTGGGTTTCGCTTGGTCTAATACCTGTTAGGCCCCTACAAGATATCAAGGACTGGCTATGATTCACCAACTCTTCTTCTTCTTCGTTCGTTCTCAATCTCCCGCTACCAAGCCATGAACATGATTTTCCAAGTAACAGGATGTAGTCCGGAGAACGGAATGCGATGTGTCGCTAGTTTACTGCTTGATTGCGATATTTTCACCTTTCCCTAGTACATCGGAGGAGATCTACACTGGTCAGCAGCTATACCACGACAATCCTTTAGGATATCAAGGTTAAATTCTACGAAGAGCTATACACCGTCATCTCGTAGGTTTCAAAATCCGAGAAGCTCGCTATCCTTGGTGACTTTAATGCTTAAATATGGATCGACCATTAGTCCTAGGAAGAAGTACTCTAGGGCACGTACAAGTGCAACAGCAATAGGTTTTCGCTGTTGATCCTTTGTGCCATCACGATCTCTAACTAACACGTATCGACTGTCCACTCGCAAAATGACACAGTGGAAGTATTCCAACTCAAAGTATCTTATCTAATATGTCCACATGAGAAGGAGGAATAGACGGAATGTGCAAGTGACACAGACTATATGTGGTGCCAAGTGCTGGGCAGACCACAAGCTCATCGTGTCAAAGTTTAACTACTGCATAGGGCCTAGTTGAAAGTTGAAAACCTGTAAAGGGACTTAACATCTTCAAACTACAAAGTGGGCCACTCAATGAAAGCGTTTCCAGGGTTCTAGACAGTCGGCTGATGATATACAGTTCTGCATGAAAAAGGTGGAGAATATATGGACTTTTCTGAAGGACGCTGTCTACTCTACCATTTCCGAGCAAGTTGATCAAGCTGCTCGTAAAAAACCCTGGGTGGTTTGATTTGAACGAAGAAACATTTATTTAGACGCCGTGGTTAGTTCTCTGGCTTCCACAGCCAAGCGATCAGGGTTCAATCCCCAGTTGGTACAGGATAGCTTAACGAATCCTTCGGTCGACCCAGTCACATAAATTGAGTAACAGAAATATCTGGGAAGTAAATCGGCTGGTGTGATTCTGAACCAATCACCCATTAATTGCCGTGGGTCCCAACATAATAATGGCCTAACACCATATATTCCCCACATCGCATGGCCTGAACCTGGATTTGTACTTTACTTTGTTTTTAAAGACAGCCTTCGCCAACATTTGCAGGATTGCCCAGAACTAGCTGTTTTGAAGGATTCCTGGCTTCACAGCAAGGTCCGTGAGGTGACAACACAGATGAGTCAAAATGGTTTCTACAAATGCTTGAAGCTTCTTCTTCATCTTCTTCTTCGTACGCTGTCAAGCGTCAGCCTGTATTTTTTTCGAAGCAATCTACGGTCTATGGTTCTTTCACTCATCTATTTCCCTTAATGCAAATGGCACATCACAGCTGACGGGCAAAGTCAGTATTTTGGTGAGCAGGGCATATCGCTTCAGTGATATCCTAAACTGCTAAACTGTCCGTCCAACACCAGCGAACAAGCCGAAGCAAGCATGTCTTAAGTTGCTATAAACGATATTCTTGATAGTCCGCTCAGTACAGATGAGGTCGAGAAAACAGTCTATGTTCAGCGACGAAAGGCCAGTGTAAGATGCCCACAAGAACAGAAATGTACCACAAATGTTCACATGTATACACGCAAGGGCAGTCACCAATCTTGTGAAAGAGATAGGAAAATATCCTAACTGTCGATCGCTAATGAACAAATTTCAAAGATGGTCACCGCGATCTAGTTTTGTCTATCGCACTAACCACTTGTAAGTCTATGTTCGCATTAATGCATATATAGACACATGTAGACTGCAGAAGGGAAGGGCTACCGAGATAATGAGGCACACGCTGACACCATACTGTCTGCATCCGAACCCTTCACTAGAAGTCTTGACAACGTCTTGCCTCTAGAACATGTTGAGTCCGGACGAGAGAGTGAGGAAGATCCTGCGCACATCACCCTCACTATAAACACATTGCGCAACTCACGACATCACCCTACAGATCACACCCTGACTAGCAGCTCGCAACTGGCAGGGCCCCCAAACTGCAGCGGCAGAACAGGCAGAAAACGATCACGAAAACTACCCATCACGCTTGCAACATGGAATGTCCGCACGCTACTGGACAACACCAAAGCAAACAGACCCGCACGACGGACAGCACTGATCGCCAGGGAACTGGCTAGATACAACATCTGTATAGCTGCCCTGAGCGAGACACGACTGGCAGAGGAAGGGCAGATCACAGAAGAAGGCGCTGGTTATACTTTCTTCTGGAGCGGCCGCAGCAAAGAAGAACGCCGTGAAGCTGGAGTTGGCTTTTCCATCAAGACCAACATGGTCGACAAGCTCACAAGCATGCCCAGAGCAATTAATGACCGCCTGATTACACTGCGTCTCCCCCTAATAGGAGGGCGCCATGCAACACTCATCAGTGCATACGCACCCACAATGACAAATCCTCAGGAAACAAAAGATAAGTTTTATGAGGACCTTGAGGCGCTCATCGCTGCAGTCCCCAAATCTGACAAACTGGTCATCCTCGGTGATTTTAACGCTAGGGTTGGCACATACCATACAGCCTGGGAGGGGGCCATTGGCAGACATGGTATCGGAAAATGCAATAGTAACGGACTGCTCCTTCTGAGGACATGTGCCGCAAATGAACTACTCATTACAAATACAGCTTTCCGACTACCTGTCCGAAAAAGAACCACATGGATGCACCCAAGGTCCCGCCACTGGCACCTCATTGACTATATTATCATCAGACGTAGGGATCGAGCGGATGCTATGGTAACGAAGAGCATGTGTGGTGCAGAATGTTGGACCGACCATCGACTTGTCATTGCCAAGCTAAACTTCAAGATCCAGCATAAAATGCGCCCCCAGGGAAAGAAACCACAGAGGAGGCTAAATGTCTCTCAGTTGAAATACGAACCCACGAGAGGAGGCTTCCAGGAAGAGCTTGAGTGTAGACTGTCTGAGCTTCGTTTTGAAAAGAACGACATCGAAAAGAATTGGGCATCATTGAGAAACACACTCTACGATACAGCTTTTAAACACATTGGCCCACTCACGCGCAAGCATAAGGACTGGTTTGATGAGAACGATCTAGAAATACAGGGCCTTCTCGATGCAAAACATGAAGCGCACAGGGAATACCAGAGGGACACACCACCTCCAGCAGCAAAAGCTGCCTTCAATACTGCTCGCAAAGCTGTCCAGACCAGGCTTAGAGAGATGCAAGACTCCTGGCTCAGCAAAAGAGCTGACGAAATTGAGATGTTCGCCGAGCGTCATGACACCAAACGGTTTTACGAGGCACTGAAAGCTCTCTACGGCCCGCAGCCCTCTAGTAATACTCCAGTTCGCAGTGCGGATGGGGTACTGCTAACAGATAAGGTTCAGATTCTAGACAGATGGGCAGACCACTTCTGCAAAATACTAAACCACCCATCGTCCATAAATGAAGAGGCCTTCCGGCGAATGCCGCAGGTGGAACTGAACCTGGCGTTGGATGAAGTAATTACTGAGGAGGAAGTCGACAGGGCAATCAGTTCACTATCTATAGGAAAAGCTCCAGAAGCTGATGCAATACCAGCAGAGGTATATAAGACATCTGGCCCATCCCTCACCAGAAGGATCACTGAACTCTTCTGTGACATGTGGGCTGAAGGTAAAATTCCGCAGGAGCTAAAGGACGCCTCAATCGTTCACCTATACAAAAGAAAAGGCAATCGTCAGGAATGCGACAATCATCGTGGAATATCGCTACTCTCCGTAGCAGGCAAGATCCTAGCGCGCTTACTGCTACAGGCTCAACAAACACCTTGAACAAAGCCACCACCTCCCAGAAAGCCAATGTGGATTCAGAGCCGGAAGAGGAACAGTGGACATGATTTTTGCCGCTCGCCAAGTACAAGAGAAGTGTCGAGTGCAAAATCAGGCCTTGTACACCACATTTATTGATTTGACAAAGGCATTTGATACAGTAAACAGAGGAGGGCTGTGGATGATAATGTCTAAGTTTGGCTGTCCCAACAAGTTCATAACAATGGTGAAACAGCTACACGAAGGCACGTGTGCTCGTGTACTGGACAGCGGTGCAATCTCTAAAACGTTTCTAGTATCAAACGGAGTAAAACAAGGATGTGTACTCGCCCCGACTTTGTTCAGCATGATGTTCGCGGCCACGATGACAGACGCCTTCAGATCATTGGAGCTTGGAATACACATAAAGTACCGCACAGATGGCAAGTTACTCAATTCCAGAAGAATGAAGGCCAAAACCAAAGTGGCTGGCGACATAATCAGGGAACTTTATTTGCTGACGACTGCGCTCTAATGAGCAGCCCAGAACTGAACATGCAGGTTGGAATGGACCAGTTCTCTGCCGCAAGCGAAAATTTTGGCCTGACCATAAATGCAAAAAAAAACAGAGGTCATGTACCAACCAGCACCAGGCATGCCGTACACAAAACCAGAGACTACAGTCAGCGGGCAACCGTTGAATGCCGTAGACAAATTCACATATCTTGGCAGCACGCTGTCGAGATCTGTCAGCCTAGACGATAAGGTGGCAAGCAGAATAGCAAAGGCCAGCACAGCCTTTGGTAGAATGCGCTCGATGGTCTGGGCCCGTCGTGGCATCAGCGTCAAGACCAAACTCAAAGTCTACCGTGCAACCATCATTCCAACCCTACTATACGCTTGCGAAAGCTGGACTGTATAATCTGGACATGCAAGGAGGTTAAACCACATCCACACAGGTTGCCTGAGGCGAATATTCCACATCCGATGGAAAGATCGTGTCACTGACATCGAGGTTCTCTTGAGGGCTAACATGCCCAGCATCCATGCACTGCTAGAAAAAGCACGACTAGGATGGGCCGGACACCTCGTCCGTATGTCAGAAGAGCGGCTCCCAAAGAAGCTTCTCTACGGCGAGCTGAGAGAGGGGTGGCGCGAGAGAGGGCGCCCAAAGAAACGTTTTAAAGACGGTCTGAAGGACTCACTAAAAAGTTGCCAGATTGACATCGACACCTGGGAATGTCTTGGGAAAAACAGATCTGACTGGAGAAGCGCAGTCAAATCTGGTGTAGCTGCCGGTGAAGATGACCGTGTTGTGAAAGCCCAGAACAGACGCGAGACGCGGAAATCCCGAGCAGCGGGAACACCATCCCCTTCTACAAACTTCGTGTGCCCGATATGTAGCAGATGTTTTCGTGCTCGCATTGGCCTGTTCAGCCACATGCGCACCCACACCCAACAGGGAAATCTGTGACAAGGATGATGTCGGCGGTCCTCATCGACAACGATGGACAGCATTTATTTTTATTAGATTGCAGTGTTTCATACATCTGTGGAAATTTGTGTCCCAATCTATGTTAATGAAAAATATACGCCCATGGTGAGGATTGGTAGTCGATTTCGTCTTTAAATGCACTTGCAATGTGCTGCATCTGTGCACGAGTAGAAGTGCGCCAGAAATAATAGTACCCAGATTTAGAAATATCAAAATACACTTATTTACCACTGACAGAGAGATAATGTTAACTTTTGTCTGTTGTAGAATATGTGTTACTTCCTAGCAACTGGGATTTTTCCACACACAAATTAAAAAACAACAACCCATAATTAATCAATTTACGTGACAGTGCAGGACGGCGAATCAAAACATTTTCAAACAATGACTGTCTGTCACATCACAATGGCGCGAATTCAGTAACAAAGGGTAATACAACTGAAGAATCGGAATGTCACTGGTATTGTGCTGCCGTGATCGGTCAGCCATATTGAAAAAGTACAGAGGACTATTTTTGTAAAGGATGTGTGACGCAGTTCGGTTCAGTTAAGGTGCCCTCTCACATTGAAGGTTCGCTGCAATGGATCTCAAAAGTTCTCGGTCTCTTGCATTGATGGCATAATCTGTCAGGCTTGTTCCTGCTCATCTCTAGATATTATCCTCTAACTTAATGTGTTGTTTAACTCTGGCATATTTGCAATCTTCCTTTGTTTCCAGTATTTATTTGATTACGACGCAATAGAGATGCATATAATGAAAGGGAATGGGGTTATGTAAGTTGAATCATGGGATCAAGACGCTGAGCAGTGCATGAGGTGTAACGGTTAGCTACCCATAGCCGTCTGCTAGTGTCAGGATCAGCGAACCAGAACTGCAAAGACCCTTCTACACCTCCACGCTGTGATCCGGGATAACAGGTTGCAACAGAACAGACTGGCTAAGGAGAAGATATTGAAGGGGGGAGTCTAACCGGATACCCAAAAATGCCTTCTGAAGTAAGATGTGTCGGACCGAAACGTGCAAATATCGCAGTCTAGCTGTAAACTACGACACAACACATTTCGTTCTCAGGACAACATCCTGCTACTTACAAAGTCCTATTCAGAGCTTAGTACCGGGAGATTGAGAGCCAACGTAGAAGAAGAAGAAATAGAATAATGAACACTTTTTTTTTCATTCTTTCCATGAAGTTATGTTTCTCATGTCAGGTCACGCTCTTTTCAACTCTGTTTAAAAAAACACAACTTATTGGTTCTTTTCGATCTTGATTACCTTTTAACATGTTATCACCATATTCTTATGTTGTGTTCGTAGGTCCTGTGATCTTGTGCGTTTTGCTGGTATTGTCTGTTCATTTGTGGACGCTCTGAGACGGACTGTTTAGTTTAACCTGCAACTCTTCCAATGGGATTGATGATATTGTATGAACTGAAGCTTTTATACTGGCATAGACTAAAGCCACACGCCTTAAAGGTATGGGAAAGGTTTCGTGGGTTCTACAAACTTTGATGTGGAAAAAGTATTTCAGTATTTTCACTCATCTAAAACTGAATTTGAAAATTGTCTTCCACTATAAATGTACACAACATATTGTTAGCTTGAATAATAATAGTGCTTGTAACTTTGTCACAAATGAAAATATAACGAAGTGTATTTCAATATAACTGTCCGCTTTTAAAAATGTTTTTCTTGAAAAATAATAACTTCTCATATGCCATTACATATATAAATCTAATTAAACAGTTCATCCGGAAAGGACAAGAATGGTACGATGTACTGTATAAAAGACAAATAGTTCTTAGCAACGTAAGATGCCGAATAACAATGGTTTACCTTCCCATCGCTCGATGATAGTAGGTAGCTAGTACGGGATTTTTCGAAGAAGAGGAAATAGATATGTCACAAATGGATATTTTAAAAAAGTTATTAGATACGATCTTTAAAAAAGTGTATTATTGTACTAACATTGTTCCGAATTTCTCAGCATAATTTCCACTAACATGTTTACGTTTATCCCATCGCTTTGGGGAACAACCGCTAGTCTAGTCAAGCACAGCATACTGACCAGGATGTCACGTCAGGGTCAGTATATTGACCAAGACAGCTATCTCTCTCTCATGTAGCATTCCCTGGAAACATGCTGTTTTCAAGGCAGTCTGGCTGACGAGATGTAGATCGACGTGATCCCCATAGTAGTGAGCGACACGCACATGAAAGTCAAACATAGCACAACTGTGGAGAGGACCGCTGTCCACCTTTATTAACACGTTTTGGATGTGAGGAAAGCTACTACAACCCGCCACGCAAGGCCTTTTTCAGGACGCACAAAAGAGTAAACTTGCTCATTGTGGGCATTAAACAACAACAACAATTCCTTCGCTTTATCAGTGAACCAAAACCTGCAGAATATAAGGCTTTAGTCTGCTATCTCAACCCTATTTTCATCTCACTTTCAACATCTTCGTCATGCGCAAAACGTTCTCCGCCAAGGTGGGTGTTTAGTGCACTTAACAGGTGAAAATCGATCGGGGGTTTAGTCGGGAATATAAAGTGCATGTTCAAGAAGGTGGTCAATTTTCTTCTGGGTTAGTCGAGCTGTATGTATGTTATCTCGCTTTGTCATGGTGGTGTCAGCAGGCATAGACGTTTTCTTTGAATTAAATCTCGTAGCATCAGTAGAACTTCGCTGTACCTTTAAGCTTCCTTTTGGAACTAGTTAACGTAACTCGTGAGAATCCAAAACCACTGTAAGTATAACCTCCCCTGCTGATGACGCAGCCTTGAATTTCTTTGTTGAAGGTGAACAAGGATGTTTCCATTGCACTGAAGCATGCTTTGGTTCGGGTTGGTAGTAATACCCTCATGATTTGTCGGCAGCAACAGTCCTGTTCAACAAGTCTTCTCCTTTAACTGAATACCAACATAAATGCTGCAATAACAGGCCTATTTGGTTTACTTTGTGTTCGTCGGTCAGTTGTCTCTTTACGAACTATGAGCACACTCTCCCGAAATTCAATCGAGTATGCATTATGCTGTTGGTTAAACTATGCGAAGACCCTACAGCAGTTGTTACACTGTCTATCACAACTGCCCTGCCAGCTCGAATAATTTTCTCCACCTAGTGAACAATGGGATGCTTTCCTTGAGAAAAACAAAATCCCGGACGAGTGTCAGTCTGGCTATAGAAAATACAGGAGTACCGACGACCAGACCGCTTATCTGACCCAGAAAATCGAAGATGCCTTTCAGAGTAAATGCAAACTATTGGCCACCTTCTTTGACCTGACTAAAGCTTTTGATAAAGTCTGGAAGAAAGGACTAATGCTAAAATTAGCGGGCTGCGGAATAAGGGGGAAAATGCTTGACTGGATCAAAGACTACCTCCACTCACGATGTACGAGAGTTAGGCTGGAAGAACACAGGAGCAAAATGGTCAAACTGCATGAGGGGGTTCCCCAGGGAGGATCACTATCCCCTACCTTGTTTATCCTCTTCATTAATGATCTGCCAAAACAGTTCAGACCACACATCCACAAGGCACTCCATGCGGATGACCTGGCCATATGGACCCAGGCAGAAAACATTGGAACCGCAAAAGCAAGAATGCAGGAAGCAATTAATGCAGTAAAGAAATGTGCAGACTCATGGGGTGTCACAATAAACAAAAGCAAGACCCTCTCAACACTCTTCTCGCTCTCTACAAAGCCAGAGCAGGTCGACCTATATTTAGAAAATAGCCTACTTCCTGGAGAAAACAATCCTACATACCTAGGAATGAGATATGACAAAAGATTAACATGGGGCCCACACATAGAGGATACTGAAAAGAAGGCCACACTCAGACTAAGGCTGATGAAAAAACTGGCAGGGACAAATTGGGGCGCAGATGCAAACACAGTCAGACAGGTCTACACTGGATACGTACGGCCAACACTGGAATATGTCATGGGTGCTTATGCAATCGCGGCAAAGACCAACCTACAGAAACTAGACAAGGCACAGAATACCGGACTCAGAATTATTACCGGAGGTCTGTGAAGCACCCCAATTAAAGAACTCGAAGCGGTAGCAGGCCTCCAGAGCCTCGGTGAGCGCAGAGAAGGAAAAATACTAAACCTGACAGAAAAATACAAGCGTAGGAATAAACATCCAATGCAGGGAAAAGTCAATGAAATAACAAAAAACCGCATAAAAAGAACAAGCTTCAATCATCTATCAAAAACCCTTACAGCCAGGAACATTGACATGATATCAAAATGTCCGACATGGGAAATGATACAAGTATATGAAAATACAGACCAACAGCCCAACTTCACGGTGGAAGCGAAAATACCAGGTATCGATAGAAAGGTGGAAGAATCAGACCATGCATTGAGAGAAAAACCCTAAAGCATATTGGAGACGCCTATCCTCAACCCATGTGGACGCACGTCTACATAGATGGATCATCAGAGGAAGCATTGAGGAAAGGAGGGGCGGGACACGTCATATTTCTACAGGATGGAACCGTTATAGAAAAAGCAAGTGCTGTCGGGGAGCCCTCGACAAATCTAAGAACAGAGCAACAGGCAATAATTGAAGCAGTCAAACTATTGGATGACAAGGGGTTAACGGATAACAGAATAGTGTGAATGGAAATTTTGCAGGCCACACAAAGAGAACCACGAAATAGTATGGAAAGGGAACTGATATACCAGCTAAACAAACTCTCAGACGACAATAAAATCACCCTCCAGTGGATTCCAGCTCACTGCGGCATGCCTGGGAATGAATGGGCGGACATGCTAGCCAGGGAGGGAAGAGAGAGAGAGAGAACAATTCACCCACGCAGTGTCACTGCCAGAAGTCAAGGTAAACATCCCCAAATAAAAAAAAACAACAGTGGATAGAGAGAGCAAACAGTAAATACCCACATGACCCAATCAATAGACTTAATAGGATACAGTATACCACAATTTTTCGCCTCAGAACAGGTCATTGCAGACTAAATGCACACATGCATAAAATGAAAGCAGCACAGACTGCACAATGCACATGTCAGAGAGGACCCCAGACTCCGGAACACATCCCGCAAACATGTCCACTACACCAAGACTCCCGTGAGAAGACCTGGCCCGAGGAGAGAAACATACAAGACAAACTATGGGGAACCATTGAGGACCTGCGACTGACGTGTCACTTCATGGATGCAGCCCATCTGGTGGCATAAAACAAGCATACGAAACCAAACGCAAAGAATAGGAAGAAGAAGTTTACTTTGTGTTCGTCGGTCAGTTGTCTCTTTACGAACTATGAGCACACTCTACCGAAATTCAATCAATTATGCATTATGCTGTTGGTTAAACTATGCGAAGACCCTACAGCAGTTGTTACACTGTCTATCACAACTCCCCTGCCAGCTCGAATAATGTTCGCCTCCTGCCACAGAAGCGCTTCTGTTGTAATCTTTATAGAATGATCAGGTAAGGCCTATATCAGCAAATTTTGAGCGTCCTGAAAAATTACATTGACCCAGTTATTCACCACACTTTTCACTCTGAACAGGAAGCCTTTTCTTATAAATATCCTTTTCAAAAAGTCCTTTTCCACCCCCCTCCCCCACCCCAACCCCCCAACCGAACTAACAAAAACACACAAAAATACAACAATAAGCTGTTCTTTGATTGTACCCTGTGAGTACTGACGCCATTTTATAACTTGAATGTGCACGTGCATGCGACACTAAACGTCTGCTTCTTACAGCAATCACAAAGTAGATGTTGCTGCCACCTAGCGTCTGCTACTTGCAGCAATCACAAAGTAGATGTTGTTGCCACCGAATGACACCTTAAGAAACTACCAACTACATTATTTTAGCTATCCCATATCAGTTTGTGATCTACTTACTAACATCCTCTCCTGTTTATATGTACGGTTTGTGTGTTCATGTGTTTGTTCATGTGTGTGTTCATGTGTTTTTTCATGTGTGTGTTCATGTGTTTGTTCATGTGTGTGTTCATGTGTGTGTTCATGTGTGTGTTCATGTGTGTGTTCATGTGTGTGTTCATGTGTGTATTCATGTGTGTGTTCGTGTGTGTGTTCATGTGTGTGTTCATGTGTGTGTTCATGTGTGTGTTCGTGTGTGTCTTCGTGTGTGTGTTCATGTGTGTGTTCATGTGTGTGTTCATGTGTCTGTTCATGTGTGTGTTCATGTGTGTGTTCATGTGTGTGTTCATGTGTGTGTTCATGTGTGTGTTCATGTGTGTGTTCGTGTGTGTGTTCATGTGTGTGTTCATGTGCGTGTTTATGTGTGTGTTTATGTGTTTGTTCACGGAACTGACACCTTGGGAAATATGCTTATAGCATTGTGTGACCTTGAACTGTGTAACCATCACGTTACATAAGTTGGTATGCTTGTACAGTTTGTGTTGTCAGATATTGTTTTCTGTTTGCATATTTGGTTGTGTACATTTGTTTCAAAGTTCTGTTGTAGCTGTTGGGAAGATGCAAGTGCTCTGACCATGGGTGTACTAATACACACAATTATTCAAGCTTCATCAGAGCGAATCGCAGATCAGCTGCTTCACCGTTATGGTTGCTTTAATGCAACAAAAACTGCATAGTCTTCTAAACCAATATAAGGAAGTTAAGTTCAATTACGTTAAGATAAGTTAAGTTAAGTTAAAAGGACTTGGTCTCTGGTTAAAAGTTACGTGCCTCACTTAAATGAGAAAAAAATATCTAACAAAAAAACAAAACAAACCCCACAGCTTTGCAATTAAGGATAGGATGGATTATTCAAAAATAAATTCAAAAATTTGTTATGATCATAAGTATCATATTTTATGTAATATTTGGAATCCTTGCACTTTATTTGACAACCCGAATCCCCCACACAAAAAATATTGTTCTGAGACCTCCATAGAGTACCAGACTGCAAAAACAAAGGCACCTTGTTACAAACAAAAAAGGAAAAACGCTACAACACAGAAAGAGTACAGATATCTATAGTGCGTGAAAACATACGCAGATTAAAACCAATTCAACGTGAATTTAAAAAAGAAAGAGCTGCAGGCTTCGTGGGATAACCCAAGATTGGAGAGATTGCATACCAAAAGGGAGATGAGCCGATGGAAACATCATCAAAGACAGAGGGTCAAGTCTGTCTATCTTTAAGTACGGCTGTGCATTCTTGAAATCGTATTTTTCCCCAGTCTTTTTCTCACACTTTTGTTGATCTATCTTTCTTTTCAGCCAGTTCTTGAGAACGATTGAAAGAACGCCTAGAAGTGTTTGAGAAAGAAGTTTTCCAGCGAAGATGAAAATTTCTTCACTGTCAAAGAGAAACCGTTTTAATTTTAAGAGAAAAAAAATAAATAAAAAAATGTTCCGCTCAAAGGCGAAGTGAGGGACGAATGAGGTATTAAGACTGGAAAACCTGGGCCAAGGGGACACAATTCACACTTTTGACACCAGGCAAACACGGGCCAGATTGATTCAGAATAGGACAAAAGGTGAAGGGGTCTAGAGATGAATACCCAGCCCTCAGGGGGTAATCCTTCACCGGGCCTCTCCGCAGTGTAATCCTTCGCTAATATTAATATTCTGTTTAAATACGAACAAGTACTCCAGACCTCATCTCTTGTATAATATCTGCCTCATACAGGGTCACATTTTTCTTCTTTTTCTTCTACTTTTTTTTCTCCTCAAATTGCTGTCATGTATAGTTTCTGTGTGCATGTGTGCATATTTCATTTGATTGCTTGAGTGTTTCCCGGTATGGATCAGCGAGGGACAGAGACAAGAATAGGACCACACCACACTGAAAACATGACATTAATACGGCAAAGCAAAAGACTATGCAGTCAATCTGTAAAAGAAGGGAGATCCGCAGCTGTGTACACATTATAGAGAAACAATTTTGTTGGCAGTGTCTGGATAAATATTGAAAATGATCAAACTAGACTGATTGAAAGAGGCATAGATAAACCGCTCATGGAAGAACGGGTTGCCTTTCGGTAAAATAGGTCCTGCGCTGACCAAATAGATACGACGCAAATAATAGTTGAATATAGTGTGAATGAAACTCATTACTTTTTATCGGATTCTGGGACTATGAGAAGATATTTGAGAGCTTAGACAGGGAATCAGTCTGGAAGTGACTTATGCACTAAGCAGTGCCACAGAAGTTCACTAACAATTATAAAAGATATAAAATTCGTCTGGCAATTTCTAAAAGATTAAGGGGTCGACCAGGAATACACAAGAATCCTTGTTGACTGCTACATCGATTGTGCCACTACCTTTCAACCCTTCCAAAGACCGGTAGTAGTACCATTTTAGAGGTCAAGGGGACCCCATCTCACCGAACCTGTTTCCTGCATGCCTGGAATCCGTCATTAGCCGGTGCCGCTAGAATACCTTTGACATCATCATAAATGGCTTCGCTTTGCAAAACATCTAGTACTTATCATGTAGCATAATACCATGTATGATGACGAGATGTGAATGGACGTGATCCCGGTAGTAGTGAGCGTCAGGCAGATGAAGACACGTATACCACAACAGCCTAAGAGATTGTCATCAGCACGCTCGGGATGTGAAGAAAGCTACTACAACCCGCCACTTAGCGCCTTTTTCAAGGCGCACAAAAGAGCAAACGTACTCATTGTGGGCATTAAGCAGCTACAGAAAATATACTATTATTTTTATATTTAAATACCTTTGCCGTCCATAAACGACTACAGAAGATTTATATTTATGTTTAATCTCTTTGGTTGGTCGTTCATAAATGGCTACATACGATGCATTATTATATTTAATACCACTGGGCGGTAATAAACAGCTGCAGATGATTAATTTGATTGTTATTCTCTTTCGTCGTTCATATAAAGCTACATTCAAAATTTTCTATTAAAATCCTATTGGCCATTTATACAGATACAGCAGATGTAATTTTATTTTTCACTTAATCGGTCGTTATAAATATAAATATTAAGTATTGTATATTTGACAGCATCTGTTTCTAGACATTTATTAACAATGTATTTTTTAAATCTAATTCCCATGGGTGTTTCATAAACGTTAATTAGGGATGTTTTTAGGTAATTGACCCCAATCTGTATGATACAAATATCGAATAAGGATGCGGTAAAAAAAATATGCAAATTCAGTAATTCATAAACATATATTTCAGATTGACATGGTATGGACATATATCACAATCAATGGGGCTGATCAAGACCGTCCTGCAAGGTACTGTGCCTGGGAAGTCGGGAAGAAGGAGACCAAAAAAGAGAAGGGAGGACAATATAAAAGAGTGTACGGGAAGGTCTATAGCTGAGACTAATACATTGACGAACAATTGAGACGTATGACCTGAACTGGTTCGACAAACTGCAAAAACGTTGCCTCGACGACCTTCTAGGTTACTGATGATGATGATGGTGATGATGATGATGGTGATGATGGTGATGGTGATGATGGTGATGATGATGATGGTGATGATGGTGATGGTGATGATGATGATGATGGTGATGATGGTGATGATGATGGTGATGGTGATGGTGATGATGGTGATGATGATGATGATGGTGATGATGGTGATGATGATGGTGATGATGATGATGATGGTGATGATGGTGATGATGGTGATGGTGATGATGGTGATGGTGATGGTGATGATGATGATGGTGATGGTGATGATGATGATGATGGTGATGATGATGATGGTGATGGTGATGGTGATGATGATGATGATGGTGATGATGATGATGGTGATGGTGATGGTGATGATGATGGTGATGATGATGATGATGATAAATAATGGTATATAAGATGCATTTTTACACATGACTTAGACCGCAATTATCCTTAGTCATAGACTTAATAGACTTTTACAGTAAACCGTCCCTACAGACTAATCCTGGAAAACGCCGAATCGAGATATGGACGAAGCTGATGCAAAATTCGTGGATCTAGTTACGGGAGGAATCTGTGTATGGACATCACATGTCTGACAACATGGACGCCACTAAATAGACTTCGAACTGGCGTAAACACGTGAAAAGATCGGGATACCAATATGTTGAAACATGCGAATGTGGAGCAACATAAGACCAAGACCACCTGATGATCTACACAAACCTCCCGGAGACTTTCAGTTTGGACGACCTGCTGAGTGATGACGATAGGGCAATCCAGGTGGTTGAATACCGGAAGAATGATGTATAACGAAGTGCCTGGGATACGGAAACCCATCCTTAATAGTCTTTAAATTTGCTTATTTTTAGAGCCCTAATGCTGTCACAGCTGAAAGCGAAAAATATTGATTTGCTTTAAATAAAAGTATATGTTACCAACGCATGCGCAACCCATAGTCCTGACAGCAACGGCGCGGCGTTTAAACATCTCACCACGGAGCATTCCTACTAACTATAAGCCAAAAAAGATGCACGCCTTAAGCGCTTAAACCAGAATGGCCCGGTTACACGATGCGCGTAAGCTATTGGTGGTATTCCATGGGCAAGAGTAGCATATTTGGAGTTCAACCCGTCTGCTGCCTTATATGTGGCCAAGTGGAAGCCAACGACTCGGAACTAAGGATGTGCCAGGTCAATGGGTGCAGTAATCGCAACCCAGCTGCCAGATGTGCTGGGGAGAAAGGTACAATTATCGCAATTCAGCTGTCAAATGTGCTGGACTAAAAGGCGTATTTATCGTACTCCAGCTGTCAAGTGAGGCCGGACTGAAAGGCGTATTTATTGTACTCCAACTGTCAAGTGACGCCGTACTTAAAGTCGTATTTATTGTACTCCAACTGTCAAGTGACGCCGTACTTAAAGTCGTATTTATTGTACTCCAACTGTCAAGTGACGCCGTACTTAAAGTCGTATTTATCGTAATACAACTGTCAAGTGAGGCCGGACTGAAAGGCGTATTTATTGTACTCCAACTGTCAAGTGACGCTGTACTTAAAGTCGTATTTATTGTGCTCCAACTGTCAAGTGACGCCGTACTTAAAGTCGTATTTATCGCAATCCAGCTGTCAAGTGAGGCCGGACTGAAAGGTGTATTTATCGCAATCCAGCAGTCAAGCGAGGACTGGTTGAAAAGCGTATTTGTCGTAATCCAGCTGTCAAGTGAGGACTGGTTGAAAGTCGTATTAATCGTAACCCAACGTCACAAGGTAACCATCAAGCTAGAATCAGTGCGCAAAGTGGAGACAAAAATTAGCTTTTCTAAAATTAATTAACCTACAGTATTTGTATTTGATTTATCTTTTTTTTGCAATGTCTGAATCAATGCACGAGCTGTTTATTGATTTATGACTTCTAAAAGAATTTTAATTTAATTTAAAACATGTGTGCCGTTGTTTAAAGATGCAGTACCAAGAGTCGTGTGTTGGGAGGTTGGGAAAAACATACAGTCTATTCAGACAAGCTCATGGGTGGGATGTCCCTGCTTATTAAACCGCCCAGCACGTTTCAAAGAAAGAGACCAATACTTGGCCTTTATTAGACACAAAAGAAATACACACGCATCAATAGAGCAGTTTCTTTGGTTCGTAATGCCCACGCACGACGTAGACAGATTTGCAAACGTGCTGCCGAGCTAGGTTCTCTTTGTGTGAGGTGTCGATGCTGAAAAATGCAACATCTCGTCTGGATGTTCTTGCTCAGTGAAGCGTGAGCGAGAAAAGGAGGTTTCCTTATACAGTGCGCAATATGCGGAGTAATGTCTTGTGGGCCCGACAAAGCTGGCAAAATGTTGGCTCTTGAGTGAGAGAGAAGTCCTCTTAAGGAAGTCTCAAGTGCGGTAGTGCCGTTTTTTGCAAAATGCTGAGAGGTTTTCTTTTAATTGAGCGATTTCAACAAAAAATTATTATTTTTATTGCGTTTCTTTTTTTTTTTATAACACCTCAACACTTGGAGTGTGTTACAGTTTGTGTTCCGTACACGATTAAAATGAGGGCGAATTTAGATTTAAGGAAATTAAAACGTAGTTTGAAGTCGTACTGATAACATTTCTGATTAATTAAATTATAAAAGGAAACAAAAGCAGGGTTGTGCATGGGACGGACGACATCATCCTGCAATACACAGTGCTTTAAGCAACTATTGCTGTAAAAGATAATGCATGTTTTGGTGCAATTTGATTGTGACAATCACACTCCTGTCGTGGTTATGTGCCACTTCTAGAGCCAACCAGGAAGTTTTATACACACAGTTAGCGATCTGCTGTATTCGTGCGTGCAATCTACATCCATGGGGATGATTTGATCAGAGTTTTGGAAGTGAAACATCTTTGCAAGGCACTTTCGTTTAGAGTAGTGGTCTTAAAAGCGTGATCCTTCACACATAACACGCGGCTTCGTTTCTCTTGGCCTGTGCTACAAGTGTCATCACAAGGGGATATAATACCAGCTCAGGTCTGTTTTACAAGAAGGGCATTATGCTTCTTTGGTCTAACATTTAATATTGATGTGATGTGCTCTTTGAACTCTCCATATTGTCTTCATGCTGTACTTCACCCGGACAATGTGTCCGTACATCTCTTTGTATCCCTAGAACCTGTCCACACGTGGCTCTTCGTCCTTCCAAATCGTCCTCACATAGCTCTTTGTCCCTCCAACCCGTTCGCACATCACATTTTATCCATAGAACCTGTTGCTCTTTGTCCTTCCAACCTGTCCTCATGTTGCTCTTTGTCCCTCCAACATGTCCTCATGTTGTTTTTTGTTCCGTCAACCCGTCAGCACATGGCTCTTTGTCCCTCCAACATATCCGCACATGGCGCTTTGTCCCTCCAACCTGTCTGAATATGGGTCTTTGTCCCTCCAATCTGTTCTCATGTTGCTCTTTGTCCCTCCAACCTGTCCTCATGTTGCTCTTTGTCCCTCTAACCTGTCCTCATGTTGCTTTTTGTCCCTCCAACCCGTTCGCACATGGCTCTTTGTCCCTCCAACCTGTCCTTACATGGGTCTTTATCCGTCTAACTTGTCCTCATGTTGTTCTTTAACCCCCCACCAGTCCGCATATGGCTCTTTGTCCCTCAAACCTGTCTATACACGGGTCTTTATTCCTCTAACCTGTTCTCATGCTACTCTTTGTCCCTCCAACCCGTTCGCACATGGCTCTTTGTCCCTCCAACATGTCCTTACATGGGTCTTTATCCGTCTAACCTGTCCTCATGTTGCTTTTTGTCCCCCAACCCGTCCGCATATGGCTCTTTGTCCCTCCAACCTGTCCTCATGCTGCTCTTTGTCCCTCCAACCTGTCCTCATGTTGCTCTTTGTCCATCCAACCTGTCCTAATGTCACTTTTTGTCCCTCCAACATGTCCGCATATGGGTCTTTGTCCTTCCAACCTGTCCGCACATGGCTCTTTGTCCTTCCATCCTGTCCGCACATGGCTCTTTGTCCCTCCAACCTGTCCGCATATGGGTCTTTGTCCCTCCAATCTGTCCTCATGCTGCTCTTTGTTCTTCCAACCTGTTCTCATGTTGCTCTTTGTCCCTCCAACCTGTTCTCATGTTGCTCTTTGTCCCTCCAACCTGTTCTCATGTTGCTCTTTGTTCTTCCAACCTGTTCTCATGTTGCTCTTTGTCCCTCCAACCTGTTCTCATGTTGCTCTTTGTCCCTCCAACCTGTTCTCATGTTGCTCTTTGTTCTTCCAACCTGTTCTCATGTTGCTCTTTGTCCCTCCAACCTGTTCTCATGTTGCTCTTTGTCCCTCCAACCTGTTCTCATGTTGCTCTTTGTCCCTCCAACCTGTCCTCATGTTGCTTTTTATCCCTCCACCCTGTTCTCATGTTACTCTTTGTCCATCAAACCTGTCCGCACATGGGTCTTTGTCCCTCCAACCTGTCCTCATGTTGCTCTTTGTCCCACCAACCAAGATATCTTGAAATTTACCGTTCTCTTTTCGGGATCCTTCGGTGGTTATGCTATATCTGCAGGCCTACCCCATGATTCAGTTTGTAGTCTTTAACGGGTCAGAACGGCTGTACCACTGGTTTATTCCTCAGCTCCGCACCCTCTGGCCAGGTCTGGTAGAGGAACCTGCTGCTTGGGTGGGTCCCCTCGATACTTGCGTGCCAGACGCCGCTCCTATCCGGTTGTGACTTGCAGCAGCGACGACATGACGATAGGAAAGCCAGTTTCATGACTATATCCGGTTGTTGCGCGTGTACTCCGATTTTTCCCCGGTTCCTTCGCATAGCGGCTTCTATTCGCTTCGTGTAACCGTCGGACGCATAGTGTATTTCAGTGGGAAAAGCAGTACCACTTTTTGACCCGCTCCGTCTTGCTGGAATACACTGCCGTTAGGCCGGCAGCATTTTTGTTGTTGTTATTTTGTGTGTATGTGAAAGGTTTGCCTATTTGTATCTATTAGTGGAGGCACTCATCTTTCCACCCCAGACCGTAGTCTTGTAGGCGATAGCATGACGTATTAACCAGTGCTTGGATGTGTGTGTGCGTCTGTATGTATCTATGACAGTTATGGCTACCTCAGTGGTCAACCCCAACCGAAGTGCAATGGAAGGGTCTCACCCTGATGGCGTGTGTTAGAGTTGTATTATGAGTGCGAAGTACTGGCTCATTTGGCAGCTGACGCTCCATATATGGAGTTCTTCCACTATCCGTCACCCGTAGAAGTTCCCAGTTGCGGTCGGTGGCATCGGTCCTCCACGGAAGTCACGGTTAAATTCCGAATTAAATATGAATTATTGTATATGGTACTTTAATTAAAAATAAACAAACTTGCATGTATGCTCCACTATAAGGAAACGTTTGGCAATTTGTGAATAGTAGGAGAGTGTGTAATGCCATTATTTGGAGAATCATTATCTTTAAAGGAAGGGGGGAGGGTGGGGGGGGGGGGGGGGGTACTATGTACAACTGGAAGTCACTTGTTACGATCAACTCTCAAAGGGATAGTAGGGATAATCTCGTCTTTGTCACACATACATTGTATTGTTCCCCCTTCTAGACACTACAACATAAAACATGTTAATTGTTCCCCCTTCTAGACACTACAACACAATATATGTTAATTGTGCCCCTTCTAGACACTACAAAATATGTTAATTGTTTTCTCTTCTAGACACTACAACATAACATATGTTAATTGTTCCCTCTTCTAGACACTATAACACAATATATGTTAATTGTGCCCCTTCTAGAAACTACAAAATATGTTAATTGTTTTCTCTTCTAGACACTACAACATAACATATGTTTATTGTTCCCCCTTCTAGACACTGCAACAAATTTACAAAAACGCATGTTAACATTGTTACGCCGTCATTACCTGGTGTTACAAACTCCAACCAGCTAGATAGCATCGCAATGACAATTTTGCGTGTCGCACGTCAGTAGAGCTTTATTTGTCGTCTTCCTCCAGTTAACATATGTGGTCATTTTGGGGCACTATATTTCTCGGTATTATCAACTGTCTGTTAAAATTCGGGCATTCCGTGGCGAAGTGGTTAAGCCGTCGACCTCAGAATCAGGTGGTGTGGATTCGACTCCGGACTCCGCCGTCTTTGCGACGGCTGCTTGATGCGGAGTCCCCTACTTCTCGTAGTCGCCCCCTAGTCGTCTTGTCCTTGACTTGCCAGTTGGGTCGGGCGGCTCGAGACGAGAGAGTGAGGATAACAAGTAGCGCAGTTAATACTTACGAAAAATAGCGCTAGCACAATTAATAATGCCATCATCGTCTACGATGGACGGCGGCCTTTACCTTCATTATATTCGATAATACATTTCGCTTATTGACAAGTGCTTGCTCCAGCTTCGAAACGACGTTCTTTCTAATGGTGTCCAGCAACATCACTTTGTCTAACCATCCATTGAATCGTAATTGTAACAAACACTAAACTTTTTTAACAGAGATATTGTTGAGCTTCAGCCTTAAGCCGCATAAATGTTCAGAATATCCTATTTATCATACAAGGCATTTTCCTCTACATTGGAGAACTAACGTTTTAGATGACCTAATTGTAAAGGAACTTAAATAAAAACATTCTGGTCAATAATTCTTGAGACTAAATATGTGTTAAAAACATTCTCGTCAATAATTTTTGAGACTAAGTATGTGTTAAAAAACATTCTGGTCAATAATTCTCGAGACTAAATATGTGTTAAGAACATTCTGGTCAATAATTCTCGAGACTAAATATGTGTTAAAAACATTCTGGTCAATAATTCTCGAGACTAAATATGTGTTAAAAACATTTTGGTCAATAATGTTTAAGATAAGTATGTGTTAAGAACGAAACCAAGAAAGCTAAGAGGAATAACAATTAAATGTGAGTAGCTTAGAATTACAGCTTTTTAATAATATGTGTCTTCATTAGTCACTAATAATTAATAAAATAATAATAAATAACATCGGCAAGCAGAGAACATGTATCTGAGACAAAAGTCATTTTCCAAAACAAACAAAAAACACGAAAAAACCAAACAAACAAATAAACATATAAACACAAACAGCTTATTTGGACATGTTGATCACAAATAAAAACATAAACTTCGCGAATTAGCTCTAGTTTTCAAGATAGGAGGGTGATCGATGGGAATGGATGGGTTACGTATGAAGTCCGGTTAGTCGAGTGCGTGATTTTGCACAAGACGGCTAACACCAAGCGCCAATTGGGTTACGCAATCTGCAGAAGTCGTTGCAACCAGATGTCCTTCTTGTTTTCATTTGCGTTCTGGAGTTTGTGAGTGCATGCGTTTTTTTCAAGATTATTCGTGAATATGTGAACATTGTGTATTGTTTTTGATATATTTTCTGGCAAATTACTTTGCTATCACACAGCGACACCCATGACACCGAGGACAAAGAAAGTTGTGAGTCTTTACTTTGGTTGTGAGATTCGTTACCAGGAACAGTATTGGGTCGGGATCAAGACGCTGAGGAGCGCATGAGCTGCAGTGGTCAGCGATCCATAGCTGACTGCTAGCGTCAGGTCCAGCGAACCAGAGCTGCCAAGATCCTTCTACACCTCCATACGGTGATCCTGGATAACAGGCTGCAGCAGGGCAGACTGGATAAGGAGAAGGGATCGAAGAGGGAATGCTAACCCGGCACTTGAAAAATGCTTGCTGAAGTCGCGTTTGTTAGACCGAACGGTGCAAATATCGCAGTCAAGCTGTAAACTACGACACACAGCATTCCGTTCTCTGGACTACATTCTGCTACTTAAGCCCTTTCAGGGTTTGGTAGCGGGAGATTGAGAACGAACGCAGAAGAAGGAGAGAAGTATTGGGTCTCACTCATGGTCTGATTTTCATACTACGAATCTGCCCTGCTTGCTGATCCGAAACGGTGGATAGATGTGTGTTCCAGTTTTAACCGTCTGGAGGGAGACGACACTCCATTTTAATGAGAATCTTGGTATGACTCCTCCAATTGATGGAGACGGCGTGGGCTAGTGTTTAAGTGACACGGCTCACAACTCGAAGGTGCTTAGTTCGATCCCCATCACAGCACCGGCCGTTACCCCGGGGAAGCAAACCCTTCAAAAATGCAGGAGGAAGCAGACCCTTACATAAAATGAATGCTGAAGTCGGATGTACTGCGCCGACAGGCACAAAATAACGCACACCACCTTGGGGATTAGAGAAATAAGGCGAATGAAAAAAAATAATTAAATTAAATAACTCCAATTGGACAAGGTATTTATCAGAAGACCTATTTATTCTGCTGAACACGCAATGCCTCACGTGGAAAGTCTTTCATTCCTGACATCAACATATTCCTTTACTTTGGATAATAAAGACAAAAGTAAGGCTATTGAACATCCGTCACCTGTGAAAGCATATGCATCAAGATATCTTGATTTCATGCCTTAATGAAGGGTCTGCACAGCCATATAAAATTAGTGAGAATGAATTGAATGAGCTAGTAAGAGAACTAGGACTGCGAAAAGGAAAGCAGGGTTGTTGAAGCCCAGACTGCAGCAATAATATATTCTGTAAGAGATTGTGAATGTGTTTTTGTTTCGTGGTTTGTAAAAAAATAAATATAAACTGAATCGATTTTTCAAATTTTTTGTTGTTGCTTTCGCCTTATTTCTCCATTCCTCAAGGCGGTGTTCTTTGCACTACGATTTTTATTTTGCGCCTGTCGTCCCGGTGCATTCGACTTCAGCATGCATTTTGTGTAAGGGTCTGCTTCCTCCTGCATTTTCTAAGGGTTTGTTTCCCCGGGGTAATGACCGGTGCTGTGATGGGGATCGAACCCAGCACCTTCGGGTCGTGAGCCGTGTCACTGAACCACTGTCCCATGCCGTCCCCTTTTTCAAAATGACAAATAACCCCATTGCCTGAGTTACTACGGTGACGTTACTAAAAATTCACTGCAAAGACGAGGAATGGAGACTGCTCACTGATTTGTCCAAGTTGAGTTTTAAAGTTATCTTGCTAAAAAATAGGGAGGTTTGACCATCTGTTCTAATCGGATATTCAGTCCCCATGATATAAACCTACACCATGAACATGAAACAACTCCTACACACCGCACATTTGTGGTGACCCCCCCCCCCCCCCCCCCCCCCCTCCCGACACCTTCTAGGACAGTAACTTGAACACGAGTTCACCCACATCCCTACAGAACAGTAACTTGAACACGAGTTACCCCCCCCCCCCCAATCCTTCTAGGACAGTAACTTTAACACGAGTTACAATCCCCCCCCCCACCCCCAATCCTTCTAGGAAAGTAACTTGTACACGAGTTACCCCCCCCCCCCCCCCCACCCCAATCCTTCTAGGACAGTAACTTTAACACGAGTTCACGCACATCCCTCCAGGACAGTAACTTGAACACGAGTTCACCCACATCCCTCTAGGACAGTAACTTGAACACGAGTTCACCCTATCCCTCCAGGACAGTAACTTGAACACGAGTTCACCCACATCCCTCCAGGACAGTAACTTGAACACGAGTTCACCCACATCCCTCCAGGACAGTAACTTGAACACGAGTTCACCCACATCCCTACAGGACAGTAACTTGAACACGAGTTCACCCACATCCCTCCAGGACAGTAACTTGAACACGAGTTCACCCACATCCCTCCAGGACAGTAACTTGAACACGAGTTCACCCACATCCCTACAGGACAGTAACTTGAACACGAGTTCACCCACATCCCTCCAGGACAGTAACTTGAACACGAGAGAATCAAAGTACATAACGAAACGCTTGCATGATCCAACAAGACCTTGCTTCCTGCTCATGAACATTAAACTTGGACTAATGAAAAATTATGTGAAGGTCATAGATCTAAACGGATCAGTATTTCTAAATCTCGTAAGAAATTTCCAAGACTCTGTGAATCCAAAATTATTGGCACTGCATTTGTCGGTCCACATATACGCCAGATCTTCCGATATAAGCATTTTGATGACATCTTGACAGGGGATGAAAAGTTAACTCGGAATGCTTTCCAGCACGTTGTCCAATATTTTCTAAGAAACAATAAGGCTGGCAATTACCAGGAACTTCTATGAACCATCTCGCAGCGCTACGAGAGAATATGGTACAGCATGACATTGAAATTAGAATTTCTGTTTACTTAATTAAATTTCTTCTCCGATAACTTCAGTGCCCAGTGACAAGCATGGGGAACGGTTTCATCAGCATTGCTACCCTTGCATAAAAAAAAACAAACCCAGAGTGAAATGAAATGCTGCATTGCAAGCTGTACAAGCGACAGGCAAAGCGGCCTTGGTGGGGAAGATTAAAATATTTTCTCGATGAGAATTATCATATAGTATGTGCTCAGTGGTCTCGAGGTTAGGTGTCAGCCTCGAGTGCAGGAGGTCGCGGGTTCGAATCACCGTGGAGACGGTGATTTTTTCACGTTGATCTTCTGGTAACAGTTGTCCTGATCTCTGGCAAGTGAGATCAGACTTCCGTGTTCAGGGTCGAACACGTTAAAAATACCTTTGCAGTTAGAAATAACTTAACTTAACTTAACGCCTTTGTACTGGTTTAGAAGACCGTGCAGAGTCTGTATACAACCAGTTTCATTTACATCACCTTGCTCTAAAAGCTATGGGCATCCAATTTGTTCTTAAATGCATTAACTGTCCCTGCCTCTACTACCTCCCCTGGCAATGCATTCCAATTTTTCACCACCAATCGAAAAGGGTAGGTTTAACGGCCGCTGCCCGGACAAAAATTCTAGTTCAAAATCCACACAAATTAATTGTATCTTTCCCCAAGCCTAGTAAGCGGCAGGAAGTTGTAAAATACTTACTACATATAACCGAAGCATTCGGCTACCTGGCACCATACATTAACATGCTTGTTGAAATACCAAGATTCCAAGTATTCCAAGTATGTGTATCCAAATGTGAAAAACTTGTTTTTATAAATATTAAAACAAAAATGAGCTCATTTGGTGTTTAAGCGGCTATGTTGGTATTCAGCATCTCAGACAACATAATGAGAACTTTGTTCAATCTCAGCTACACACAGAAAGTGAAAATGTGTTGTACTGCGTCACATAAAAACTGTTTGTATACAGACCGTAGAGTCTTCTAAACCAGTATAAATACGTTAAGTTAAGTATAAGAACAACTATTACCGTTGCAATAACAAATATATAGATCTTCTTCTCATAAGAATAACGCAATAATTTCTTTGGAGAAGAATTTGTTGTTAAGCAGCTCGACAAAGGAAATCAGCAGCTCAAGAATGGAAATACTTTGATCGCGTTCTGAATAACGTGCTAGAGGAAGTAAACAAAAGGGGTGGGGTGGGGTGGGGTGGAGGTAGGGGTTAAGGTTGGAAGGGAAGAGGAACTGATGGACAACAGAAGGCAAAAGGTCTTGACGAAAATCTGCCACCTGACTATCAGCTAGACCTGGCATGGGCAACAGACGGCCCAAAGCGCATCCAGCCCTCGCCATGTTTTTTCATTCATTATGTTAACTTCTCAAAATCTCACACACCCTGGCCCGTCATTCACCTACAGTGTTCAGATATCAACGGGAAAAATACAATTAAAAGAGCCTACTCATAAACTTTGGGAATTACGTTAACGTAAAATAAATAATTATGTGTTGTTTTAATTTATGCATGAGTCATGCATGTGTAACTAATTTAACGTAATACCTTAATACTGTTTTAGAATACTCCCCAGAATATGTATAGAACCAGTTTCTTGGAGGGGGGTTAATCGATGTGTGAGTCCATCTTAATAGACTCAAACACTAGAGTAAAGTAGACCCGCAGGCTGTTAATTGTCATCTATGCTGTTCTTAAGAAACTACCTAACCATGGCTGGAATTATGTCATGTCACACAGTTAGTCACCTCTTACGACATACTCCATGTGGGGCAGTGGTGCTATTCTTGTCATTGTCACCTACAAAGACCCCGGCAGACCCCTCGCCAGTACACAATGTTGACCCCTTATTCTGACGTCTGTGAAGTGTAAACTTGTGAACTTTACAAGGTAATGCAAGTTAAGGTTGGTTTCGGTGAAACTGACGTTTACGGGACATCAACTGAAGGGACTACATCAACGATTGGACCACACTTAGACGTTGTTGTTAAAATCGGAGTACAATTATTTTATTTGGACTTCAATCTACGAGGCGTGTTTAAATGAAACCGGATCTAACTACACCAAGTGAACATACGTTCGATGCGCATGATGACGTCACATATGGTGTAAAAACAGCACATACCAACCGTCAAGTTTGCAAAATG